>JAZEWT010000009.1:23288974-23307722 GCA_036362905.1 Mordacia mordax | reverse complement strand
CGTCGGGTGTATTCCTGCCTTACGCCCTATGTTTCCGGGATAGGTTCCGGCTTCACCGTGACCCTATATAGGATTAAGCGGTTTCAGATAATGAGATGAGAAGGGTTGCTCTTTCGGGGTGTTGGTAGCGAGCGTTTCTCCTCTACTTCACGACGCGTCACCTCTCACGATGAGGGATGTTGATGATGCTCACGGTAAACATTGGGCAGTACTCTCTGGAATATAACGCGCACTTGCTTTTCCCCACTCTTTTTTTCAGGGCAAAACATTTTTATTATCCGAAAGTGTGCATGCGTATGACAGGTGTGCTCGCTGGTGGGGAGCGGTGGTGCAGCGGTTAGCGCACCGGGCTACGAATCTGGGCACCCGAGTTCGATTCCCACTTTTACGGCCAATACCAGTGACGATGTTCTGATCCGGTCCTGGGCCTCTCCTAGTTCGACTCCTCCTCCAATAAGTACATGTTGTGGTGTGTAAACATCGCCGCTTGGGAAATAAATGTGGCCGGGCTTTGCGCTGGCTACCCACCCCCTGTATGCTGCGCTGACCTTCATAGATGCTCGCTAACGGCTCTTGACCCGATAGCCTGTAAAAGCTATACGTGGGATCTTTGGTTTTGTCCTCACTCAATAACAGCAATTAATTCTACTGTACAGAAACGCTTAAGCAAACTCGTCTCAAGTAGGTACGGGTTGCCTAATGATGCTGATTGCAATTATCAGCGAAACGTCGTATTTATTTTGTAAATGCTCCGAGTTTGCTCTCCAACACACCGGTGTGCTGAGATAGTGACCAACTGGCACGTTTTGTTCACGTTGAAGAAACTTTACTAATTGGTCATTGTCGGGTGGTGGAGGGTTTACGACAAACATATTTCACGTGACCTAACCCAAAAAATGGATTCCATCCATAACATTGGTCACGAAAGTCTTCGAATTTAAATAATATTATTATATTCCTAAAGAAAAGTACCGTGAAACACTTGGAACCCTGCATGTGCCACGTATTACGAACAATTTTCAAATTGCAGAGTATTTCTCGGTGCTTTACAGATAATCTCTTAAAGCCCTTTATCAATCCACTGCTAGGTGAATCCCTACACGATGTCGGTCATGGGGGATGTTTGATCATTCTTCATCGCCGTGCTGGCCGGTGCGGGTTGGTGAAGGCCGGTGGGGATGTTGCCAGGATTATTTTGAAAATCGCTCGGCACAAACGTGGGCCGTGGCTGGGAATAGAACCGCGGGCCGTCGGGGTTTTGGCAATGTCTACCAAGCACTGCACGGCAATTGCCACCCACGATTTATAACGTAACATTATCTAATGCTTCATAAGTAAGAGTTAGCAGTTGAATCGTTCACAGCAAGCTTTAATTGCACGTATATATATTATTTACAGGTTTTCTCCCACATGCTTCCTAGATTAATTCACTCGACTAACTTGCCCTTGTCATGGACTGGCGTCCTATCCAATATGCAGTCCTGCCTTGCGCCCTTAGTTTGCCAGGATAGGATTGCGCTGGGACTGATAACGATGATGATATTGGTTACACGTGGACGTCTGTGCATTTGCCAGGGTGCTCCGGGCATCGCAGGTGATCCTGGTAAGGACGGCTCCAAGGGAGACAAGGTGAGGAGACTGGACACTCACACCCAGCGCCAGCGGTCGCTACAACCGCTGCTCACAAGGCAGTGATGTCTTCACCGGCCTCCATGCACTCTGTGCGCCTTTAGTATCGTGTTTGTGATGTTGCTTTCGTTAACCGCGTCCAGCGCCGTACGACCTCTGGCTGAAAGGTGCTGTAGAAACGTGAATACAGAACCACGTGGATTTAACAATATACGATGTCTGTTGGCGGGTTCAATGAACCGCTTGCCGTACTGCCATCCAATAGCCATGTTTACAGCCCAGCTGAAATTAGCGTCTCACAAATCCCGACGTGATCCACCAACCCTTGCCTCAACACAGAATGAGAGGCGAGCCCCTCCACTGTGACACGGGCGGATTAACCGAGAGAGGATGCCTCTAGGTTTAACCTTTGACCCCTGTGTGTTGCAGGGAGACATGGGACTGCCCGGCCCACCCGGACCGCCTTTCACCGCCGTGAGTCCAGTTTTAATCTCAATACACTCTGCCAACGTCGAACCTCTACGGTCAATAAAATGAGTACCACTTTGTTGGAAGTCAACGGTGATTGTATGGCAGATGCAACCACTTCCACCATGGATACGTGCAATCTCGACCACGTGTTCAAGGCTGCAGTTCGGAGCCAAATGTCTCCCTACAGTCCTGAACAAGGATCCACTGGCATTTTAAATATAAATGGTTCTCTTGGTCCAGTCTCTATGTAAAGGAGCATGTTCACGCCACTGCTGGTTGAAGGGCGTCTGCTAGAAGACCCACACTCTACCCCACCACGTGGGACCTGCTAATGGAGCAACTAGGATGCACCGATTTAATCCGAGAGTGGGGGAAAGGGGATCTTTGAAACAATATGCCAATTGTATTGATGTGTGGTTTTCAAGGCTCGACGCATGAGAATGTATCATAGGAACTGCTCTCTCAGGATAGCCATGTCGAGCGCGCCTCCCCTCTCTGTCGTCATGAAGGAGGGAGGAGGAGTACCCAAACGGCCGACCGAAATGAGCAGCTTGCAAGAGCAATTCGGTGCAAAAAGTTTCAACTGCAGCGCAGGGAGGTCAAAGTGGATTATAATGCTAACCATTGCACCGTGGCAGCACGCATTCTTCCTGTTGCAGTGCAGGCACTAAAATCTAAAATCAGCGTTTGCGAATTGGGGTTTGGTATTTTTGTCAAGTACTCTGCGCCAAACTTATATTTCCCTGCATTAGTCTCAATGTTAACAAGGTCAACAATATCCTGCCCATAGCCAGTAGATGAAATTACAGCCAATTTACAAACAAATGTCTTTCATGGAGGGACAAAAATAATGAATAAATCGTCATTCCGCGATTAGTTTTATAAAACGGGCAACAATTACCGCAAATTAACAAATTATCGATGACGCGATCCCACGGCTGCCTAAACTCATAACGAGTCGAATATTTCCCATGGCAGTGAATTAGCACTGTTAACGAAAAGCAGATTTTATGTTTTCTGCCGATTCCTCCGGCTCACCGTCGCGCATTGCCGTACAATTTCCGTTGAACGCGAGTCATCAAAAATCCATTACGGTAACCGCTCCTGGCATTGAAATTACATAAACTGCGTTGTGCGCACGCACGCATGTCAAAACAAAATTACGGTTTATTGTAAAGAAAAATAATCACTTTGTAGTAATAATAAATAATGAGCAGGAGGTACTTTGAACGAAAGTGATGTTGAGTGCGTTCCCTTGGAAGCGCTAATGACGCCACAGTCGTCGCTAATTGAGTTACGTTTACTATAAACATCGGTCGTGCTGTGGAACTATGTTGTATTTTTCTCTATGACTGCGGAACACGCACTTGCTGACGCATCTTGATCACACGCGCGCGCGCGAGGTAGATGTTTATTCCACGGTCCATTCATCCGCGAAACATCGCGTCTTCTTGACAGCTGTAAGAATGAAGCAAATGCCAAGTGAAATAATAATTATTATTATTACTGTTATTATTCGCTGTGAATCAATGCCACCAAACATGGCCTGTGCCTTTAATCAGATGCGGTAATTGGCTCGCACAGGGATGGAGGTGGTTTGGTTTGGGGGTGGGGGGGAGTGAGACAGGGAGAGCTGCCACCATCGCACGGTGTTCCGAGCGATTGCTGGATTCCAGGCGGGGTTTAATCCCTCGGTGAATATCTTCCTTCGCCCCAGTCGTAGGGCACCGCTGTACTGGATGTTGTGTGTTTGGTTGCTGACTTAACAAACCTGGATGACATTAAGCCCACATGATGTTATTTCTATCCGGCTACTCAAAGCGATCACTTCCTCGGTGTCAGGGGTGAGAGTAAGAGAAAGTAACTGCCACACGGCCCTGTGCTTAACACATCTTTTAAAACTAAACTGGGCCCGCAACAGTGACACCTTTAAAATAACACGAGGAAGACTAATCGTGTGTTTTCGTGGCTGTACTAATGATTCCCAACGTGCGTGCATCTTCAAAATCATTGAATCAACGATCGTAACACGATGTTTAGTTGGAGAGGGTATTTCGTGTCGCTGATTAATTTGGCCGGTTCTCTTGCAGGTAAATCTATGACTCCCAGGTTCGTTTCGAGCCAAATCGGTTCCTGCAGTCAACCAGGGTTTAATTACGCGCGCATTCATCGCTCCGCCGGTGCATCACGTGACGCCGTCGTCGTCATCATCGTCATCATCGTCATCATCGCAACGTGCTCACCTCGTCGCTGCCCTTAAATCTTTTCACCTTCGATGAGAAGTAAAATCTTTGAACGCAGCAAAGCGAGGCTTATTTAGCGGTCGACTCCTGTGGCTTCCACCGCGTACCACGGCCAGCGCGCGTGCTGGTCGTTAGTGCGTTACCTTTGTTAACGTGGAGCGCGTGGAGCGCGTGGAGCCTGCGACGCGGTGAAGAGCCTGGCAAGATGTCTATCGTCCGCTTTCGATTAGCATGCATTTCGTTGTACAAAGAATCGCAGCGCGATGCACAATGCAATTGTTATAGCATATAAATGCGATCGTACCTTCAGACGCTGTAAATTATCTGAGCATATTTTATGCATGGGCGGTCGTATATCCTTGTCAGTAGAGTATATAGGTCTTTGTGAGTGCATCGGGCTCTGTGTAAATGGATGGGTCTCTATTGGAGAATTAATCTCTGAGTTTATGGGTCTCTGAGTCCCTGCTGAACGCTTAAGTCGCTTTCTCACCGGTACTGCACACCAGACCTTACGGGCTTACTTTCACCTCTGGTGTAAAAACAACCGTGTCTCGAGGCGCTTGAACAAACAGTGGTTCGTATTTATTGTCCAGAGACGGGACAGCTGCAGCCAGAGGGGGGAAATGACGGTATTGAGCCTAGATTTAGGGCGGCGCGGTGGCGCAGTGGTTAGCGCTGACGCCTCACAGCAAGAAGGTCCCGGGTTCGAGTCTCTCGGCTCCGGTGCCTTTCTGTGTGGAGTTTGCATGCTCTCCCCGTGTCCGCGTGGGTTTTCGCCGGGTACTCCGGTTTCCTCCCACAGTCCAAAAGCATGCTCCTGGATAGGTTGATTGGCTCGCAGACTAAAATTGTCCTGCAATACCTGGCGATGGACCGGCGTCCCGTCGTCGGATGTATTCCTGCCTTACGCCCTGTGTTTCCGGGATAGGCTCCGGCTCACCGTGACCCTATATAGGATTAAGCGGTTTCAGATAATGAGATGAGATGAGATGAGCCTAGATTTAAACAGGGGCTGGGAGTCGGCAGCACAGGTGGCTGGAGGAATGGCGCTCGAGATGGTGAGGGAGGCAGAGGAGAAAGAGACACTTTCTTGATGTGTTCTTCACGGAGGTTGTTTGTGAATCTGTGACTGCTTGAATTAGTGTCGCACGTTGTGTGTGGCTGTCATTATCGTAATGTCACTTTCCTTTCTGCCAGATGTGAGTGATGTCTGAACAAATGCCTTGGTTGTAAAATGAGAAGAGATTTTTACCATATCTGGCAATAATACAGGTGTTAAGGTCTTAAAACACCAAATAGACATCTTTACATATCTTTGCACTAGCATCAAGGTACCCATAAAAGTCCTTGGTCATTTTCTAGATCAACCCGCACTGATCAGCGTGGTGAAGTATGGTCAAACAACCCCTACCATAATTACTTGCACAATCATCCAGCAGTGGAATGACAAAGTGCCGTTACTTATTACGCGTGCTTATTACTCTCCGAAGATAATTCAAGCCTTGATCCGAAATTTGAAAATACGGCACGTGAATATTTATTTTTCTCAGTCCCATATTGCCGCAAGTGAACATTAGCGTTTAATGACATAACGTCCCATCCTGGGTATACCCCTGCCCTTGTGTCTTCTGGGATAGGCTCCGGCTCAACGCAACCCTGTAGAGCGCCACGTTTAAGTAATTTATCCTGAGCGTGGCCTGTCTCCGTGCAGAGGGCATTTGCACCGCCAAGCCCAACACGCACTCAGAAGGGTTTAGTTTTGTACGCTGCAAATTTAATAATGCTAATAGATCAAAAAAACTGTACGACTACTACTAATAATAAGAACACATTAAGGAGACACCGTTATAACTAAACACCTTCTCCGCTGATAACCTCGAGGGGAATGGGATTCTCTTTCAGCATATTAGTGGATGTGATGTCTAAGCTCTGGCAAAGGCTCTTCTACGAAGTTTAAATCCCGGTGCATGAACTGCTTACGACGGCGATAACTGGAGAACACAGCTGGCCAGACAGTCCTCTTACACGCGACATCCGAGCGTGCGGCTCGGCGCATCGCGAGCACCTCCTGTATAAATATATCTCCAAGGTGCAGCCCACACCACCACCCCGAACGGCCACCCCGCACCCTCGGCGCCTGCGCCCAAGGACTCGCGAGATGCCAATTAGCGCAGCGCGAGCGAGAGGGTGAGCGGGCGAGAGGGTGAGCGGGCGAGAGGGTGAGTGCGTGAGTGCGTGAGCGAGTGAGAGGGTGAGCGAGTGAGAGGGTGAGCGAGCGAGAGGGTGAGCGGGTGAGAGGGTGAGCGGGTGAGTGCGTGAGCGAGCGAGATGGTGAGCGGGCGAGTGCGTGAGCGGGTGAGCACGTGAGCGAGCGCGGTAGAGGGTGAGTATGTGTGTGAGTAGGAAAGTGAGTGACAGAGGGTGAGTGCATGAGTGATTGTGTATCGGTGATCGCGCTGCGCAGCGATCCCGGCTGTCCGAGTTCGAATCCCACTAACGGCCACAAACACCAGCGATGATATTTGAACTGGTCCTGCACCTCCTCTAGAATCGCCTCCAATGAGTACGTGGTGCGGTAATCATCGCGTCTCGAGAAACACAGGCGTGGTGCTGGAAGACCACACACTCGTGCACCGTGCCCACCGTCATAGGTGTTACAGCACTTGACCATACAGCCTGTTAGGTCTATACGGGGATCTTTACCTTTGTATATGAGCAAGGGGGCGAGTGTATGAGTAAGAGAGCGACTGGATTGTAGTGTCGAAATGCAACCGTATCTGCAGACACTATACACAGCCGTGGGTCAGGGGCATCCTGGAGAACGCAAACGTCATTATGACGTATGAGTCACATGACGTGGGGAGGGTTTGAGCGCAGCATTGAACACGGAGGTAAGAGGACGGAGGCTGGGGAAAATGATTTACAGACGTTGGGGGCAGCGGGAGAGACTGAGCGACCTCCCATCGAGAGGAGGTCACTTGAGGACTTCCACATAAAGCCTCGGTGGCTGGAGCGGAGAGTGCGTGCGGAGGGGAGTAGAGTGAAATGAGAGGGGAGAGGGAGGGGAGAGCGTGGAGGGGAAGTAGTGTGAGGTGAGAGGGAGAGAGGGAGGAGAGCGTGGATGGGAGTAGAGTGAGGTGAGAGGGGAGAGGGAGAGGTGACGAAATGGACGATGTTGAAGGCAGAGGAAAATCTCATCTCATCTCATTATCTGAAACCAGGATTGGATTGAGACCCAATGCAGGGATTGGAGTAGCTATTGATGTGCTCTCATTTACGAATGAGAATAGCAACAAACAAATAATAAAGTAGTTTATTTATCCGGATAAAATTTGCCGAGTCTCAACGTTCTTGTGGAAGGTGAATATAGACAGTGGGGGGCAGTAAGGAAGAGAGCGCGACCTCTCACTGAGCTCAGGGGCGGCTTTTCACCGCACGTCTCCCTTGGCACGCAGCGTCTTGAAACACAGTCATACTCTCGGGCGTCTTGGAGAGATCATGTACCCGTGTGATGTATCGTGCGAGGCCGCTCACTCACCACGTGGCCCGCTGTCTGTGACGCATCGCCAGCGTATGGTAAACGCATTACTCGCATCGCCAGGGGGCATCTTGGGAATTCGCTGAATTTCAGTTATTCAGTGAAATCCTGGCAGCGTTGTCACACGGGGCTCATTCCATTGCCATTAAAATACCAATTGGGTGTCTGCAGTCACGGGACCGGTCGAGCGCCCAACTGGTTTAAGTTAATTCCATAATATGTTCATGAAATCCCTCAGTCTGAAGACTCCACGTGTCCTCCCACGGTTGTCCCGAGTTGTTTCCGTTTCACAATCGTACCCAGCTTTTGACTAATGTAGATAAAGGGGGATGAGAAAGGGGGCTTCAGGGTTTATTAACCCCTTCTGTCGTGATTTTTAAAATCAAGGTCACAGAACATAGCCCATCGTCAATATCAGAGACGTTTAACTTCTCCAAGTCGCCTGACATCTCGACTGCCTCGCCACTGGACGAATGATTTCCGTGCAGATTTTTTCTCCCACCTGAGTACACGACGCAACTTTGTTGAAAAACAAACATTTAAAACAATGCCCTCTAACAAATCAGAGCAAAGTTTTGGAGTTAAATTTTTGTGACTTTCTGCGTTTCAAAAGTCTGCACGACCGGTTGTAGCTTGGACCAGATTTTAGAGAGAAAAATAAAAATTATTTTTCACGATGGAAAATCGTTGCGGAGACTTTACCATCAGCGGGGATTTCTCTCGCGTTGCAGGGATCCGCTACCGCCTCGCGGGAAAGAGGACGGCGGGGGAGCAGGGGGCTACCCCCCCCCTCCGGCGTAGCTCCACAGGGGAGCGCCCCCCCTGGGACAGCCCCGCTTCGCCTGCCGCACAGTTAATCTGTTTCCAGAAGTGCTAAGCCCGTCCAATTAAAGCTGGTGACAGACTTGTCATCCCTAGCCAATTTGGGGATCAGCGTTTTCGCCGTTTGCTCAGCGAGCGTCTTCCCGGAATCTGCGATTGGCACCACCGCGGCAAGGCGTGGCGGATTCGCGGCCACCACCGCCTCCCTGGCATTGAGAATTCGGGGAATTGTCTCGAGCATACAAGGTGCGTTCGCCTTGCGGGCGGTGGTGGTGGTGGTGGAGCTCGGTCGTTGAGAGCAGTGGTCTGGCGCTTGCTCACGGAATGATTCGTTGATCTCGACAGTGAATCGTTGCCGCGTGTTTGTCGGGAAGCAGAATTGCGATGCAAGAGTCGGCCGCGTGGACAGCACGGTGGCCCAGTGGGTAGCGCTGTCGCCTCACAGCAAGAAGCTCCCGGGTTCGAATCTCGGCTCGATTGCCTTTCTGTGCGCAGTTTGCATGTTCTCCCCGTGTCCACGTGGGTTTCACCGGGCACTCCGGTTTCCTCCCACAGTCCAAAAAACATGCCGCTGCATAGGTTAATTGGCTTGCAGACGAAATTGTCCAAAGTGCCTGGTGATGGTCTGGCGTCCCATCATGGGCGTATCCCTGCCTTGCGCCCTGTGTCTGCCGGGATAGGCTCCGGCTCCCCGCGACCCTGAACATACAGGACTAAGCGGTTTCTGACAATGAGATGAGATGAGTGGGACGCGTTGCTCCAGGGAGGTGATGACTCCCGCATGGCGGCGTTAAAACCGGTGACCCAGAGGGCTCGGGTCCGGGTTTGATGTTTGACCTTGCCTCTCCTCCAGCGGCTACTGCGTGTCCGATACCCCTGCCACCCGCTACCTCTCCCCGCCGCCCCCTCCCCGCTGCCTAGCCTGGCACCACGACTGCCATGTTAATGTCGCCACCACTGAATAACGAATGGCAGTGTTTTTTTTTAGTTGGCAAAATAAACAATTGTCTGTTCAATGACCTGCTGCTGCTGCTGCTGCCGGGGTTAATTGTCCAAAGTTGTCCCCAGTAGCCTGGGATGCTGTAACCTGCTTACTCCTGCCCGCTGGAGAACTCAACGAAAATAGCTACATAGCTCAGCGATTCCCTCCAGCTTAGATAAAACTGACTGACAATCTGCACCGGGCCTGGGATTCCCCTAGATTAGCTCAGCCAGAAAGGAGTAGTGTGTCAATATCAGCACTTGAGAGACGAAAGGAGGCAGATTTACTCGAAGTTGATCACAGCGGCCTCCACATGTAATAGGTGCTCGCTAACACAGTTGTTCCTTGCTGTTGAGAAATCTGAATGAGCGGTGTGTGTATACGTGTGTGTGACACGTGCATACAAAAACACGTGCTTGAAACTTGCTGACGAGTTGCTCTTTCGGGATAGTCGAAAGAGCAGCTCTTCCGAGCAAATCTCTCACATTGAGCCATGACAATTGATGTATTCTGATTTTCTGCTGTTGTCGTTGACGTGCCGTTCTGTCCACAGCCCTGTGCAGCTCTTTGTCACCCTCGGGTGAAATGCTCGCGTTACTATTGTGATTATTATTTCAATGCACATACCGCACGTGCCAAATGCGTGTGGCACCGCTGACTCCGGCGCCTGTGCCGTGCCCACGGGCGCTCCCGTCTCCAGACTCCGTTTCATGCTCTCTGCGCGCAGGGCAGATGGGCAGCAAGCGGGCATTAGAGGAATGTGCTGTGGTGGCACCCGGCGCGACCACGCACCGCGCCTCCGTTCATGCGTCGCGATTGTTTTTTTTTAATTTAGATCAACGATGTCACTCAATTGGAGGACACAACCCCGTGTGCTGCGATCGAGTGACATCGCACGAGGTGTGGTGGTGGTGGTGGTGATGGTGGTGGGAGGAGGCGCGGTTGAGACAGCTTCCATGTGCCGCCTTGACAGTTTGGTGATGGATGGCGGGCAGGGTCGACAAAAACGGTGACCTTTCCATTGTTTCATAATCACCCTCCTGCAGTTGAACGGCCGGTGGGAGCCGGATGAAAGAGTGCCTTCGTGATGTCCTTCTCCAACTGAGCGATTCTCAAACGTCTGTGCTTCTGGGTTGCACAGTAGGATTGAAAACACAGCGACGAAACGCAAAGACATCCGCGCAAAAGTAGTTACGCTGAGACCAATGATGCCTCCCAAGGCGGGAGGCAAAACTTCGCGAAGAAGAGAGGATGAACGCTTGACACGGCTATTCCGAAAGAGCAACTCTTGAGAAGAATTCGCAGAGATGCTCGCTGATTGTTGGCAGCGTCCTGAGCCATGATTGCGTTTACGCATTTTATAAAATCCACGAAAAAAATAGAAGCACGTGGCTGCGAGAACCCGACTCAAATGAGAGACGACACGTGACCTTCTGAAAAACGTGAGAGGGCTTTGTCAGGACCCTCCCCCGCCTGTCAACGCCAATCAATCACGCTGCAGACATATCACTCGCGTTCGTGTTGACATTACCGATACAAGGTCGAACGCGAATTCTAAATCCTAACGTTGGTGGCGAAATCCTGCATGAAAAGCAAAAAGTCCACGAGCGACCAAGGCTGTGGCCACGCTGTGCGGTACGCGCGGTTTGAACGCGAGCGGCCGAAGTCCGCGGACCTTCCCGTCGCTTGCGTTCACGCCGCCGCTGTTTTGCGAGCGACCAGCGCAGGTGACGCCGCCTCCGTTGTGCTTCTCGCCGCAGGTTGGGAACTCCCGTGTGGACGGCGAGACCGTGAGTGCCGCCGCGAAACCCACGTGGCGCCGGTCGAGCGTGCGATGCGGCTCCCGCTTCTGACGTCTTAGTCTCTGCGAACTTTGAATTTTCTCGTCATCTCGTTGTCAGAAAACCGCTTAGTCCTGTACAGGGTCGCGGTGAGCCGGAGCCTATCCCGGCAGACATAGGGCGCAAGGTAGGGATATACCCACGATTGGACGCCAGTCCATCATTGGGCACTGCGGGCAATTTAGTCTGCAAGCCAATTAACCTATGTAGCAGCATGGTTTTTTTGGACTGTGGGAGCAAACCGGAGTGCCCGGTGAAAACCCACGCGGACACGGGGAGAGAAGCTCGCAAACTCCACAACCGTTGCTAATTGTATGGCTGGCAGGGTTCCATAGAATCGCTCCCAATGCTTAGCGACATCTATTTTCCTCTTTTTTTGTGAAGCAGGGACCTTGTTTTAGTTTGTGCGTGACCCCCACGGGTCATATGACAGGCAAGGTTTCACTCTTGATGTAATTTACTCTGATTGACAGACGACCACAACATTATTATTGGTATGTGCACGTAAACATCATTGTCATCACACGTGGTCTCTCCGCTGCTGGATGAAGGCCTTCCAGTTGCACCTTTCCGTTCGATACGCATCACATCGAATCGATTGAACGTTTGCTGTCCGCGCCGTTCCTATCGCGCGGGTTTCAACACAAATGCGCTACGTTTCAGAGACGAGTGTAGTCTACGGTGGGGGGCCATATTCTGGTGTGGCTTTCACCAATTAGGCAAACCACCAATTAGCCCATACAGCTCACGCACACCAAATAATGTTGGTGATTTGGCACTGGGCCAGAGTAAAAGTCGGTACCACCCACGGTAACTATACTTGAGTCGGTCCCCCACTCGTTCCAAACAGTTATCACACAAAATCATCGTTACTGGCTGCGTAAATCGACGGGAACCAACGGTTAGCGTGGTCGGCTACGTACGGAGCAAATACACGTGCGCAGACAAGTGACACATTTAGGCCAGGGCCCGTGCGCCACAAATCTCTGCCGAGCCAAGGACGCTCACCTCATTATGCGCATGAGCCGACCTCGTCAGACTTTTGTTTAGGGCTCAGAGCAGCGTGAAGATGCCGCCGAATCCGAGGCATTCGATCAATATCCGACGCGATGCGTCATCGTGTCGGCAGGCTGGCAACAGACGAGGCTTTGAACGCAAGCACAGAAGCTTCGGAAACGTATTATTGTTTTGTCTACACGGCTGTTTTGCTGTGCAGTGAGCGATTAGGTGAAGACACTGTTAGGCGCGTTTTCTAGCCGCCTGTCTGAGCTCTGAACTTTGATGTTAATTAATAGCAATATAATATGGTTTGATGTTTATTCAGGAAGGCTTCACTAGCCTCATTTCTTCTTTCCAAGAGGCCCCTGCCTTGGGCTGTTTGACCACTGCCATTGATAAGCGTCTGGCATGTGGGCGCACTTTAGAGCAACCAGAGGATCTCACGCACGTGAAGGCGTATCACGCAAAGTTCCACACAGATGGATTCAATAATCCACGTTCTGGCCGCCTCGCAGCTGTAATAGCCACTCTCTCCGGTTCATTATATAACACACGCCTTTCACTTGCATTGGGTTAGGTGTAGATTACTGTGGAATCGTCTTGAGGATTTGCAATGCTTCCTAATCGGGTGAGAGCGTGATCTTCTCTAATTGAGTTCCACTGCACATGTGCCAGCCTCATTAACGCAATTATCACCGCCAATGTAATTTTAATCCCTCGACCTTTCCAAGCACCAACAAGAGATTAAAGTGTTAATGCAGTTGCTTGCGTTGATATCCGCCACTCAGTTGAGTAATATTTATGGTTTGCGTGAAAATATATTCATTACTTGTGTTACGTGTTTGTTTATTTTATTTATCAGGGACCCAAGGGCCCGATCGGAAGACCCGGGATGGCAGGACCTCCTGGCGATAAGGTGATGAAAAAAATACCTCTCGTGATGATCTGAAGCAGCGTTACTTTATTCCTACGATTACAATGTTACGCTCATTCACCTACGCAAACTGCACCGAGTCTCATGCTTCGTTTTAAGGACGGTCTTGCCAAGATTTCACAGTCGGGTCCAATTTATTATATTTCTAGATATTTAATTGCAATGAGTAATTTGTGGTTAATTTGGTAATGTTTACAAATATTGACTGTGACCCATGCAGCAAGGGCAAAATGTGCTATTGCTGGGTCATGTCACGTCCCACAACAAAGTGTTGACTATATTTTATGTAATTACCATTTCTATTACTTAACTAATTGGATAAGAACGATTTATTGACATTGGCAAAGCAATTACCTCTGTCATAACTCCATGCTCACCACAAAATTTGTTTGCCCACCATATCTGTACATGCATTGTCTTGAGGCAGGGCCACTTTTAAGACATTGTTATGAATCACATTTCTTTGTCGTGACTCACAGAGACCTATAGACTCACACAGAGACCCGCGGACTCACACAGAGACTCACACAGAGAACCATAGATTCACATGGCAACCCACAGACTCACACAGAGCCCCATAGACTCACACAGAGACTCATACAGAGAACCATAGATTCACATAGCAACCCACAGACTCACACAGAAACCCATAGACATACATAGAGATCCATAGACGCACATAGAGGAACACGGACTCAGAGAAGAGACCTATGGTACTGTCTCTCAGTAATGTACAACCCACTGCTTATGCCATGTAAATGTAAGATATAAATGTGATCAATTCTTATTATTCTCTGCATCTGCAGAGACGCGAGCCGCATCCCAGCTGTATCGCAGTGGCATTGCGCGTTCCACTATAAACTCATTGCGACTCAAGGCTCGGGTCCAGGCTGCGAGGGCTTCTGAGCCGAGCTCTGAGCCACGTGTAGCGGCCACGTGCTCACACTTTACACCGCGACCGGGAGTCGAACCGCGCGGGTCGAGGGACGGGGACGGTGGGAGGTGCTCGCCATCGCGGGGGAGAGAGCGAGAGAGCGAGAGAGAATCGAGCCGCCTTAATTGTTTTGTTTCCATCTCTCTCTTGTTCTCTCTCCTCTCTCTTCTAGGGTCCCTCCGGACCGCGTGGCGAAATCGGACCCCCTGGGACCTCGGGGAGGAGGGTGAGACGCGACAGCCTCGATGTGTTTATTTTGACTTTGTCTCGCGTGCACACGTTACGCTTTTCCTTGTGGATAATAATAATAACAATCGGTGTTTGGTTTCAATTCTGTTTCGTTGTGAAGCGGGCGAGGGTGGCGCCTGGCGTGTAGTTAGAGCGCTGCACCTTAAACCTCGGCCGTTTGGGTTTGAATCACGGCTGTGTGGTAACGATACCTGCACCAACGCGTGCATCCCCTTCAACTGCCAGTCTGACCTGTGTAGAGAAGGACTTTGCATGCTCACTGGATTAATTGACCCGCTGACTAATTTCCCCTCGCCCTGCCCTGGTTTGGCTTGACATCACGTTCACGCTATATCACTGCCTTGCGCCCCGTGTCTGCAGGGATAGGCTCTGGCTCAGCGTGATCCTCTGAAGGATTAAGCTAGTACTGATCATTAACGAATGAACAAGAGACCTTTAAGCAAGCACAACATATGGGCAAAGGTTATTTTTTTATTATTGCGATCAATAAAAAAGAATTATAAACAAGATTCTACAAGTCAGAGGAGGAATACAATGCCTTCCATTCCCTTTCATCACCAGGGGATTCAAACAAATCCTGCAACTTTGCACTGCGCAGTACAATCTTGTTCCCACCAGCTGATGTCGGGGTTAATTCTTGCTGACTGACTGTGCTGGCAAGAAATTAGCTGAGACGACTGGGCACGATTCCGCGGTGACGCCGCATCTCTCTGCAACGTCACTGGATGGCCCGCGTCGCACTGAGTATTTACTGAATGCTCCTGGAAGAGCTACCAGAAACGCCGGGCGAAACGTCAGACATCGTGGCGAACAGCGTTCGGGCCAAGGCAGGTCCGGACCTGCCTTGGCCCGAATGTGGGTAGGCTCAGCCTTAAATTAGTACGATGAAAAACGCCTCGGAGAGCTAACATGCTCGGCTGTAGAATAATTCCACGATCCCATGCACAAGGAACACATTTCGAAACGGAGCGAGTGTCATGCCGTCAGGCTCAGCAGTTTACAAGCCGCGCGAATGATGAATTGCGCCGCTCATACCATCATCTCTGGTGGTTTCACTCCGCACCGTGAGGTTAATTAGTGAATGAAATCCTGGCTGCCTGATTTGCTGGTGTTACCCGTTCATGCAAGAAGCATGAACGGGTGTATCGCACCCTCTGTCTGCCAGGATAGGCTTTGTCAGTTGAGAGCTGCCTCCCCCCCCACCCCCGCACGACCCTGTACAAGATTAAGCCGGTATCGATAATGATGATGATCGTGCACTGTGAATACTAAACGGCAAGGGCGCTAATGGACAAGTTTCTTAAATGAGCGGACAAGTTTCAACCTCCTGTGTTCCTGCACCAGTAGTTGGGTGCACCCCAGTAAACTCACGGTGGTGGAGTAAAGGGTGGATTATTCTCATATTTTTGAAAACGCCTGGTCAACATAAAATATTAGCCCTGATCGTGCGCAGGTGAACGCTCATAAGCTGCCTCCAATTAAGGCCGTTTTCACCAACAGTGGTGTTCGCTGGCAATTGCAGCGCTGCACCTTTACCGTGTACCTTGTCACAGGACGTCAGTACGGCGTGATGCCACTTCAGAGCGAGTCTTTTTCCCGTACAATTATCGCGCAGCCTTCACCGCGCGGAGGCTGCTTTGCTTGGAAACACTGACAGCGCTGACGCAGGCGGCACAATTATCGGCGCAGTTAGCACGCTTGCGTCCGACTGTAAACATTTATTATTTTTGTTCAGAGGCAGTAATTCACACTCGGCGCTCTTCGCACGGATGGCGGTGGAAGAATCCGCCGTTGTCAATCACCCGGGGTTGTGCACCCGAAGGAGATTAGAGGCAGCGTCCCGGCTGCGATAAACATGAAGGGGGGGGGGGGTGTGTGGAGGGGAGGCAGCTCTCGACATGACAAAGCAAGCATTATCAGATCATAATTACATTATCAAATCGAGCAGAAAGGGACGGCCAGTTAACTGCACACTCATCGCCAGTACCCGCGCCCTGTGATCTTACAGAATGTTCTCTCCCCCTCCTGATTTCCCGTCCGGCACAACATTTGCACGGTTTTTTGTTGTGTGAAACAGTCATTTCCTGGGCCTCCTCGGCCTCGTCCTTTCCACGAGACGCACTCCGCCATCACTGACGGCCAAATGAACCTCGTACGCTCTTAAACGACCGGCCAATTAACGACAACGGCGCTCTGAGCGCTGCGCCGTTCACAGAGGGGGGAGGTGGTGGCGCGGCGCTTGTTTTGTCGCCCCGCGCCGCGAATCCTTTGAACCCGAGTTTGAGTCGCAGCCGCGGCTGACCTCCAGAGGTCACCCAAACCCTGTCGCCTGCCAAGGACAGGTGCGGTCGGGCGGGAGAGGGCAGTGCTGCAGTCCCCAACACTCCGCCTGGCACGCCCGCACACCCCAAACGTCACCAACCCGTGGAAAAATTCGTGGGAAACTATGGTCAAACAAATCCCATAACCTTTTGCATCTCAAGTTCCACTTGGCCCACTTGGGTCTTGTTCTCCATGGGCCACTAGGTGTTGGGTCGCAACCCATCGATTGAGAATGACGCCTATAAACTATACGGCAATGGGTGGGGGCTTCATCCAGCAGCAGATTACAAATGTACTTCATTACAATGTGGACCGTAGTAATACCCGTACACATCCTGCAATTCAGCCAAAAACGTCGCAGTGATGCATAATGCGACAACACTGACCAATTCAAATCGCGGAGCGTGTTTTGGGAAATTGGCACCGCTCTAAAATGTTAAATGGAGCCTGGCGGCATCATCAACAGAGGACCGTGAGACACAGTAGCAGAATGTACGGTGTGCGTGTGATGTAAGACCTCAGCAGGGCGTCTGTCCTGAGCCAAATCGGGCCCCTTGGAGCGTTAAAATAGGACACTTGCTCAACAGTCACGTGTGGCTGGGTCACCGGTCATTTTGTAGTCGCCGACCCAAGTCAAACACGCTGCGGTTATTCGTTACAGCCATTCCGTCGAACAAACTCGTCCGCTGTTCACACCCCCAAGCCCTGTGTGAGACTGCGTCACTCTGCAAACGCCGGCATTGCAATACGAATGTTTGTCAAGATGTCGAGCAATGCGGCACAGCACACACTCTCTCACGTGCCACGCTAGCCTTAACAGGTGCTCGCTAAGAGCATTTACCCGGGCTAAGTGGTGGCTGTCTGATGCAGTGTTAATTTTTAAAGATGCCGAATTGTAATGATGTAGATTTCCACGGCTCGATGCACGATGATTGCGTCGAAAAGCTGCTCTCTCGGCACAGCCGCGTCGATAGCTCCCTCTCTCTCTCCATCGCGACGTTTCGCCTCACACGTCTGAGGATGCCTGTAACGTCGCGATGGGGAGAGAGGGAGCGATCGACGCGGCTGTCCCGAGAGAGCAGCTTTTCAGATGCCGAAATATTTATTTTATTAACCCGTATTAAATCCACATTCGGTCACGAACACACGTCCTTCAAATATTCACACGATTTTGTGAGGCATTCAAATGTGAACTGAATTGCAGGTTTACATGTGGTGTGAATATGGCAGACGTTTCAATGTGTCTGTTTAATTGACCGCTCATCTTAACTGAACGAGCTGCATCCCTTCCCCTATTCCTCTCCCTTCATCAGATCACTTGTCAGAGACCTGCTTCCAAGCATTCAAAGATGCCTCTAAACCACTCGTAAACAGACAAGGCTCTGTTTCAGGACCAAAACCAAAGTACAGTGACACTAAGTTCCATCAGCTTGCCGGCCTTCCAGTGAAAAGTTTTTTTCAGCAACATTTATTTAAAATCTGAAAGCCTGAATTGGTTTAGGTCTCATCAGCAGATTATGAGCTGTTAAGCAATAGTTTCTAGGTCACCTAGCATCATAGGCAACAGCTAAGCATGAACACCTCTGGGTCCGCTCAATGTTGTATACAATTTACTGCTGCGTTCTCAAAACACGACCACATCATGCCCCCCCCTGCGTGTTTCTGGTTGGTACCACGCTCCGTGTGGCACGCTTCCCCACACGCTTCGCTCCTCCACGAAGCCCAAATTCGCTTCCCCTTCCGTGACGTGCGAAGCGTCGCCCGGCGTGCCGAGGAGGAGGGTT
>JAZEWT010000009.1:23225016-23236024 GCA_036362905.1 Mordacia mordax | reverse complement strand
CGGAGCCGCCGCCGATGTCGACCCAGCGGCCCTTTTTCGGCAAGAAGGGAAGATGGTGGTGGCGACGGCAGCGGTTGTTGTGGTGCTGACGGTGGTGTCGGTTACGCCACGTGTCGTCTTCACGGTCCTTTTGTGTCCGACGCGGCGCCTTGGTAGGCGGCCGGGCCGATGCAGGAAACCGGATCGCAGAATCCGGGTGGACCGGCCGGGCCTGGGGACCCTGGCCGCCCAAGCTCTCCTGGCTGTCCCGGAGGGCCCCGCTCCCCGTCGTGCCCATCCTTGCCATACCCAGGCCGTCCCGGCTCCCCTGGGCGCCGCATCGAGGGGAGAAGCAGAACGTGGTCAATGCCAATGTACAACTGCACTGGAGTCAACAAATAAACAAAGCCTCGTTACTTGGATCTGAGAAGCCTCACGATGGGCAGGGTGTGCTGTCTCACCTTGAGGCCCTGGTGGTCCCTGCATTCCTCGAGGCCCACGTCCTGGCTCGCCCTTGTCTCCCCTTTCTCCTTGGTCGCCTGCAAAGGAATCCCCGAATCGTTGAGAAATTAGTCGTGGTTAACGTTGCCACTTGTCCGGCTTCTCTTAGGATCATTCTCTGTTTGGGGTAAATGTCTTTGTAAATCTCTCTTCCCGGGTCTTTGAAATTATAAATCCCAATTTTGTCAATTGCGTCATAATATTAGTAAGAATAGGTATCCCCTCCTTCTGCAATTGGGTAATGGTTGGGCGTACTTCAAAATTACGGTCAGGCATATCCATATATATGTGGTTCTGTCATCAGAGTACTATGACTGAATGCATAACTCTGGTTTTAAAGTCTTTTTCTCGTTAATGCAGCATTAGTCTTGTGGCAGGTAACGTAGACCGTGCACGCACCCTTGGGCCCAGTGTTGCCGATGACGCCAGGAGGGCCCTTCAGACCAGGAAGGCCACGTGTGCCAGGCTGTCCAGGAAGGCCGCTTGAGCCTGGAGAACCGGACGGTCCAGGGGGACCCGGTCGGCCGGGAGGGCCCATACCCCCTGCCTCGGGTCTTCGGATGCTGGCGGCCAACTGTGCCAATTGCTCTGCAAAGTTAATGGAATGCAGAAGTGAAACTCCATACAAATCAACTGTGTAATATTCAGACTATCCAGGAAAAAAACAAAGCCAGGAAATCGAACTCGGGTCATTAGGTTCAGAGTGCAATGCGCTCACCACTACACCACAGTTTCACCTAAAAACATGCTGTAAGAGGTAGTGAGGTGACTCTGAGCTCTGAGCCAGCACCACTGAAACACCTGGGTTGATATCAAGGTTTCAGGCTACAGGGTGGCACAGTGGTAACATCTGCGCCTCACAGAATAAAAGTCCTGCCGAGATGGTTCTATTCCTGCTTTGGGTGCTGTTCTGTGTGGAGTTTGTGTGTTCTCCCCCTTGTTTTGCGTGGATTTCCTCTGGGTTCATCAGTTTCCTCCCACAAATAAAACATCATTCATTGACTAATTGGCCAACATCATCATAACATATAGGAAGCAGTGTCTGGAAAATGTTGGCGCCAGTTGGCTGCATCGCAACCTTCCCCCCACCACTCTGCAGTTTCCTCTCGTCTCCATATCCTCGTCTTGTTCTTGACCAGGCATCGCGTGTTACAAATTGTCTGAATCCAATCTAGTGCTGGTGATTAAACAATTTTCTCGCAAGTAGCGAGTTGCGACGTTTCAACCTGGCCATTGAGGATATACACATTACATTTAGTTTTGTATTAGACGCAACTTTATTTAATTTCTGAGAAATAAAGTTTCACTGCGATGCAAGGAAGTCTTCTCCCGGTAGCGGGATAAACTACAGTAGCCTCCATTGTGAGGATTAACGTCAATTTCAGAAGCAGTTCTATGATATCTTCTTCCACGGGTCAATCTCTAATGCACAGGGTATCAATGTTCTAGAAACTTCTGAACGATACTTTGCCTCCAGAAGTGATGATAACGGACACATTTTATCAAATCTGAGAAGATCGGGTTCCAAGAGTTGTCAGCTTTGATGGTCTCACCCTGGAGTATCCTCATGCAGACGTCCCTGATATGTTGGTCTCCTGGTTCTTTACCCTGCCACAGATGAAACAGAACGCTCAGCGTGATCAGTTTTTAAAGTTGCTGGTCGTACCATCACAGACGTGTAGCACTCACTCGGTACAACCCCATCAGCGTTTGCATCTTGAGGCGTCGATTCGGATATTGAGACACACATGGAAGTATGTCCTCCCATCCAAATGATTCATATAATATATTATTAATATATCGGTCATTTTAATGAGGTATGGCCTTGCGCCCGGTGTCTGCCGAGACAAAGTGCGACTCACTTTGAACCTATAGAGGATTAAGCGAGTACTGGCAGTGTGTAAATTAATAAACTTAAAAACCTCGGCCAACACAGAGCGACGAGGTGGAAGATGAGAGCACGGGCCCGCGAGGCACTCACAGGATCGCCTTGCCTGCCCGGCAGGCCCGTCACCCCGCGGTCTCCCTGCAGGCCACGGGGGCCCGGTGAGCCCGGTGGCCCGTCCAGGCCTGGCACTCCCCGAAGGCCATTGGGGCCGCGTGGGCCTTGTTCCCCGGGGATTCCAACCTGTGGGGTTTAGACAAGACGGAGAGGAGACTCCGCAGTGTACGAACATGCGTGGCGGGTTTAACGCTCACAGCCCCGCACGGAGAGATTCTCGTATCCGTTACTGTGCTGTCATCTCCTGGCCAGTGTGCAGTTACACGAGACGTTTTGAAACAAGAGGTTTATTGGAACAATTCTCAAAAGAACACATTGCTGATGGTAATATGTTCCAGCAATGGGGCGCTGCGTGTTGGTGTGTAAGATGAATTTGTAACTTACATCACCCTTGTGACCAACATCACCAGGAACTCCCTAAAAAGAGACAAGAAGCACAATATAAATACGCAAAGTGATTCTTATAATGATTCTTCCCTCATTCTGTGATTTGTCAATTGATAGTGGTCATTCAATTCGACCATAAAACTCTGTCTTATTCTCTTCCATCGCGTTTGTGGTTTATCTAGTTTGTAAAGACTCTTAAATACAATATTTGCATAAAACTTAACTGAATGAAGACTACTCTTCGACGCATGATAAATTGCATCATCGTGATTGTGAAGTCTGAATAATTATGTCGAGGCAGTCCTAAAAATATGCTGGAATGAGACGCAATGCCACACCAGCGATTCACAAACACCACAAGCAAATATCCCTCACAGAGCCTTAACAGACTCTAGGGTCTGGTGCCGTTAGCCAAAACGGCACCAGAGGGGGTGGGTGATCAGCACGGCCAGGCCGCCTTTGTCTCTCTAGTGTCGATATTTACACATTGCACTACGTACTAATTTGAGGCTGAGTCGACCTAGGGGAGGCCTTGGACCAGTTTAACACATCGTCACTAGTGTTGGTCGTGAGCGGGATTCGAACGCAGTTCATCGGGTTTGTAGCCCAGTGCGCTAACCGCAGGGCCACCGCTCCACACACACGCCCACACACCCACACACACACACATAGCCACACACACCCACACCAGGACAACTTCATGCGGTTCCTGTTCCTATAGCCGTGATGCTTCCACATTGAACAATGGCTGCAGGAGGAATAAATTACACACTTGCATTTAAACATCATATTCGTTTTAAACCTTCATGATGCAGGAGAAGTTTCAATTACTTACCTGTTCTCCTTTCTCTCCCTGAATGCCCTCCAATCCTGGGTTGCCCTGGAAAATATTTAACAGAGCAGTAATTTTAATTTATTTCCGTTCATGTTTAATGCATAAAATCATTAGGGTTTCCAATTGCTGCGTACTTTCACAATAAATGCAGTGGACCCGAGTAGTATATTTCCTCCATCAATTTCCAGTTGTGCTTAATGCATTGCCTTGAGATGGAAGATCTAATCATAAAGCCCGCAGTGTAAAGTGCGTCAGTTTCTTAATAGGCCTTTGCCAAGAAAATCCCTCCATGTGGCCTTTTTTAAATGCGATGCATAAGGGGGCTCACATTCCCACGAGAGTAACAACAATAGATTGAGTGGGCTCCAAAAATGTGAGCCCAGATGACATTCTCTGATGAACCATGGACGGCAATGTTTACCAAAATAACGAAATTTCCACGGTACAATTATCGATAAGTTCGTGAATAGGGTTTTAACAATACAACTCGGTAAACATATAAAATACATTTAAACATGCAAATATAAAATAGAGGGGCGGCGCGGTGGCCCAGTGGTTAGCGCTGTCGCCTCACAGCAAGAAGGTCCCGGGTTCGAATCTCGGCTCGGGTGCCTTTCTGTGTGGAGTTTGCATGTTCTCCCCGTGTCTGTGTGGGTTTTCGCCGGGCACTCCGGTTTCCTCCCACAGTCCAAAAAACATGCTGCTGCATAAGTTAATTGGCTTGCAGACTAAATTGCCTGCAGTGCCCGGTGATGGACTGGCGTCCCATCGTGGGTGTATGCCTGCCTTGCGCCCTGTGTCTGTCGGGATAGGCTCCGGCTCACCGCGACCCCGTACAGAACTAAGCGGTTTCTGACAATGAGATCAGATGAATACAAAATAGAATTCCAAATTGGGCCTAAAACTCCGACTTAAATTAAGTGTGTAACTCATCCCTAACAGAGGGTGAGAGCGATGCACACGGACGCATAATCCTTCGTATCCTCTCACCTGGGCTCCTTTCGCTCCGGCCTCCCCGGTAGATCCCTGGTTGCGACAGAGAGAGAGAGAGATTAGTCCTCATGATGGACTCCAGTCCGAGACTGCCATGCAGGATGGGAGCGCCTGCATATGTGGCCATTGTCATCATATGAGGTCTCATTACCGGGCGTTGTCGTTTTTTTTACGATGGAGATGTGAGTGACATTCTTCTACAAAATGAGATTCTATCTCTATTATGTGGTGGCAAGGTAGCACAGTTGTAACATCAGTGCTTGTGACCCTCTGGTGAAAAGCGCTTCAGAAATGCAAATATTATAAATATCTTCACTTCACAAAAATAAAGTTCGGAATGAGACGGTCCGATTCCTGCCTCAGGCTCCTCTCTCTGTGCGGAGTTTCTAGTGTTTTTCCTCCAGCTTCTCCGAGTTTATCTCACAAATTATTTCTTCATCATTTTAACTTTGAGTATATATTTTATTCCTACTTTATATACATTTGTGTGTGTGTGTATGTTAATCCAATTAGTATAACTGATAAGATCGAAATGATCTTGCGTCCGTAACTTCGCTGTACAGCGTTTAAAATGAATTCCCCTCGGATGGGGAGTCAATTTTCATTCCTCCCTGTCCGCTGCTCACAACTCTGCGTGCTCTCCTGCTCGGAGCCGTGCTCCTGCATGGGCCTCGTCCATTTGTTGGAGGCCGTTACCTTCTCTCCTTTGGCCCCGGGAAGGCCGGGGGGCCCCGGTAATCCTTGCAGACCCGCATCACCTTTTGGTCCCTACACAGACATCGGGGGAAAAAAATTCGAAAGAGAGGGGAGGCGGGCGTCGAAAAGAGAAAACGGGCCTGGAAATTAAGAACGAAGCTAAACAGTTCAGAGTTAAAAGAAATCGACCTTGCGAACTTAAGCCGTTTCTGTACAGCATCAAGAAGTCAAGTTTAAAGTCGGTTCATGATAAACAATTGGAACCCCCCCCCCGCTCTCTTGCTGATGCAATTCAGCCACATGACCCTGGCGCCCTGGTAATTGCACGAAGCAATATGTTGGCGTTTTTAAAGTGAAGAGTGGAGGTGCAGGGAACGATCACTCACAGCCATGCCGGGAAGACCTATGGGCCCAGAAGGACCTTGTTCTCCAGCGTCTCCCTGCGAGGGATCAGAAACAAGGATCAGGCTGAGCAGGCGGGGTTCCTGTGCGTGGCAGGGTGACGCGAGGACGCAAGGAGATGCGAACAGACGCGCGATCCACTGTTAGACTGGACGAGCGTTCAGCAGCCATGTCCCAGGTAACGAACATTAACAGAGGCTCCGGCTCACCGTGACCCTGTACAGGACTAAGCGGTTTCTGACCATGAGATGAGAAAGTCCTTCTTTCGGGATAGCGGTGTCGAGCATGCGTCCTCTGCGACGTTTCGCATCCCACGCGAGTTGTACTTCGACCAAGAGATGGCACGAGAGAGCAAAGCAAGCGCGTGTTCAATGACACCCACGGGCCCCAACACGTTGCGCCTCCGTTCATTTCTGTCCGGTTGATGGAGAGGAGCGATTGCGAGTAAAACGATTAATAATAAAACGATGATTGCTTCGAAAAGCTGCTCTCTCTGGACAGCCGCGTCGATCGCTCCCTCTCTCCGCATCGCGACGCTTCGTCTCACACATCAGAGGCATCCTCAGGCGCCGACATCATTACAATAATTAAATGTTCAACTCGTAACGCTCCACACAGTAGTCGCTCGCTCTTAAGAACAGGAACCACAGATTCAACGGCAGCAGCCAGACAGTGATCCAGCACCAGCAATTTCTCAAGCTCTGCCTATCTCTATATAATAAGATGTTTGCTGATTAATTATTAAGTTTTTTATTGTTCTGAGATTCTTATCCACGCCCGCTGCTTTATCCTCTCACCGGTATGGAGGGCTAAGCCATCAGCCAGAGTGCCACTTCTCGTGCGATGGGGTAAAGTGTGGGTATTTCACGCCTCTTCCAAAATATCCGACCCGCAATGGAGAATAAGGCGAAATACACTCTGGAGAGACTCCTCTTGAGCCTTTAATGCGCCACCAGTTGGGGGGGGGAGGGGTGGTGCATGATAAAATACTTGCAGGGCTGCACCTTTACCTAGCCTCTTTACAGTACCCAAAGCTTTTTGGGGGGTTTTTTAGAAACTATTTTCTTAAAGCCATTGTGACTGAAACCGCTTTTCTTGTCGTTCCTGCTACGCCAGTGCGGGCACCCCCGAGGACACGTTTTCGTGCCTTGTCCTCCGGTTTGTGTTTCACGAGGCCCGCGGTTTTTAAGAGCTCGGTAGGAGAGTTACTGATGGTGGGGGGGGGATCGGGAGCGGGGAGCGGGGAGCGGGGGGAGGCTTGGACGGGGGGGAACAGTTGTGTGGTCGCTTCAAGAGGAGCAGCGACTGCTTCGCTCGAGACACGGTGACGAGGGCCGTGAACATAAAAGTTAAACACATATAGCCGGGTAATTATTGAGCGTGTCTTCGCCTGACGACTAATTTCAAAGCGTGCTGAGATACGGGCGCCGTTAATAAGGCGGCTGGCAGCCAGGAGTCTGTATTTTTAAAAAGGGCCTCCATTGTGCGTGCATTCATTTCTGTTCCTCTATGGTTTCAAGCGTGACAGCTGGGCTCGTTAAGAACCTCTTCTCGTTGTGAACGGTTCGCATCACGGAGCACCCGGAGAAGCTTCATAAAGCTCTCCATCAAATCGAGGGCTCGGCCTCGCATCACAGCTTTGCTCTTCGAACACATGCTGCTGTTTTTCTCTGCCACGATCAGCAGCTGGGAGGGAAGCAAGTTTGGTACTTTGCAGGATGCTGGGGAAAGAGACCCCTGCATCGGTGGGAACTCAGCGAGGCCCACGATCCACCGTGGGAGCCAGGAACCGGTAGAACAAACGTAACACAGGAGCACACATTTGCGAGTCTGCCAGCGTTTTCCCGGCAGCGATCTCCCTTTACCCTGAGCCCCTGCCCTCGAGAGACCGCCGCAAAACACGAGGCCGCTGACCTCTGTGCGGCTCCCCGCAGCTCTCAATCCTACACGCAGCGAATTGGAACCGGTGCGTGAGCGTCGACCAGCGGTGGGGTGGCTCCGAGATCGTATCGGACTGCACCGGCTTTCATCCCACGCTGGCTGTCGGTGCAAAATCGCCCGTCCGTCAGTCAGCACTCGCCGCGTCGTGACGGCAGGACGCTGAGTGACCGCTGCACTGCCTTGTGGTTCCGAGCTGTAGGGGTTCGGTAACGTAGGGGAGCGATCGACCCCGTCTAACCAGTTCGGGCAGTAGCCCCGTCGCGCTGCACAACAGCGCCATGTGAACCGTCACCACGTTTACATTTTAAGATTTGTTCTTCTCTCTCGCATCGCTCCATATCTGCTTCTTTTTTTCTCCAATTTTTAGCGCCCGGCGCTTAAAACTACAGGCGTAAGCCGTCGGTGTTTGTCCCCAAAGTTTAGTTTCGGAGGCAGTAGCCAATGTGAAAAAAAAAATGTGTAAATATAAATAATACACACCTGAACCAGCCTGCCAACTTTCCAATGTTAATGAGGCCGCAGCACAGTGAGGCCCATTCTCAAACCCATGACAACTGCTACCGACAGGAAAGGGAATTCCACTGTAAAAGACTTAAAGCAAAATCGCTGAACGAAATAAACGTGGCAAGCTGTTGCCCTCCGGTACATCTGTTAACCCAGTGTTTAAGAACTACAAAACCCACAAGCACATTTTTTGTTTCTGTTAACCACAACGTTGTACGGAGCGTTTTTAATTTCTGCTTGCAAGCTGGCTGTGAAATTCTTACCGGCGGCTGCACAGTTTAATTTCACTTTCGTTTAGTTGAGTGCAACAAAAAAAACTGTCCAAGAGTCTCAAAGAGAGCTCATGCGTTCACCAATAAGGAGGAAACATCGCGCTCTCTGCCGCGTTCGTGATGTGCTCTGTGTGTCGTTATTGGGGATTCATTGCATGGTGGGATTATGAAGACTGCATACGGCTTGGCGTAGCCTTTCATCCAGCAGTGGATTAGCACAGCCTGTAGTGAGGAAAATGATTTGTTCGGGTTAGGTTCGAGTTTAAAACCGCTCTGAGAGTCAGGCCGTATAAGTCGGAAGCTCAGCAGCCAGGCTTGAATTACAACCTGAAAACAGCCTCTTAAAAAAAACACCCCACAACTAATTTAAAACCAAAACCACTGTTCTGCTCCTGCATAGCCGGGCGTTACTACAATGGCGGGTTTTGTTCGGAACGCTTCCTACTTTGCTTGTCTGAGTGGGAGTCTGCCGAGAGGGTGAATTTTAAAAATGCTACGCGAGACTGAGTGGGTTTCCTGAGCCAAAGAATGGCGATGCCATCTGTGGAGGGTACAGGGGAGACCAGGGTTAGGTGAACTTGGAGGGTTAGATGAGCTGGGAGGGTCATCATGGTTGGGTGAGGTGGGAGCGTCAGGGTTGGGTGAGATGGGAGGATGCGGTAGAGCAAGATGAGAGGAGAGTGGATGAGAATAAGAGATGTGGCTCAGACTAAAGTCTCATGGAGGGAAAAAGAAAATCCTGGCGGTCATCCCGACGTGGCAGCGCGACTCGACTTCTAAGATAACAGTCGACCCTCCTCCGTGTGCGTACCTCTGGTCTCTGTGTAACTCTGTGGGTCTCTGTGTGACTCTGTGTAACTCTATGGGTCTCTGTGTAACTCTGTGGGTCTCTGTGTAACTCTGTGGCTCTGTGTGACTCTGTGGGTCTCTGTGTAACTTTGTGGGTCTCTGTGTAACTCTACGGCTCTCTGTGTAACTCTGTGGGTCTCTGTGTAACTCTGTGGGTCTCTGTGTAACTCTATGGCTCTCTGTGGCTCTCTGTGTAACTCTGTGGCTCTCTGTGGCTCTCTGTGGCTCTCTGTGTAACTTTGTGGGTCTCTGTGACACTCTGTGGGTCTCTGTGTGACTCTGTGGCTCTCTGGCGCTCTGTGCAACTTTGTGGGTCTCTATGTAACTCTGGGTCGCTGTGAATCTGTGGGTCTCTGACTTACAGAATAACAAAGACTCGTATAAAGAACCACAACGTTACACAGTTGGTCATGTACAGTATATGTGAAGTGTATGGTTCTCTAAGTGCAGTAAATGTAAATCGAAGCAGAACCACAGAATAGAAGCACATGGAGGGAGACATCTAAGGAACATTTTTCAGACCTATCAGAATAAAATATGCCGCAGACATATGCGCTACCGCTACCACGCACACGCAATGAAATGGATAAAAATGTCACGCGTACACGTATTCAGCGTGCACGTTATTATTAATTCTGCTGAACGGGGAGTGGAAGAGTAATTTCTCAACAACCCAGTGTAGCTGTTGGACACGCGACGCAGTGTCAACTGTGAATCGCAACATCGGCAGCGTAAACCCACGTGGTAAATCAAGTTTAAGATGGGAGGGGGGGTGTAAGGGTAAAATTGGGCGATATTAAACTCACGACTCGCGATCGTGACTTTTAATCACAGCTCTAAAGAGGTAAATTCTTACATGCCTGACTGTTGAATATCACAGAAAAGAGGAGTGCCTGCAGAAGCCTCACTTATGCGAAGGGGGATAGCACTTAAAGTGTTACCTTGACTGAGTGCTCGCCTCTAATCAGTCGCTCCCCTCGGGAGGTGACTTCTAGGGAGGTAACCTCTAGGGAGGTAACCTCCAGGGAGGTGACCTCTTGGGAGAATCGGGGGTGGCGGAGAGGCCAGGCTTGTAAAGAAACAAAATACTTGCTTCGGAAATGAGTTCAAAGTCACTGGATCTCTTTCCTGAGTCCGCTGCCTTTAGAGAGGTAGAGCGGAGGTTACGTTACCAGACATTTGTGTCACAATGTAACCCGAATGTGAAACACCATGGATGAGGCCCAACTTTATGGAGAGGCTTTTTTAAAACTTCGATTGTCCGTATATATATATATATATAGTTTATTTTCCTGTTAAACGGGAGAGGCTCTCACACTGGGTGAAGGTATTTTCACCTCGAGGCTCTGCTGTAAGATGGATATTTTTCGATAACTTGCAGTTTCTTTCTGAAGCTGAGCTTATAAAGGGGGTGGAAAGGGGATCATTTGTTATGGGATTTCAAAGCGAACGGTTTCAGCCCGGTCACGATTCTCGCGGTTGTTTAGTTTTTTTTTTTCAAATCGGTGCAAGCAAGAGATGATCACTGACCGAATCGGACGAGATAAGTCCTCATATGCGCGCCGAGACCGACAGTGATCGATTCGTGACAACGCTTGGAACGGCGGCCGATGTTTAATTCGAAACAAAATGCCTGTTGGGACTGAA
>JAZEWT010000009.1:23197214-23210612 GCA_036362905.1 Mordacia mordax | reverse complement strand
TAGCTTTGGGAGGAAAAGGGAGAACCCGGAGGAAACCCACGCAGAACAGGGGGAGAGGATCGAGTTGAGGTTGAGGTTAAGGTTAGGTTTTGCCTCCCTGCCGCCCAGCCCTTAAGAGTATTTCCAACGCCATGAACACATCTTCAAAACACACTACAAATGTATCAATCCCACACAAATATGCGCGCACAGCTTTATATTTGATTCTCACCTGGATATCTCCGCTGCCATCTCCTTGGAGAATGCCAGGAAGACCCTGGGGGGGGGGTGGTTTGTGAGAGAACGGTGAAGATCACCACTCGGCCACTCACGGTGGGGTAACAGAAATGAAACTGTGGCATTACATTTGCCGGAGCAGGTGGCAGTGGAAGAGAATGTGAGGAGCTCACCCTGGGGCCTGGCAGGCCAGGAGGGCCTGGTTGTCCTTGAGGCCCAATCTCACCCTGAAAATCAGCACCGCCCATTAATTAACAAACGGAGTTGTCGATATAGGGCTTAACAGCTTGATGCACGACGATGGCGTAATAGAGGTTTTCTTTCAAGATAGCCGAGTTGAACGCCCCCCCCCCCACCTCCCCTCCTTCATGACGTTTCGCCTCCCAATTTGGAGGCATCGTCAGGCGTACTGAGAGCGGGAGTGCTCGACACGGCCATCCCGAAAGAACAGCTTTGGGAACCAATCATAACGGCATTATCATCGTCGTCATCAACTTCAGTCCTAATCATCCACTGCTGGGTGAAGGCCTCGCCTAAGCCGTCTCCATCTCTCGTGGTTCTTCAACACAACATTCCCGTTCCGTCCTGCACACGAGCTCCATCTAGACATCCTCTCGTGACCTCTCCCGCGTCTGACAATTTCATCAAACAGCTATTCAAAAAAAGAACAAAATTAACACCGCTGGTGAGAACCATACAATTGAAACCAGTTCAAGGTATTGCGTGCCTACTGATCTGGAAAGCTAGCAGGTCGATGGACGAAGACATAATTTTATACGTGGAGACACAAAAACGAGTTCTGCACATGTGTGTGTACTGGTGTGGTTGCCCGTCAAAAATGACAGGGTGCAAGCATTGTGTTTTGATGATGAACAATAATTCAAAGATGCCCGGCGATGGACTGGCGTCCCGTCGTCGGGTGTATTCCTGCCTTACGCCCTGTGTTTCCGGGATAGGCTCCGGCTCACCGTGACCCTATATAGGATTAAGCGGTTTCAGATAATGAGATGAGATGAATAATTCAAAGAGCTTGATTTTTCTCACGCGATTTTTAAAAAAAATAGTAATTAAAAATGTTACAGTAGGTCACTGTAAACCAATGTTCTTGGAGAAGATCTGATGATCGTTCGGCAGAGCTTGACTATTTCACGGTCACCGTCACCTGCGTTGAACTTGTGCATCGGGCTGCTGCTCCATCCGGGAGTCAGATCGAGCTCAAAATATTTGAATCAAATTTTACTGTGGGGGGAAAAAAAGTGACCGAGCTCAAATTTGAGTACCTTTGACCGAGCCGTTTTTAGCGCTGGAGCGGTTCAAAAAGCATTTCAATAACATAAGAAAACCAGAGTTTATTGTATTTGACTTGGTTTGTTAGGGTAAAGGCACGATAAGGCCATGCGAGTGAATTACAGCCGCTAAGAAGCAGATTACACAGTGAGGACCCTGTTCTCTGCATTGAAATCTCGACACTCATGTGGGAGAATGCTCTGTAGATGCAAGAGTACGTACGATCTGCCCAGGTCTTCCGATCTCCCCGGGTAGGCCAGCCAATCCTGCAGGCCCCTAAACGCAAGATGACAATACTTTAAACACACACAGAGGAAACATTGAACAATCCGTTCCGTTTTGTTTCTTACGGTAACTGAAAGTTTCGGCAAAACTCAGAGAAGAAAAACGATATCGGAATTATCTCGGTGACAACTGCATAGTTCTAATTAAACAACGGCAGGGCTGCACATTGTAAATTAAAAGGTAAAGGTGCAGCCCTGCAATGCCGTGCCCACGCCACTGCTGATGGAAGGGCCTCCACTAGAGCGTGCACTATTGTGAATTGTAATCTAAGACTATAATTTCTCTGTCATATCTCTGCAAAGAAAAAAAGGGCGATTGTTGGAAGCGTTCGCCAACTGAATGACGTTTCTGCTATGAGGTGGCGCAAGAGACACACGGCCGACATCATTATTATACAAAACCAAGCTCACGAAGGACTTTTGAAAATGTTGACACTCACGGGCGGTCCGACGATCCCTTCGCCCTGCAGAAACGAAACAAGGAGGTGAGCGGATGGCGACAGACGATAATGCTTGAGCAGCAGTCATCTCCATTCCGCACCGAGTCTGGTTGAACGATCTTTGAGTTGTGCCACACAGCGACGCGTCACGCTGTGAGCTGCGCATTGACACTTCGCGCTGCCGTCGTCGCAACCTTGGCACCATGCAAACATCGACTCTTCTTGACCCGACGCTTGCCCAAATATTGGAGACGCAACGAAAAAACAGCGCTAAAAGGACTGCGCGCTAAACGCAAATGTATTTCCTCCCAGACAGCTGCCCACCTGCTTCATTACTGCCAACAATTTATTACGAGAACAAACGCAAATTGGAAATTATCGCAGATCCATGCATATGCATGACTTATATTACTTTTTAAAATGTAGTTTAGGTTTTGTTTCTACAGACATGTCTCCCTGCTCAATATGCTCTGTTCGCTCCCCAAGTCTCCCGTGTCTCGTTGGGCTCCCCCACACGCTTATCAATAAAGTTCGCGTCTGTATGTTTACACGGGTACACGCACATCCCTTAAGTCGATCCACTGCTGGATGAGATCAACTCCTAATCACTTTTGGCCGTGGGGATCTATCCGCCTATACGTCACGCTCGTGAGTTCAGGTTGGTCAAGGCGGAGGGTATGGATATGGAAGCGCAAGAGTACAGTACAATGGTGGATTTTATTCTGAAGTGCCCTGTGCCAACCCCACAGCCTACAACAGCCCGTCGCTCATGCAATATCAAGGCTGAAACCTACTGAGCTTCTGACAGCTGATAAGATCGATGGTATTTCGTTCGATTTTGATATCTACTTGTTATCTTTGGCAAGTTCCACAAGGCATAGTAAGAATAAAAGGAGATAAATGAAAAAGTCTCTTACCGAGGGGCCGGGTGGCCCAGCCAGACCAAGATCACCCTGAAAAAAAAAACAACAAATCACCATCGTTACCATCAGCGTTGTCATCGTCGTCATTGAAACGATCCGTTGGACTGTTTTATCGCGTAAGCAACGATGCATCCCGTCGATTATTAAACAATTATAGTCTCGCGCTCTCTAAATGACACCGCACGTCTGACAAATTATTATTTGAGGTGCCTGTCAATGATTGCATTGTAATGAAACGCTTGTATCCTGATGGAGCAAACAAACCTGCTGATGGGAGATGATTGAAACATCAACAACAAAACAATATCACTCGCCGATGCATTTAGCGGCGTTCTGGCAAAACAAAAAAACCGTTATTGTTGCTGATTTTCCGTTCTTATGTCGTTGCTGTTGACGATGCCGTTCTTTCCGTAGCTCCGTGCAGCGCTTTGTAACCCTCGGGTGACAAGCGCTCTATAAATGCAATTATTATTATTTCCGTTAATATACCGCACGTTGTCTGGTATCTTGTCCAACGTTTCGCTCCACATGCTGGGAACTACTATGAATATAAATAAGATTTCATATGCCATATATAATTTAAATGCATTCGCGAGGAGAAAAAAACATACATTAGCAATGAGATGTTAATAATTGGATAAATGAGAATCGATTCTTAAGTTGTGACTGAATCGTGATAATTCATAGACTTGCCAGGTGAGTTGCACCAACACAATGGTCCGTGGAGAATGTGGAGAGCGGAGGAGAGGCAGTAACTAATCACCGTCCGTCGACTGCGAGAGTTAAGTTTGTTGATTGCTTCGAAAAGCTGCTCTCTCGGGACAGCCGCGTCGATCGCTCCCTCTCCCTCCCGAGAGAGCAGCTTTTCGAAGCAAACGGTGAAAACCTACATCATTACATCAGTGGGTTTTATCTGCTAAATATGATATTTTGGTTTCGTCTGAAAGCCAAATCGTCCCGACTACCATTCCAAACTGTGGTTCTTGCATTCATCTGCCATTACACATTTGACAACTCACAATGGATTCTGGTCAGAGCGTTAACCCAAGTGCAGCAGCCAACATCACCACGTGTTCGTCACCAACAGAACAATACCTCGCATCTCAGCGTAGGTTGGAATATCAGATTTGTCATCGTCGCTCATTGAGTACAGAACAATTTCAAATGTAAGCTCTTGTGATCTCAAGCAATCAGTGTCTAATAGATAGCACGTTTCGTGTAGCCAGTCATCCAGCTAGGGGATAAACCCACGATCGGACGCCAGTCCATCACCAGGCACTGCGGGCAAGTTAGTCTGCAAGCCAATTAACCTATACAGCAGCATGTTTATTTGGTCTGTGGGAGGAAACCGGAGTGCCCGGCGAAAACCTACGCGGACACAGGGAGAGCATGCAAACTCTCACACAGAAAGGCACCCGAGCCGAGACTCGAACCCGGGTACTTCTTGCTGCGAGGAGGCGACAGCGCTACCCACTGGGCCACCGTGCCGCCCTGTCGTTAAAGTAAAAGGGAATAACGGAACAGAAACGCATTGGAGGTGCGAACAAAATAGTGCTTAAAGAGCAAAACATTACCAATAGTAATAATATAAACTGGCACCAAAAATACTGTACTCGCTAGGATATGACGTATTGTTATTGTTTTGGATTTTAAAGCAAAGCTGGGGGTGCTTTTAATGATTCGGTAGGTGTGTATACAATTGTGTGTGTGTGTGTTTGTGTCAACAGAATTGTAAAACCTTATTGTGAACGGACACATGTTTGAGCTTTGTCTAACTTTCTGGGGCATCTCACGATCCTGAGATTACTGCTGTTGCTTCCTCGCATAGTTAAGCCTGCGGTTATGAGGCCACGATACATATATTTGGCAGAATGGTTGCATAATTCTGTTCCAAACCGTAAGTTATGCTCCAGATTTTTTTTTTGCAGTAAGACTGGTGGCTGAAAGTAAATCTTACTAAAAGGGTATTCGGTGTTTTTGGCACTAAAGTTGTGGAACCGTTTATCCTAAATGCTTATTAAATGACCCCCAATTAATCAACTTAAGACAAAAATGTGGACGTTATTTTCTCACAGTGTATGAACAACAGGGCAAGTAAAAAGGCCAAACGTAAAGTATTTTTAAGCACAGTACACATTTTCAGTTTTTGTATTGTTTTGGGGCACTGTATTGATTCTGCCGTCCCCTTCTTTACTGAGTAATTAACTTTAATTCCACCTGTGTTCTCGTGCATCGAAGTGTTCTGCATAGTAGGCGCGGTCTAAATAATAAATGAAGATATATTCATTCATCATCAATATCCACTTAAAACTGTACATGGTTGCGGTGAACTGGTTACTATCCTGGCTGATACAGAGTGCAAAGTAGAGCTATACCCAGGATCGGACGCCAGTCCATCACAGAGCACGGGGGTCAATTTAGTAAGGAGGCCAATTAATCTAGGCAGCAGTGGCGTGCCATGGACTGTGGGAGGAAACCGGAGTACCCGGTAAAAACCCACGCAAACAGGGGTAAAACACGCAAACCCCACACGGGCCCCCGGGCCGGGAATCTTCTCTTACTTTAAGGCAGCAGCGCCACTTACTGCACCACTGTGCCATCCCAAAAGATGAAGATGATGATAATAATAATAATTAAATAACGGTTGACGGAGCGGCAGCCGAGGACTGGGCGGTGTCCACGTTCACGGCCACCAGGTAGACGGAGCGATCAAATCGGTTTGTGTGCAGGTGCTCAATGCACTGCTGCATCAGAGGACCATCGGAGGCGGGGTAGAGTTTGGGGAGACCTTCACCCAGCAGTGGATTGACCATCGCTGATTATGATGACGACGTTTTTGTGTGGTCACTAATTTTTTTTTTCGTGTCGCATCTTAGCTGGGCAAGGTGTTTTTATCTTATATCCATAGAGACTGCTTCCCGGTGCCAGCGGTTGCTTCTGAAAATCGAGACTCTGCGTGTCTAATCTCCCTCGGCAGGGCATGTTGCTTGCTGGGAAGCGGCGGAGAGAATGCTCTAATTGGAATAATAATTTTTTTTGTTCGTTGTTTCTGGGATTTCCGCAGAGGAAACGGCAGCGATTGCGTCCAACCGCGGCCAGATCACGCACGGCCGCTGCATTTAGCACCAATTAAACGTAAATCGCAGGAAAACCCATTGTATATTGAAACGCCACCGATGCGTTCAGACGTGTAGCCTGTGTTTACACGGGCAGAGAAAAGTTAGCCTCGTTGGGCCACGAACCGGGCGTCCCGAGTTCGATTCCCGCTCATGGTCAACACCAATGACGATTTTCTGAACCAGTCCTGGGCCTCTCCTAGGTCGACTCGGCCTCAAGTGAGTGCCCAGAGTGCCGTGTGTAAACATTGGCACTAGGGAGACAAAAGCGGCCAGGCGTGGTGCGGCTACCCACCCATTTTGTGCTGTGCTGGCCTTTATTGGTAGGTTTCTCGTGAACAAAACTTGACCCTACAGTCTGTTAAAGTTACACGGGAGATCATGCCGTTCTCTCCACATCTCTGTGCAGCGCTTTGTGACCCTCGGGTGAAAGGCGTTTTAGAAGTGCTATTATTATCATTATCTTTGCATGGGGCAGGATTCCATGGCGAGAACCCATGCGGACACGGGAAGCACAGGCAAACTCATAAAGAAAATCCGTGAGCCGGGAATTGAACCCAGGACCAGGAATTGAACCTAGGCAGCAGCGCTACTTTGCATAAACTCGTCAATTTTTGCTCTATTTGCTGAAAGAGTGTCAATTGGTTGATTTGCGCACGTGACAAATTGATTTGTTTGGACGCGTTGAGTGGTCCAGGCTGCACAATCCAGTCTAGTACTCGTGTAGACTTTCACGGCTCGATGCACGATGATTGGTTCCAAAAGGAGATAGAATGGGCGATCGACATGGCTATCCCGAAAGAGCAGCTTTTGGAAGCAATCGGCAATCTGCTCACCCAAAAAGGAACCAAATTGTGGGGTTAACGCAGCAATGTGGGACTTCAGAGACTTGTTCACGTTTTCACAAGCCGTTGCATTTTTCACGGTGCAAACATTGCGAAGTTTTGCTGTTATTGTTTTAACTGTAAACGGTTGTTTTTCTAAGTATAGTGGGGCTTGAGCATGTGCGTTTGGGAAAATAATCAACATTATTCATACGCCCCATTTATACAGGTCTAGCGCCATGTTTTGATGTAGATGCACGATGATTGCTCTTACAAGGACTGCTTGTTTGAGACAGCCGTGGAGGAACGCTCGACATGGATATTCGGACCGAACAGCTCTTACGAGCAATTCTCACCGCCACTTGTTTGTGAAAGTGCCAGAAATATCTTCGCGTAAAATATTTTACTTCTCAAGAATTCCGAGCGATTGCCTTTAATATCGGTATTTTTTCGTCCCTGTATTATTATACTGTTTATAACCAACAGGGTGACATATCTTACATTTGCGTTAATTCCATTTGCCAGCACGGCTGATGTAATGTGATATAAATGCGTACGGTATAGACATCTAAACCGCAAAAAAAACAGAACCATTACGTTCGAACTTACTTTGGCACCGACAGCACCGGGACGACCAATGTTGCCTTTGGGACCGGTTAATCCCTGAAAAGGAACCAAACAAATACGCAAATCAACATTTAATGTATTGACAAAAAGGCAGAGGTGGTGGTAAGCCAGTGCAGTCCGGTACACGTAGCAGTAAGGAAATGGACAAAGCATTCAATACAGTACAGGTGGGCAGAGGGGTTGTCATAAAGTTATTTTCACCTCTGTAAAAGGGTGACTATGGAACACTGTCTGGCAGGATACTGTAGAAGCAAACAGAAGGAGTGACCAACCCAAGATCAACTGGTTGGTGGATTAGATCAATGCAAATCCAAAAACACTGCCTTCAGCTCGTCAGAGCAATTTTCAAAAACTTAGTTATGCTGACCCCTGAAACAGCGATGTGGCCTCCAGCGCACGGGGCACAAGTATCTGCCACAGCTTCGCGATCAACATCCGCCAATCAGCGGACACGGGCGAGACATGGTAAAATATGCAACTCAATGGAGGCAATTGTTTACTAGAGAAGGATGGGCCGCAGGTGGCCCGTAAGGAATGACACGTCGCGAGATGAGAGTGGACGCTCGACCGCACGATCTGCGGGACAGCTGCGAGGATTGTGCCTGAGGAGCGGTATCGCCCATGCGCGGGAGCTGCGCTGATTTTGGTGGATTGTTACGGGGTAGGATAGCGAGAGATGGTGGGCGGCTTGAAGAGGCATTCATTCAAGTGTCGATTGACCACGGTTGATGATGATGATGATGGCATGGATGCAGATCACCGTGGAGGCATCTCTCACACGTGCGTTCATCGCCCAGCTCTCTTACATGTCTTGGTTACAATCCTGAGTCACTGGTGTAAATTCCACATTCCTATGGCGGTGGCAAGAATATCAATAAGGAAAGCACTGTTGATCTCCCAACACACAGTACTACTCATTTATGAACCCTGGAGGGATGATGGCTGAGCCAACCGCCAACCCGGATTTTGAATCGCAGTTTTCAGATCACAAGCTGCTCACTCTCGCCCTGAGCCACCCTCATCAAGAAGTTTGCGGTTGCGCTTCTGAGCTCTCGGCCGTGTTTTATGTTCACTGTCGAGCGCTGCTTGACACGATGTCCAAAATTTCGCTCCACGGGATGGCAGCTCTCAGTTCCTGACGAAGCTCCCAGTCATGGTTAAGGTAATTAGGATAGGGTCACTGCAATCGTACTAGGATACCACCGTCATCATCGTCTGCCCCTTCCATCGCTACATCTGCTATAACCTTCTTCAGAAGCCAGAGGTGAAAGTAAGCCAGTGTGGTCCGGTACGGTGAGAACGGTAAGAAAGTGGTCAAAGCATTCGCTGGGGTACAGGTGGGAGGGAGGCTTGAGATGCGACCATACTGCAAAAAGATTAAGGGATACTTTCACCCCTGGAATAAGTATTGCCAAAATACACCACCCTCAACCCGCATGTACCACCCCAACCCAACCACCCAACACCCACCTCTTAACCAATCTCCCTTACCAATCTCACTCTCTCGGTGTCTTTCACCGGAACTTATTAGGCTGAAAATGAATGCCATGCGCTGACGACGCAAAAAGCCAGCCCGCGGTAGACGTCGGGTAGTACTGTGGAGGCATTGTGTGCCGAGGCGGCTCCTCTCACGGCGCTGCCGTAATCTCAGTGGGGGAACGGAAAGAGGCTTACGAGCCACAACAGCCACGCACGATCAGTTGCAATTCTCTACATGCCACCGCCATGCATGTCAGTGTTGGGTTTTGTGGGATTTTATTGGCTGTTTTACCAACAAAATTACATTCTGATTGTGCTGTAGCGATAATATCGTTGTACAAATGAGTTTTCTTTCGCGACTCTGCAGGCAGAAGAGCATCATCACCCTGTGTAAGAGGATGCCCCCGTAAGATGATACTATGGAACTAGTTCTGATGTCACTTACGCAGACCTCGTTATCAATATTCTTGGCACCCATCATTTTTTTTTTGCTGGGATTTGCTCAGAGTTAATCGAACATAACGTCGTGTAGTGGGTTTTTATGCATTTATTGGCGACTGGGCTGACAGCTCCCACTCGCTTTACAATAGGTGACCCAACCATCTGCCAACTGTTTTGCACCGATTATACCAATCGACGGAGTTTTGGAGGCGTGTTGGTTGCAAGTGAGCTGCTTTTATTCGGATGAAGCAAAGAGGACTGTAAACGGCAGCGACTCACGTCGACTCCAGGAATGCCCGGGAGGCCGATAGGGCCCTCCAAACCCGGGTCACCCGGGTCTCCCTTCGGGCCCTGCAGGAGACACGGCGCAATCGTGGCATTACCGAGTCGCGGAAGAGCGAATAACCGACGGACGTGAGAAAACGTGTAGACGGTGACAAGAGGGCACGCGCACGCGGGGGCTACTGGACTGCTATCGCTGCCCCACCGTGCTCAATCATGGGCTGCCTCCACCACGCGGGGCTTGCATCAGGGTGCTCGAGGCATCCCTGTGTTTCCGCGTTGCACAAAACCAGGGCAAACCCACGAGTCCAGTAGTCGTATGGGCCACATCGCATAATTTCTCTCGCTTTGCTTTCCACAAGATGTTCTGTCCACCCCTCCTGCGAGCATTGAAACGATTGTTAGACTTCTGTCCGCCTACTGCACGTCTGTCACGCTGCTCGTGTCCCCCCTTTTAAAAGAAGCCGTTATACTTGCCCACGTGTCTCCTTCTAGCAACTCGAGAGAGGATTTTCCAAGCTGCTGTTCAGCCATTAGCACTCGAGGCTCCGGACATGGCAGTTACTATATTGTGTGTAAATGGGTATAGGCGGATAATTGGTCCGGTTGGATATGCGACGATCGTCCTGTAATAATCGGGAGTCGGGTGGTCTATGTGCTCGGACAAACTTTGGGATTGGTGCTTATTTCGTTGTCTCTAGAAAGTGATCGTCAAGTGGAAATCCTACGTTCTCACAGCCAGAGCATATGTAATATGTGAAGAATATTTTTCCAGCACCGGTGCAGATGTTGGTGCCATGTTCGGTAGTTAATTACAGCAGCGCCGCTGTATTCTTACGGCTAATGTGAATTAATGATTGAATATTACCACTCATGGCGAACGGTTATCACATAATTCACCGTCGAGGCCCTATACGTTAATACATTGTGTGTTCTCCCCCTGCTCTGCATGGGTTTGTTCCAGGTTCGCTGGTTTTCTTCCATAATAATAATAATTATTGCACTTCTAGAGCGCTTTTCATGCGAGGGTCACAAAGCGCCGAGCTCAATAGACACTCATTTATTGACGCAGAGCATCATAATATATCGGACGAAGTGCTTACCAAATGCTGATACTGGCGAATTGCGTGGCTGCCACCCTCCCCCCCTCTACGTTTTCCTTGTGCCAATGAGTCGTTTCTCTATTAAAACACAAACCTTCGACACTGAAGAAATGCCACGCCATGTGCTGTGAATTGTAATGTGAAATTATTGGGCACGGGGTCTCATATTGTGGTTATTTTAACAGCGTGCGGCAGTCTAAGAGTTTGACTTTTACCGTCGATCCAAGAAGTCCCGCAGGTCCCCGCTCACCCTGTGAAACAAGCACAGAAAATGATGATTGCTCGGAAAAGCCGCTGTCTCGGGACAGCCGCGCCGATCGCTTCCTCTCTCCACCTCGCGACGCTTCGCCCTCACGTTCGAGGCATCCTCGGGCGCTGTGTGCGTGCGTGCGTAGCGCCTGAGGATGCCTCTAGCGTGTGAAGCGAAACGTCGCGAGGAGAGGAAGCGGTCGACGCGGCTGTCCCGAGAGAGCAGCATTTCCGAGCAATCCTCATGCATCGAGCCGTGAAAATCGACATCATTACAAGTAGAGAAATTTTAAAATAATTACAAATTGTGTGAAGTTATTATTGCTGTGTTAGCAAATGTACTGATGAAATTACATACGGCGAGTTTACAGAATAAGAGAAAACGTAAACATTTTTATTCATTAAAAAAAAAATTGAAGTGTTTTTAAAAGCCGTTTAAGCAATTTGCTTTATTGCCCGATATCATGATGATATACAGGCAGCAGTGCCTGGCGTGTTGGCGCCGACTGACTCCCCCTCCCCCTCCTCGCTACGCCTCCGAATCCGTATCTCGTCCATGACGAAGCGTAGACTATTCACAGTGCGCTATAAATTGTATTTTTTATAATCTCCACACGAATGAAGCCTCCATATAAAGTATTATTATCATAAGGCTTGAGGCGAGTCTACTGATGAAACGCTCAGTTTTTACACGCTGAATAACAAAATAAACTTCTGCTCATTAATTTCCATCTTCAGAACGAATATTGGGCCACAAACATGACTACATTTTCACCAAAACCTATGGGAAGTGGTTACTTTAACCAGATATCTAGGAGTCCACTTTGCTTCGTTTTTAAAAAATAAACACAGTGATCGCTGCTTATTTGTGTTAAAACATCTTGGGAGCAAAATAAACGTCTTAACAAAAATATATTACCGCGTAAGACCAAATACATAAATACCAATGTTTTCTCACAGATAAACATCATATAGATACGCATGCTGGTTTTAACAATCATTACATTTGTTATTTTACGTCCATTGATTTGTCGTGAATATTTTAGATAATTGATCTATTATGATGTTGTTGACATGCCGTTTAATCCACGGCTCTGTGCAGCGCTTTGTAATCCTTGGGTGAGAAGAGCTTGAGAAATGCAATATATTATCATTAGATTAAAGGATAGTCCCGCGCGCGCGCGTGTATGTGTGTGTGTATGTGTGTGTAATCAAATCTCCGCAGACAGCCACGTGTAGTTAGGAGGCAGTGCGGTGGGAGAGTGTGTCTCACGTCCACTCCGTCAATTCCCGGAACGCCCGGGGGGCCCGGAGGACCCGAGGTCCCCAAGGCACCTTGGCCGGGACGGGAACGTTGAGGCTGAAACACAAACAATGCCGCTCATTATGTGTGTGTAGCGGTGTGTGTGCGTGTGTGTGTAGGGATGTGTGTGTGTGCGTGCGTAGAGGGGAGCGGTGGCTCGGCGGTTAGCGCGCTGGGATAGAAACCGCTCACGGCCAACGCCGATGACGATTTTGTGAACCAGTCCTGGACCTCACCTAGGTCGACTCAACCTCAAATGAGTACCTTTGTAACCATCGCCACTAGGGAGACAAAAGCGTGTGCCGTATCGACCTGTGTGTTGTGTGGGTGTGTGACCCGATGGTACCAGCGGTATAAAGATTGACCTCTGTGGAGGAGGATCATAAAGGATGCTAACGGGGAAGTCGGAGGCAGTCGCCCTCCAACAACAACCGAGGGCGGAGGAGCGACGCTCACAACAACGAGCGGCTCGCTGGGCGGCTAAAACACAGCAATTTGGCACAGTAAGGAGCACATTCGGTGCATCTGCTATTCATCTCAGCCAGGCAGCCCATAACACCTGGGTCTGTCCCGTCACCTCCTGTCAGCGAGCCTTCGACACTTCACGTGGCTTTTAAAGTGCACATGGCCTGGCACAGGCGCCGTGGTGACGTCACCGCCACTTAGTGTCGACTCGCGGTTGTTTGTTGTTGTTGTTGTTGTTGATCCGATCGATGGGTGTGTTTGTGTGTGTGTGTGTTCTGGTCGGTGGATAGGTGTGCGTATGTGTGTGTGTGTCAGTACGGGTGCGTTTGTGTGTGTGTGTACATGTGGGGTGTGTGTGT
>JAZEWT010000009.1:23173409-23190356 GCA_036362905.1 Mordacia mordax | reverse complement strand
GGCGGGGAGGGTCCTGTCTCCTTGACGGCGTGTGCCGGACAGAGGAAGTCAAACGCGGGTCTGCGCCGATGGAGGAGGTCCCTTGTCCGAGGATCCAACGGTCCGTCTGGGGTCGGCACCCCGATTCGCGATGAGTCGGCGGTGTCTCCTCCTCCTCCTTCCCCCCCGTGCAGCCCCGCGTCTAACTCTTTGCCCAGCGTCGTCCTCAGCACCTCGGCTGCTGCGGTGTTAAGGGAAGGTCGCGGCGGGCAGATGGGGCAGAACTTGCGCAATGTTTATGCATGAAGGTGGAACCCCCCAGGAGAGACGGATGCGTGCGATTGGGTGCCTGTGGATCCTGGTGCGCTCCCACCACCACCACCACTTCCACCACCACCACCACGACTCAATCAACCACCCAACCACCTACCTTCAATCACCACCAATTCACACGACCCTCCACCACTACCTCCCCCGTCTCCCACACGCCGCCACTGCCACCGCTTTTGCCAGGGGGGTTAAAAAATGTGCGAAAGTTAGGGTTCTCATTCCACACGTCCCGGCGAAAACTGGGACCGGCGTCTTAAAGAGAACGCGTCTACTTGGAAGTGAAAAATTGCAAGCGTTGCTTGATGCTCAATCCACTGCTGGATGATAACCCCTCTCCACGCGCGTCGTGAGATGGGTCTCTTGACTTCGCCCATCCTGGCTCAGTACGACCTGGCGAACGGCAGAGAACATTTGCATGGGAGCCTAGAAGCACAGCAGAACATTTAATAATGGCTGTGCTGACGCTGACTGACTAACATTATAATATACAGGACGCAGTGTCTGGCGAGTTGGCGCCGGCTGACCGCGTGGCTACCTCCCCCCACCTCTCTTTCCAGCAGTGCTTTGAGCGTGAACGGCGCTATATTCCTGCAAAACACGATGAGTTCTTTCCCCGGTGATTTCCCAACAATATTCTCCTCTTTTCCACGTGCAGTGCTCTGACACCCACCGTTGAAGGGCTTATTATGAACTCTAAATCACTACTAATATTAATCACTCTCCTCAGTGAACATTGGTGCAGAAGAGAGACGCCAGCGTATTAGATATTTCTCGCCGCTGGCGATAGCTCTGACTAGGCATCGAACCCAGGTGTTCGTAGCGCAGTAGGTGAGCTACCGCGCCACTGCTCCGCCCAGTGGCAGATCTGGGGTGGGAGAGGGGGGTGACGGGAGACGACACCGACCCACCACCCGCCTTGAGACCCAGCACACTGGTAGCTTGTGGAGAAGACATTTGTTATTGTTTTATTATTATTAATGCCAGGCCCTCCGTTTAAATCGCTTGGTGGTGGCATGGGTTGAGATTTAACGTTTGCGACTGCTAGAGAGAGGCGGGGCGGTAGTCCCTCGCTATCAAGTTTCTAAATATGTCTGCTTCCACGTGGCTAGTGTGTTGGAAACCGCTTCGTCTAACGAGCTATACACGTGTGAGCTTTATTCACAGACGTATACGCTTGTTGTAATGTTGTCATTACTTTGCAGGTTTCTTCCTGTTTTGATTGATTAACCCAGGTTAGCCGTGACAAAAGAGACTTGTGGTTTCAATGGGCTATCGAGTGTGTTTCAAATAACGACTGAATGACTGAAGGGGCAATTTCCCTGCTCAGCTGACGCCACAGTTTTATCATATGTCGCCACACAATTCACCTTCTCACGTTGGTAATTCAGCACGTGGATGAGTGATGGCTGAGCCAATGCGTCCTGAATTCCTCATCAGAATTGTATTCCGAGCCACAGCTAACATCAGTTAGGGTAGCAGATTGGCATAGTAGTAACATCTGCGCCTCACAGCAAGAAAGCCCTGCCCCAGGCAGTTCGATTCCCACCTCAGCCTACTCTCTGTGTGGAGTTCGTGCGTTCTTCCTTTGTCCTGCGTGGGTTTCCTCCGGATACTCCGGTTTTCTCCAGCAACCGACAAACCTTTTCTAATTAATTGACCGATAACATCACAATACATAGAACGCACTGGCAAATGTTGGCGCTGGCTGACTTCATAGTTTACTTCCTGCCACCTCTCTGCAGCTTCCTCGCGCCTCCGTATCCGTGTCCCGTCTATGGCTAGGCATGCAATATGCGCAGCACGTTATAAATTGTACGATTATCTTTAAGTGAGATCTGAACCTATCCTACCCAGCCCAGCCGCAGACCAACATGGTGAAGTATGGCAAACCCACCCAGCCCCCATATCCCGGCACGGCGTGGGGGGATTTGTGGATGATTTAAATCATAAAGTATTGTCATTCTCACACAGTTCATGTACAACAGACCATACGCTCATTCTTAATTCGAACTGCATAATCAAGTTGATATGACGCAATGTATGACACGCACGCCATTCGTTCGAGGAATTATTCGTTCGAAGAGCGAACGATACAGAGGCAGGAGAAAACCACTGAGAGGTGGAGAGAAAGCAATGCAGCCACTCGCTGAGCCGATGCCAACATTTGCCAGACACTGCGTCCTATAATTTATTCTGTTATCGGCCAATTAATTCGGGTTTTTTTGAGTTAAAGCAGGAAACCGGATTATCCGCAGGAAACGCAAGCAGAACAGGGGGAGAACCCGTATAGAGGCGCCCGAAGCAGAAATTAAACCGTCTCGGGGGAAAAAAACATTGTTTTTGTGTGACCACTGCCGCCCAATACCCAGTGTCTCTCAATAGATTGCTCTGCATACATGTTCTTTCGGGATCGCCATGTCGAGTGCTGCTCCTCTCTCCTTCGCAACGCCTCGCACGTTGGAGGCGTTATCAGGTGAAACGTTGCCGCGTCGGAGAGACAAGGAACACTCGACACGGCTTTCCAGAAGCAGCAGCTATGAAGAGCCATTCGCACCTGGCCGCAAAAACGTTCATCATTACAATGTCTAAGCGAGTGTCCAGACGATTTTCGAGGTCGGTCCTGCATTGGAACGTTTGTCTCATTCCGTCAATGAGCGTTTTATTGGTTTCGGGGGAGAAGAGTAAGAGCATAAACGACTGTACACGGAGGAAACGCTTCAATCATGCGGCGGTGACAACAATAATGGCTCCGCACAGATAGATCAAAATGAAAATTGCATTTATAGAACGCTTTTCACCCGAGGGTCACAAAGCGCCGCAACGCATGGTGGACAGTGATTATATCATAAAGCTCTGCGTAACCCTATTTTTTCCTACCTTGGGAAATGCTCTAACCCCATGCACCTCTGTAGAGGAATCGCTGTGTTAGATTCGTTTTGAATTAAGGCAGGAGCAGGGTGCTCCTTAAGAATGGAAGCTGCCCTGATGTTTGCACACATCAATAACCCAGCTCGCTCTCATGCAGCAGGTCTGTTTGCTGGACCAGCAGCTCGAGTGAGTGTGTGAAAGTCAACGTTTGAACGGTGAGAAGTTTTTGGAATGCCTGAGCTAAACGAGGTATAGCGGATGGGTAGGAGTGCAGACACGCAAAGTCCTTATTGGGGGTGCACTATCATCAGCAGCAGCCATGGGTAATCCACTGCTGGACGAAACCTGTCCCAGGTTACCACCGTCTCTCAGGGTCTTGCCATGTAATAATCCACATGTGCTTACACATAAACAGCGAGTAGCGCTGTCGCCTAATAACAAGACTCGGTTCAATTCTTGGCTAGGGTGCCTTTCTGCGTGGAGTTTGCATGTTATGTCCGGGTATTCCGCTTTCATCCCATAAGTCTACAGACATACTATCTAGGTTAATTTGCCTTTACTAAATTGCCCCTCGATGGTCTGCGATGGACTGGGACTGGCGTCCCATCCTCGTCATTGTTATGCTTTGCGGCCTGTGTCTGCCAGGATAGGAAATTGCTCCCCACTAAGGATGAAGTGAGTACTGAAAAAAATAAGGTAGTTAAAATGTATTCAAAGAAAATAACTATCGTTTAATCTATCTGCTGTGCACAATTCTAGCCGTGAAAATAAAAAAATAGGAATTTTCTTTGGGAATGAATTGCAAAGAGCGCCACTTATCGGCGAAATTCTCAAATGTACCTTGGCTTTGTTTATTGTGCTTAAATAACAAAATAACAAAATTGTGAAATAATTTGTTTAAAGTCAGAAAATAATCCTAATTCAATTAAAACGTGGAATCCACGCTTGTGAGTAATCGTTTTTAAGCGAAGGCAGCAACACCTTCTCACCACAATTGCATGAACGGTCCAGTGCAAGCAAGGTGTCAACTACCCCGCAGATGTAGAGCCGTAATTCAAACAGCAGTGCGTTCTACACGTTCGTCTACGGCGTCTATTAACAAAACCGTTAACTCTGTGCTTTATAACGGCTATGCCTGCCTGTTCTACACCTATTCGCAAACAATACCGTCCCCAAGATGCGCCACCAGGCGGCAGCAATCAAGACTGTGGCGCAATGAGTGGCGCAACGAGGGGGCCCCTCTGTGGAGTCTCCGTGTCTTCCCCGTGTCCGCGTGGGTTTTCGCCGGGGACTCCAATCTCATCCCACTGTTCAAAGACACGCCGCTGCCTAGGTTAATTTGCCCACTGACTAAACTGCCCCGAAAAGTGTCCTGCAATGTACTGGCGTCACATTCTGGGGCGAGTCCCCGCCTTGTGTCCTGTGTCTCCCGGGATAGGCTGCAGCCTACCCGCGACCCTGTACGGAATTAATCGGGCGCTAATACTGAACTTAAGTCCTTTTCCGTTAAATGTAATCAAAGACTATTCAACATCATTTAAATTTTATTTTATTCCAACTTAAAATACGTTTAAAAGTAAAATATCTCAAAATTATTTAAACTCAAGAACTATACTTACGTACCGTAAACAATTATTTGTCATCTCATAAATTATTAAATGCAAAAAAAAAACCTCATGATTCATTCCTTGAATCGGGAGAAATCGATAAAAAAAACTATTTTCCAACGTACTGACAGAATACAGATTAATACAGAGGCGAAGTTAATAGCAAGCACAGCATGATAAAGCAATGCAATAATAAACTTGCACTGGATGTCTCATTGTGCCCCCTGCTGTCCGCTCGGTGCTCAGACAACACCGTATTGACACAATCCAGTGACACTGGAGCTGTATTGAGTAGCGGTGGCGCAGTGGGTAGCGCTGTCGTCTCACAGCTGGAAGGACCCGGGTTCAGTTCCCGGCTGTGCAGCGTTTGCGTGTTCTCTTCCCATATCTGTGTGGATTTTCATCCGGTACTCAAGTTTCCTTCCACCGTCCAAAGACACGCTGCTGCCTAGGTTAATTGGCCGGCTGAGTACATTGTATAAAAAATTATGCCTTGCAATGTATTGGCGTTTTTCCTGGGTACAGCTCCGCCTTGCGCCCTCTGTCTGCCGGGATAGGCTCCGGCCTTCCGCGACCCTCTGCAGGATTAAGCGGATACTGACTGACTGACACTGAACACACTCACAAGTAACAACATAACTCCGCACACTCGCTACAAACATTGTTGACTAATTCGAATAAGAGGCGCAGTTTTAGACAATGTCTCTCTGTGGCACATTTGTCCTTTTAAGGCAGTGTTTTTGAGTTTAAGGTTATTATGTTGTGAGAAAAGGCACCATTCGCCATTAAAAAATTATTAATTTCAATAAGCAATGCAATGAAGTTATAGTCACATAGCTGCTAATGCAAACATTATATCAACTGATGAATGAAGGTTTTCCCACGCCGCGCCGGTCATAGTGACTGTCGACCATACTTCTCCACATTGGCAAGTGCAGGAATATGAACGGTAAGAGGCGCCCGTGGCCAGTTCAGTTATCACATGGAATTGGCGCAAATATGTCAATGTAGAAGGAACCTCCTAAAGCAGTCTTGAAGTTCAGTGACGCTTTTCTCGGTGACGAAAAAGCAAATTAAATCCTTTCTCAAATATATATTCAGGTGGTACAGGAGGCATGTCCCGAGAGAGCAGCTTTTAGAAGCAATCATCATGCATCGAGCCGTGAAAACCTACGTCATTACATAGTGTTAACCTCTTTATAAAGTAGCACTGGTTCTATCGATGCGCCATGGGTAGAATTCAGACTTTAATCTCGAAACCTTCCCATTGTGAGCTGCGCAGTCTACCGCTAAGCCACTTGGCCGGTTCAGTCGGTAAATAGATGACATCATGATGACGATGGACAGGTGGCCGTCACATTGTTAGGAATGCAACTGTGAGTCTTGTCTCACCAGTCAGTCTAGCGGCGCAGAATTATATATTCACTTGTTCTACTTAGGACACAGGATGCGACCAAAGTAATTTGCAGATGCCAGCTGTCACCCCACCCTGTCCCTGGGGCACTCCATCCACTACAGTCATCCCGTGATAGAATATTTAAGTAAATAATAATAATTGCACTTCGAGAGCGCTTTTCACCCGAGGGTCACAAAGCGCTGCACCGAGCTGCGGAGAGAACGGGCAAATCAGCAACAAAATCCGGTGAGAACCCGCCTAGACACGGGGGTAACATGCAAACCCAAACAGAAAGACGGCACCCGAGCCGGGAATGGAACCTGAACCATTCTTGCTGTGAGAAAGCAGCGCTTACTCGCGTCAAACGTTAACGCGTCAAGTTATTTCATAAGATGATTGACAGCCCTCAAGTGACAACGATTCCTCCCACCCACAGGAGGAGGGTGGTGGGGGGCGTGTCTGTCCGGGGCAGTTTAATGACATCACCTGTAATTCCGCCTTCCCATTGGCCGGGGCGTGGCCATGCGAACTTGAATGAGGGAGGAGCGCGGCGGCGGCCGCGGCGGCCTCGTCTCTGCCGGGCGACCTCGGCTCCTGCGCCTCCTCCTGCTGGGTGAGTCTCGAGCCGGCGGCTCGGCCGGAGCCATCGGTGGAGTCGCCACCGAACGCGTCGGGGCTCCTGTTTGCTTCACGCGAATGCAGGAGGTGCCGCTGATTGATTGACGCTTTGCTCGACCATCACAACCCCCCCCCCCACACCTTCGGTCTCGACTACACTGACCGGCGGGCTGTCAAAGCCGCTTGGTCGGCCGGCGACACTAGTTTAGGTCGGTGTAGGCCGCGCGTACGGTGTGTTGTGTTAATAGTTGCGTTTTTTTTTGTAACCGTATCGTATTCAATTAAAATTAGAACGACTTGAATTTGTAAGTAAAAACGCGGGCTTTACGTTGTCGTTTCATTCAGCGTTGCGACAGATGACGACGGATTTGAGAAACCACCATGCAGCAGTGGATTGAGCATGGCTGGCGTGTGATTGTACTGATTGCGGTGATGTGTACTTTTGTTTAGTGACTGAATTCACCGCGGATTTGCGTGTTGCGTTGTGTTCACCGTACGCGTCGTAGTCTGAGTCTAGGACATTGATGCTGCAGTGACGAATACCCTTAAGTGTAAAGGATCCGCGCGGTTTTATTTATATTTTTACTTGAGCCTTTGAATTTACATCGAACGTCAATATTGTAAACGTTCCCGAGTTCCGGCTTCGTGAGCCTCGCGTCTTAAAACTTGACGCGAAATATCCCAATTGTACCTTAATCTGCCTATCCCGCGTGTTGGATATTAACAACGTTAAACCCGAATTAAACTTAAAAAAAAACCCAATACAAACGTGCATTCGCCACGCTGAGCTGTGTGCGTTAACGAGGAATCACTGGGAACTCAAAGAAAGCTTCGACGTTTCATATCAAAGCTGGCATTTCGTTATTTTATAATCGGCAGAATTCCATACACGTACAAAATACCTTCCAGGCATTCGTGTACGTTGCTCCTTTTTATGAGGTGTGGAATTAAGGGGTGGATTTTCAACCTGCCGCTGTTTATGGTTTGAATTAACAAGTCGTTCGATTACGCGGGGTGGCTCGGTGAGTAGCGCTGTCGGCTCACGGCAAAAAAAATCTGGGTTCGATTCCCGGCTCGGGTGCCTTTCTGTGTGGAGTTTGCGTGTTCGCTGTCCCCGTGTCCGCGTGGGTTTTCGCCAGGTACCCAGGTTTCCTCCCACGGTGCAAAGACACGCTGCTGCAGAGGTTAATTGTCCTGCTGATTAAATTGCCCAAAAATTGCCCTGCGATGTACTGGCGTCACATCATGGTCACAGACCCGCTTTGCGCCCTCTGTCTTCCGGGATAGGCTCTGCCCCCCCCCCGCGACCCTGTACAGGATTAAGCGGGTATTGATAATGATGTCGTTGCTCAATGAGCGTTGGTGTACTGTGTTGACGTTGCAATACTATACTCTGCTTCAAGATTAACCACTTATCAGTATCCTTCCTAAAATAGAAAGGCACATTTTATAACGTAATGCGTCCAGGAACACCTCACTGAGTTGCACGAATCATTTTATCAGTTCTTTCATTGAATTGCATGGCCAATTCTATTGCAATAAATGTTTTGCTAGAAGTTAAATTTCATTCATTTATAAGAAAACTGAAAATGCCAGACACCTTGGATGGAAAAAAATAGCAAGTACAACATCATATTCTGAGGCCATTTATATTTCGCCGGTTTGCAGAAGTATGTTGTCAATGTCATATTACACAGGTTTGTCATCTACAGTGATTTCATTGGTGACAGCTCCACCCGTGTGTCTCAATGTGTTCTTCCCACGGTGTTGTTTCATTGTGTTGATCGTTTGTTTGACAACCGTCACGCAAGGCTGTTGAAAGGAAGCCGAAACTCAAAAATAAATAACTACCTTGTTCCCCGCAGCAAGGTAGTCCTGGCTTTGATTTCCAGCTTGGGTGGCTCTCTATGGAGTTTGTGTGCTCTCCCTGTGTCTATGTAGGTTTTCACCCGGTACTCCGATTTTCTCCCACCGTCCAAAGACAAACTGCTGTCCAGGTTAATTGTCCTGCTGTGCAAATTGCATCACCGTGCCCTGCCATGTAGTGGCGTCAAATGCTGGGTATAGCCCCCCCCTTCCACCCGATGTCTGCTGGGAAAGGCTCCGGGCCCCCACGACCCTGTACAAGATTAAGTGGGTCTTGATAATGATAACGAGTGCCTGCTTGTGGAATTCGGTTTGTGCTGAATAATCCAGTTTCCTCCCACAGTCTCAAAGTTATGCTGCTTAGGTTAATTGTCCGAACTAAGTCGCCCTCACTACACCAAGATGTTGTAGCTTGCTTACCCATCCCTGCTGGGCAACCGTTAAAAAGAGTTAAATAGTTCAACTGTTCATTGCAATGATGAGAGCAGCTTTTCGAAGCAATGAACAACAGATTGACCATGGTAGATGCTGAGGAGCTTTGTCCCTGGACTACCCTAACGTACGTTTGAATCTTTGATTGTTAATTAGAAAAAAGCATTTAAAGTTACGGACAAGAACACGTTCTTTGACATCCTTGGAGTGACATTAAAGAACATGCCATGCAGAAGGTATAAGTGCCCCTGACTAACATCAAAGCATTTTTGCTAGCGGCTTTCCCCATGGCTCGCCAAGCATAGAGCGTGCTGTGCGTGTATCTTTAATTGAACACGATTTTGGGGTTGTGTTTTTAATGTCCCTATCGTGGTTTTATGCAAGGAGCCAACAAGAGGTACAGTATCTCATCTCATTGTCAGAAACCGCTTAGTCCTGTGCAGGGTCGCGGTGAGCCGGAGCCTATCCCGGCAGACACAGGGCACAAGGCAGGGATATCCCCACGATCGGATGCCAGTCCATCACCGGGCCCTGAGGGCAATTTAGACTGCAAACCAATTTACCTATGCAGCAGCATGTGTTTTGGACTGTGGGAGGAAACCGGAGTGCCCGGCGAAAACCCACGCGGACGCAGGGAGAGAACATGCAAACTCCACACAGAAAGGCACCCGAGCCGAGATTCGAACCCGGGACCTTCTTGCTGTGAGGAGGCGACAGCGCTAACCATTGGGCCACTGTGCCGCCCAGGTACAGTATCACATGTAGTGCAAATACATGTCTCCAGCCGAATTGGCATGCTTAACAACACGAGGCTGTAAATTGTTATAGCTGATGTGCCATTAGTTTTTTTTCTGTGATTCTACTCTGGTTGGTATTAATGTAACGTGTCCTTTTATGTTTGTCAATCACGCATATTGCATTAAAAACTGCCAGCTGATGAAATGTAGCGCCAGGAGGCAAATGACGTTTGCCTGCATTACACACAACTTCATGAATTAATTCCACAACGCGACTCTGCAGGACTTCGTGACTTAATCGCCACCAGCCGTGGTGGCGATTACCGAGTGTTTTAAAATTAATTTTAATCTACGTTTCCCGTGCATGTTCGTTCACCGCTTTCATGGTTGTTAGGCGTTTAAACGTATACCCCTAACCTGTTGACGTCATTGATTTGTAAAATGATCGCACGGTTGTTTTGTGTACTTGTTGATCTGGTCTTTGGGACAGTGTACATATTAGTGTACAGTATTGTGTAAGCAATGACATTGGATTAATGGTCCGACCGGATGTGTGGACCAATATGTATTTAATCGTACCGTGTTTGGTCAAGAAACAGTCCGGTTATTTTATTACATTTCTATTGGTAGCAAAGCACACGTGCATGCCAGTCCATTTATTAATGGAGCACACCTGGGCTATCAAACCGACAACCTGCATTTTATCTCGCTGAAGCTAATCTTAGTGGCAAACGGTATTCAAACCATTCCTTGGCCTCCTCGTTTACTAAGCAGCACGAACTAGCATGGTAAAGTATGGTGATATCACTACCATGGCTGAAACGGCCATGGGAACAGCCGTCAATTCGGCAACTGACCGCATGCACAAAGGTATAAACATTATTATCACTGACATGGCCTTGGGGAGGCCGTGATACAGCAAAGTATTAACAAAGGGACTGAATATTACTGGATATTTCTGATTATACGGAATACGTACAAGTAATAGAGCTGGAGCGAGTAGAAATTGCATGTCGTAATTAAAGTGGACCGTCAAGAAGAAACGATTGTGCTTTCAAAGGTAAGCGTTCTTTGTCCGGCATGTGCAAGCTTGCTTTGCTAATATTATACAGCTTCTTGGAGACCTCACCGACAGTACCAAGTTAATTACGACATTGCCTGAGATGTATTTCAAGGGCATCTGCACCATTATTCAGCATAACTTCATCATTTTCCCGTACGGTTTAAATTACCGTCACTTGGTGGAGGGTCAGTCTTAACCATTAGCATTAATCTGTACATGGTTTCATTTGCATGTTAATATTATTACTTAAAAATTCTTAGGATCGTGTCCGCGTGGGTTTTCACCGGGCACTCTGGTTTCCTCCCACAGTCCAAAAAAACATGCTGCTGCATAGGTTAAGTGGTTTGCAGACTAAATTGCCCTTAGTGCCCGGTGATGGACTGGCGTCCCGTCGTAGGGTATATCCCTGCCTTGCGCCCATTGTCTGCGGGATAGGCTCCAGCTCACCGCGACCCTGTACAGAATTTAGCGGTTCTGACAATGAGATGAGATGAGGATCTTACTGAGATAGTGGTGTGTTTAGGCAGGTTATGTTAGGGCATGGTCAGAAATAACAATTATCTACTGCGTTACTGGCAACCATAATCCATTCACATGAAGCCTGGGGAGGCCCCTTGGTGTGTGGTGGCAGTAAGATGACACTGATTTGAGAAGTGCTGAAGGATGGTTGTTCTGTACAAACCACGTTGACGTGTATGCAGGCTCACGAACCTAAAAACTCTCACAAGCGAAACGCAACAGCAAGAGTATACATTTAGTTTTTTTTTTACACGAAAACAACTAATTTTAACAATGAATTGTAATTCAAAACCTGCTGTTTATTTTTGATATTTTATGCATTTTGGTTGTTTCATATTCAAGAATAACATGCTACTGTACGGCGAAAACCATTATGTACAGGGTGAGTTTGATTGGTTGATCTCATCTCATTGTGAGAAACTGCTTAATCCTGTTCAAGGTTGCAGTGAGCCGTAACCTATCCCGGCAGACACAGGACGCAAGGCAGGACATACCCACGATGGAACGCCAGTCCATCACCGGGTGCCGCAGGCAATTTAGTCTGCAAGCCAATTAAGCTATGCTGCATGTTTTTTTGGACTGTGGGAGGAAACCCACGTGGACACGGGGAGAGAACTCGCAAAGTCCATACAGAAAGGCACCCGAGCCGAGATTCGAACCCGGGACCTTCTTACTGTGAGGCGACAGCGCGACCCACTGGGCCACCGTGCCACCTGATTGATGTTTGATTTAATTATGCTTGCCTATATTGCATTCTGGTCCAGCAAATATGACAGTATCATTAATACTGGCCACCGAGATCATGTCCCGGTTTAGTTAATCTGTTTGGTAGGGCTGAAACGATTTATACCATATCCCTTCACCCCCCCCCCCCTTGATTCAATCATGTGTTGTGATGTAGGTTCCAGGTACCATTCAAGAAGCGACTGCCTTCCGTTATATTTGTTTACGTTGTCTGTGTTCTTTGACTTGTTCGGTCTTGTTTATTCTATTAGCCCTACAAGGTACATTATTGCTATGGGTACTTTTTGCCAGTATACATATATAAGATTACAACAGGTTTTACCGTATCTGGCGATTATGCAGGTGTAAAACCTGTTGTAATCTTATGAAGGTACATTATGATTTTATTTACATATAATTTACAGGAATCCTGAACGATACATTTAGACGCACCATTAGCGCGTCTGTATTATGCAACCGACACTTACGTTGTAGACAACCGAGGTTGGTTTGAGCAAAACGTTTCGTTGTACAGTACTGTGTACTTCTATAAATCTACACCAATGCTGCCTGACTTTCCCAACCCGCTGTGCCCAGCGTGAAGAAGTATGCTCCAATAATCCTGCCGGTAAAGGGGCAGGTCTTCGTCCAGCAGTGGATTGACCAGAGAACTGACCGTTTGCTTCGACGTGCTGCTGTCTCGGGACAGCCGCGTCGATTGCTTCCTCTCTCTGCTTGTATAATAGTCAACAAAAACATGCGACTGCAATCGACGCGGCTGTCCCGAGAGAGCAGCTTCTCGAAGCAATCGTCAAGCGTCGAGCCGTGAAAACCCACATCATTACAGAGAACCGATCAATATTATTGCTGCGAGAACAGGCTTAGACAGCTGGTGTAACGAAGGAGTTAGTTGAAGCTGCATGTCTAAATTCGTTTGTGTCATTCTCACAGTACAAAGGCTATTACAAAGGAGCTTTGCTTATACTTTCGAAGGTTTGTAGAACATTATCTCGTTGGTCCACTGCATAGCTCTCTGTGACAAATCGTGGAAGAGTTTTGCTTTGTATACATATTATAAGTATCGATTTTAATCGACGAATCGTTACATTCTTGCTGCTTAGCGCTTTTGTGCAGAACCCTCACAGTAGCTTCCGCTTGTTGTGACGCAGATGGCCCTGTCGAAGCAGTGGCTGAGGATCGCGGGGAGCGTGGGCCGACGGTGATGATGACGGCGACGATGGCGACGTGAAGCGGCGGGGACAGGAGGTGGTCGTGAGAGGGAGCCGGGCGCCATGGCGGAGGCGCAGGCCACCGTGGAGTTTTCCGTTGAGCTCCACAAGTTCCACAACGTGGACCTCTTCCAGCGAGGGTACGTCGTCAAGACCACTTGATCGTGGGTTCATTCGTCAATGAGTCTCCCGCCAGTCGGGTCTTGTCATCGAGATAAGGGCGGTACCTTTGTCGGTTTTGCCACATTCAATAAGTTTCACTTCACTTTTTTTATTAATGCTTACGGTGGTGGCCCAGTGGTTAGCGCTGACGCCTCACAGCAAGAAGGTCCCAGGGTCGAATCTCTCGGCTCGGGTGCCTTTCTGTGTGGAGTTTGCATGCTCTGCCCGTGTCCGCGTGGGTTTTCGCCGGGTACTCCGGTTTCCTCCCACAGTCCAAAAGCATGCTCCTGGATAGGTTGATTGGCTCGCAGACTAAAATTGTCCCGCAATGCCCGGCGATGGACCGGCGTCCCGTCGTCGGGTGTATTCCTGCCTTACGCCTTGTGTTTCCGGGATAGGCTCCGGCTCACCGTGACCCTATATAGGATTAAGCGGTTTCAGATAATGAGATGAGAGATGAGGTGTTCCCTTCATCATTCGATCAGCTCTTGCCTATTCTTTGCTCTGACCACCATCGCTCATTGATAAATGTGCCTGCAGTTCATCTCTCGCCTGCGAGTCAACGAACCTCGTGCAGGGGAATTGCTCTCAGGAGCTGCTCTTTTCGGATAACCCCTGCTGTTTCACGTCTCATGTTGAATCGGTCATGAGAAATTGTTGAGCTGAAACAATGTGTGCTCTTCAGAGCAGTTGTCATACACCGAGAGTGCATCATGACCACGTTTTTAGCTCGTATCATCCATTTAAATACACAATTACAACCCCTCGTCCTTAAGTGGGAAGGGCTGTACGTGTTTGTATACAAGACAAAAATCTCCCTTATGGGCAAGCACTGTTAGCGAGCACCATATGAAGGCCGGTAGAGTATACACACACACATGCATCATCTTTAGCCTCCCTATACAGTCACCATCCATCACAGTCCTAAAAAGCCATAATCCATCTTGGTCCTGCATATGAACGGATTGCGTCACTCCTCACCAATGGTGTGCTCCCTCTTTTGGTTTGCATGTTGTAACCAGACTCGATTATCGGTCAACATCCCCGACAAAGCTTGTCGACTCTCCGTGTCTTTCAATAAAATTCCAAGCAAGCACCTGTCCGTATGTAAATGTGTCTGTGTGTGCCTTGCGGCGTGGTGTTGTGCGAGACGCATACCGCCAGTCCTGATGCATACCGCGTTGAGTTTTTATTATTTGGCTTGTGTGTATTCCTTGTAATACTGTAAACAATGCATTTGTTAAAAGGAATAACAGCTGTCAGCTTCCCTTCTGCAGGTCGGTGTAACATGCTACAGAAATTCTCCACGTATAATTACAGCTCTGCTTTACGAACTTCAATAAAACAAAGTTGTTCCACGAGAATCACTACCCGTTTTACATTTTTCGGCAGATGTTGTCAAATTTTTAAATAGACTGCGATTTAGTCTTTTGTTTTCTCTCCTGCAAAACTGCCCATTAGTCTGAAGTCACTGGACATACTGATATCTTCAGCCTCCGGACAGGAATAGAGCCACAAATAATCCCCATGCGCCTGCCTGCTGTACAGATGAGCCTTGTGCGTCTGTTTAAATCCTGCTACACTGAACAGGCTTAAGCATCGCTACATCGAGTCACTTTCTCCTCCTTACTCGCATTGAATCCAACTGGCAGCCACCCCTGCCACCACCACGGTAGTCTCGGTACAAAGGACAGAATTGGCGGTGTACATGCTGACTCGCACGTACCATACAATAGGGAATTTCTTTGAAGATTGCGCTGCAGACTTCGCACAAGCATATCCATGCGACTTTAGACGCGTGACCAACGTTCATTGTGCTGGCACTGTTTTCGCTTTTACGTTCTAAATATTTCCCTTGAAAATGGGTTCTCTTGCAAAATGTTAGTGACAAAAAAAGACCTTGCAGAAGCATCGTAGCAGAGACTTTCTGCGCAGCTTGTTGCGGTGCAGACATTTCAGTCTCGTATTGTATTCAGTAATGCATTGCTGGAGGAGCTGTGCCGAACATGCTTGAGCATGTTTGCACTGCGGTAGTTTTTTTTTATCTGCATTCTGTTGTAAACATATTTCAGGCTGCAAACTTTATTTCTAAGCAAGAGTGCCCGTGTATATTATGCACATCTTCATGGTTTAGTCTTGCAGTGTTGACTTGCGAAAATGATTCTGCAGGAGCTGACAATGGAGGAACGGTGCATTACCGATGATTAGTGTCAAGGTTTACTGACGTCTTTATCAAAAAGAAAATTATCCATATGCAAGCCTTTTACAATGTGAAATTGTTACAGGCTTGCTTAGCAGGAAGATAAATAATTTTTCAATTACAGCAAGAAGGTCCCAGGTTCGAATCTCGGCTCGGGTGCCTTTCTGTGTGGAGTTTGCGTGTTCTCCCCATGTCCGCGTGAGTTTTCGCCGGGCACTCTGGTTTCCTCACAGAGTCCAAAAAACATGCTGCCGCATAGGTTAATTGGCTTGCAGACTAAATTGCCCGTGGTGCCCAGTAATGGACTGGCGTCCCATCGTGGGTATATCCCTGCCTTACGCCCTGTGTCTGCCGGGATAGGCTCTGGCTCACCGCAACCCTGTACAGGACCAAGCAGTTTCTGACAATGAGATGAGATTAGATTTTTTCACTTTCCCAATAGCTACACATTGCAACAAATGATTCTTAATTGCTATATCAATGCAAACGGTTCTTGTTCGTTGTGAATACAAGTTTTGATCTTGCCCATCATGCTACGGATAGTTACAATACGAATAGTTTTTGCCTTTGTGATGTGTACAGTACAACGTTGCATACCCAGCTGTCACCTGTTCGCTCTGATCAATTAAATGCCTGCAGCCAGCACATGATCTGCATACTGTAACTGTCAAGCTCTAAAGTATATTCACAAATGTGGTAATTTCACATACGCTAATGTACCCTCATCTTGTGTACATTCTTATGCTTCTAAAAAGCAGTAAAGCATTTCCCATATATTTAAAATAATACATACATTTTAGGTTTTTGTCTAGTAACCCATTTGTGCACGATAGTTTGTCATTTGAGAAAAATGTCATTTTCACACATCTGCCTAATACATCAATCCCCGGAGAGTGGGATAAGTGACATTCTACTGGATATGTAATCTGTGATGACTACAGGGGGTCTGGCGAGCAATCACAAACACATGTGTGGTTTGCTTTGCTGAGTGTGATTTAAGCCAGGTCTCAATTGGGCTACCACCGGCTTACGAAGATCAATTCATTATCAGTACCCGCTTAATCCTGTACAGGATCGTGGGGGGGGAGCAGAGCCTATCCTGGCAGACAAGCTGTAAGGCAAAGCTATACCTAGGATGTGACACCAGTACCCTGCGATGTACTTTGGGGCAATTTACACAGCAAGCCAATTAACCTAATCTGCGGCTTGTCTTTGGAC
>JAZEWT010000009.1:23130311-23171956 GCA_036362905.1 Mordacia mordax | reverse complement strand
GACCCTATATAGGATTAAGCGGTTTCAGATAATGAGATGAGATGAGACCGCTTGCATTGTTTGTGTTTAAGCCAACCTCGTTTTTGTTTTCACTGTAAAAGTATTACCTTCCCATTGCTGCTTGGATGTCAAGGGTATCTTAGTTCGAGCAGCAATAAAGGGTGCTCATTGCTTTATAGGCGCGGATAAATTCGCAAGGAAGGAAAACAATTGAATTATGGAGAAAATTTGATTTCCAACGGGGAGGAGTAATTTAATTCTAGATAAAAAAAATTTACGTCAGTATGTCATTGTTTTTTATTGGGGGGAGAGGGGAGTTGGGCAGAGGGGTTTTCTTCTAAATGTTTTGTGATATTGTACATAATGATGATTTAACTCGACTACCAACAATATTGCACGGCTATTAAAATAGCTGAAAATCTACGAATGCGTGCAGTGTGAATTGTGAAGATAACCCATACAAACCACTCACGTCATATAGAATCCCATAATTATAGTGCGAAGTAAGCTTTTAAAATGTCAGACCCATCTGAGTATTCAACGGGAATAATATTATAGATAAACTTTGTTGTCATCCCATCCGTATAAAATTGCAGTATGTGGAGGAACTAAATTACGTATCTCAAAGTCCCCAGCGCAAATATCAAACAAGGCTGAATCCACATGCAACAGAGCAGGGCAACACACATGGACGACATGTGGGTTCTTGCTCACATCTCTCATTGCTTGTTGGCAAATGAGTAGGTGGAGGTGACATCGGTATTTTATCATCTTTATTTTACATCGGGGAGAGGCGGATACACCTAATGATGAGCTCAACTGTATTGTGACTTATTGTATCCCAGCCAATTTGATCAAAGGGTTTCCCAATCTGGAGACATGAACATCAGCACCTCCACCAGGTTAAAGGTCTTTCAGGCTGCTGTTCCACACTGGCCAGATGTTTTGGAAGAGACTTGAATTCCCGCAATTTTTCCCACCGCACGTGACTTGCCAATCAAGCATCTGGCGTCGCCCATTTATTCTGCTGGGTGGGCAGAGGCAGCACAAACGAGGACGCTTGCTCGAGGTTTCAGCTGCCGTATCGGATAAGAAAAGTGGCGACCTGGGGTGCGACCCCGGTGCGCTGACTATTACAGCACTGCACAAAGGACTGCAGGTGTCCAAATGAGTTGATCCCTGACTGCTGCTCCTCATTTGCTTCCGTGCCGATAATTCAACACTCACGAAGGCCGAACGCCTGCAGGAGCACGTTACATCATCCATGCACTGACCTGTTTTGTCGTAAAGCGGTTCTGCGGACATTTATTATTCGTCGTTAGCACGTGCAAGCAACACGGTGTATTTATATTTTTTTCGCTTGCGTGCTACCGCGAAACGAGTAGCGCGTAGATTGCTGCGCCCAACCGTGATGTGGTTGAAATAAAAACTGAATTCGGCACACCATGTCACCTGATATCCTGATTTCCAATTGATGTAGCCCCGCGCAACCATGCATTGTTGGACCTAAAGTGCGTGCGCGCACTCTATGTCCGAGGCAAATGCTCACGGTTCACCCTCGTGTTTGACTTTGTTCGCTATCAGTTATTATATACGAGAAGGAAGAGGAGCAACATGCTTTTCGGAAAGCGAATGCGTGGGATGACTCGTGCCGTGCCTGCCATGCAAACAATGCACTCGCGTGCCGTTCGTCTCGCATAGCAAGCAACGTCTATAAGTGCCTTTTGTTCAGTTTTTAATCCGATGAATGGCACGTTGGGAGAATGATGAAAAGTCTCAGTCTGATGTGTAGAGGTGCTTTAATTTTACCCCATTCATTAACCTGGGAGACTCAAGGGAGTGTGGCTGCTATTGTGAATGTGAAGCACCAAACACTGCATGTGCCCAGATCGCACCTCGGTTCGATGGGTGACCGAGCCTTCTCTCGCGCGCTGCTCCCAGACTCTGGAACGCCCTAACATTAGAGATTCGGTCAGCTGAGTCCCTGAGCATCTTCAAATCTCATCTCAAGACTCACTTGTTCCATGAGGCATTGAAGTCCTCTGGCTTCGACTGTTGATGCTACTCACTGTTGATGTGCTTGAATGATTGCGTGCTGTAGACTTGTGACTGCTCAGGAACACTTTGTCCTTCCTTGATTTGTTGAACAATTAATTTTATCTCTTGTTTAATGTCCTCTGATGTGTAGCCGTGATTGTACTTTCTAATTGATCTACTCGCTTGTTGTTGACATGCCATTCTCTCCACTGCTTTGCGACCCTCGCGTGATTATCGCTCTGGAAGTGCTATTATTATAACTATGCGAGAGTGGTGCATAATCGTAATCATCATCGGCAATAGCCAGGATCAAATTACCGCTGAATTGAAGGGCTCCACAAACCATCGCTGTCTGTCATATTCTACCAATGTAAACACAGGCTAATTACATTCTAAAGTGATCTGGATTGCGTTTCAGTTTATGACACAGGGTAGATTTACTGCAGAACATCGATTTGGCAATAGCCGTAGCCAAGTGACACATGGAGCAAATATGTTGCCCAGAATTGCGCTGTTATGATATAATATTTTGATCCCTGTAAAATGTTAATCCTGGAGCCAGAATACCATGTTATAATATATGAATGTCCTTTTTGGTGTCTTAACCACCAGCCAGTTTTACCATTCTAATTTTGTCATGCCTGTTATTATGTTTGGAGTTAGCCTACAAATCATGTACATTAATATATGTAAGCCAATTCACTCTAGGTTTTAATCAACAGGACAGCAACACCATAGCACAGAGAACACATTTCTTGTTATTTTGTTGTTGTAAACTCCCGAGACCTGCTTCCCTAGAAACAGTAACTCTACTTGGCATGCTGGACGCACGCAGCAATGTCTGCAGGGGGGAAAGCGCACAAGCCAAGCTGACACGACGGATAATGTGGTGCGGCGTGACTGGCCAGGGAGGCTCGTTGCGTCCCCCAATGCATGTCATTAATGTCAGAGGGCAAACAAGCGCCATTCCTGACCACCAGAGGCATCCGTTGTGTCTGTCGCCAGAAATGTCTTGCCGAGATGTGTGCACACGCTTTGTCACGCTCATTCTGCATTGTCTTCCGGGGTAGTGAGGTCGATTTGTCACTGTGCAGATGCAATCTTGCCTGGTCCATAGGTCTGGTAGCAAGCGATTTGAAAATATAATTCCCTGTGTGTATGTGTCGATGCACATTTCGGTGACTGCAGCGTACATTTGTCTTGATCGCTGATTCCTTTCAAAACCAGGTTCGTCCAGGTGCCAGTGAGGTGAGTTCATGTGAAAGGTGGTGCGTTCAAATTCTGATCGGGTCGTCGATTCTTCATGCATGTGTGGTCGATAAATATAACTCGTTGGCAGAATTTAACAGTGGTTGTCAGCGGTTGATCCTTCTGTGACTTTCTGCATAAGCTTCTGGCACATGGAGCGAAACGTCAAACATTATACCGAACGACGTGCAGCACAACCCAAAACCACGTGATGTAGAATTTCCTTTTTTAAAATAGCCGTAAGTCAATCCTGTATGCACTGATGATAGTTTTCATCCGGTGTGCTTGTCTGTGACCACTCAAGATCCATCCCTTGAATCGACCGCAATATTCCACTATTGACCACGCAAATGCCTCTATTTTATGAGAATGGAAACACCAAGTGGTAGTCATAGAAATGATTGCCTACTGACGCAGTGCAGTTTGACGTGCGAGCTTTTGCACCGCGCTTTTTAAAGGCACCTTTAAGGTACCCTGGAGGCCCTCGTGCAATGTTGTTTTGTACGTGGGTTTTTTCCTCCATAAAACAAACAATACAACCGTTTTGTATTTCAGAAGTGAGAAATGCGCTTAGGAGTTACTCTTTTGGGATTCACTGGTTGAGCTCTCCTCTCTTCTTCACCATGTTTTGAATCCAACGTTCAAAGATCAGCTCCGAATACTGTAGGTTTACTGGTCATAAGATTATTAAAAAATTGCTCAAATAAAATAGTACTTTTGTAACCAAACATTTCCATCACTGTATTAATATAGATTTTTGCCATGGCTGTCCTGAAAGAGCACCTCTTTAGAGCAATTTTCATACATCCGGCCATGAAAATCTATGTAAATAATAATAGCACTTGTAGAGCGCTTTTTAGCCGGTGTCACAAAGGCTGCACAGAGCTGTGGAGAGAACTGCACATCAGCAACAACAACGACCTATGAACAGCAAGTCAACAACTGTAAAAAAAATTGTGTTTTCTATTACAAATTTAAGCTGTGGAGAGAATGACACGACAGCAACATCAGAGCAGTTTATTTGACAGTCAAATAATGGTGAAAAGGAGGACCTTGAAATCGATCCTATATTTAACCGGTAGCCAGTGGAGATGCACCAGTACTGGGGATCTGTGATCGTGGATGGGTGTGCGAGTGAGGACACTAGCAGCCGCATTGTGCACACTTTGGAGACAATTGATCAGGTTTGCAGGGATTCCGGGGAGTAGTGCATTGGAATAATCGATTGGTGAAGAGATGAAGATGTGTATTAGCTTCTTATCATTAGAGTGTGACAGGATGTTGTGCAGTCTGGCTATATTTATGAGATGGAAAATAGACTACATTCGTCACCTTGTTGATGTATCTCGAAGCTGAGTGAGGAATTAAGTCACTCCTAGACTCCAGACTGCCTTAGCAATTTCGTCAAATACAGTGATGGAAATGTTTGTTTACAAAGTCATTTTTTTATTTAACATGAGCAGTTATTTTATTGTTTTATGCTTAGTAAAGTTATGATAATTAGGATTGCTCTCAAGAACTGCTCTTTCGGGATAACCCTTTTGAGTATTTCTCCTGTCACTCACCATGTTTCACCTCCCACATTCATCAGGCATCCTGAATGCTTTATCAGGCATCCTGAATGCTTTATCAGGCATCCTGAATGCTTTATCTTTAATATGTTGCATTGCAAGTGTAGTGCACTTGTGTGCTTCTGTGATGTTTAAATGGTCGTAGATTTTAAATGCCCCCTAAGAGCCATTCACATTAATTGTGGTTTTGTTTCCTGGATTGTGTCACTAAGCAGGGATTTATGATCGTGCTATCGCCAACATTTCACGAAGCTCATTAATGACGTCCAAAGCGTTCTAATTAAGGAAGGCGCAATGGGCGGCGCGGTGGTTAGCGCTGACGCCTCACAGCAAGAAGGTCCCGGGTTCGAGTCTCTCGGCTCGGGTGCCTTTCTGTGTGGAGTTTGCATGCTCTCCCCGTGTCCGCGTGGGTTTTCGCCGGGTACTCCGGTTTCCTCCCACAGTCCAAAAGCATGCTCCTGGATAGGTTGATTGGCTCGCAGACTAAAATTGTCCCGCAATGCCCGGCGATGGACCGGCGTCCCGTCGTCGGGTGTATTCCTGCCTTACGCCCTGTGTTTCCGGGATAGGCTCCGGCTCACCGTGACCCTATATAGGATTAAGCGGTTTCAGATAATGAGATGAGAGATGAGATGTTGGAGTCCCAACAAATATGCACAATAACGATCATCACATACCACTCGCTCCCCAAACTATTGGAGATGCCTGTGGGGGAAGTCCTGCAAATGGAAAATGCAGCAAAGCATTAAACGTCTTGAAGGTGAATTGGATACAAAATGTAGACGTGGAGGCAGAGAACAGGAAAAGCAACCCAAGGCTGATGGAGCATTGCTAATGCTTGTCCTCTCGTCGGTTAACGTGGCTACACAAGGGAGACCCTTGAAATAGAAAACCATTAATGGAGTGCTTTTAAAAGTTAAAAAGCCATCAACTGTAAGTTACTGCCCACTCTGTACCCTTTGTTTTATATCTATCTTTACAGTTTTGTTTAGAGAAGGCCTCTTGTCATTGCAAACGTCATTGTAATGTACCGTACTTTGAATCATTAATCACGTCCTTCTGTCTCCCCAGGTTTAAAGCGGTTTGTGATTTATTTGTACTCTAACCTAGTCTATTTGTCCACGGTGTTAGCTGGACGTTTCCATCGCTGTTCACTTATCCGTCCTTTCCGCATATCCGCCCAAACCTCAGTCCCCCATCTACGTTGTGCTGTGCTGCCAAATCCGTACGAACGTTGCCCTCTTTAGTCCCACACTCGTTCCAGCTCCCCACGCGATTCTTCAGCCTGTGCCTCCCGCTCTCGTTTCCGTTCTGCCGCGCAGCAGGGGACCCAGCGTCGCAGGCCACGGTGTTGGGCCCGGCCTCGGCGTCCAGCCGCACGTTCCAGATCCTGTACAAGAGCGAGGAGGTTGTGCTCGGGGACGTGGCGCTGTTCAAAGCGCACGTGCTCCTCGACGCGCGCCGGGTGAGCCCATCGGCCGGTGCGCGCCGTCCTTTTGGCCGGCGCAGCAGGCCGGCGGTGACATCTACGCCTCGAAGAACGGTCCTTACGGAGGCGGTGCGATTGCCGCTTCGGGCACCTGTGCGGAGTTTGTTTGGGCCTCCTATTCTGTGGGTTTCCTCCCACAACTCAAATAAAACTAATTTTCATTAATTAGCCGATACCATCCAAATAAATATAGACGCAGTGTCTTGTGGGTTGGCAGTAGTTGTCTGTTACTGCCTTCCCCTACCCCCACTACTTGTAGTTCTTTGGAACCTTTGGTTGCAGGCACTATGTAAATGCAATAAATTATTGGTCCAGGTGCACAGTCAACTTCGTCGTAATGATGTAAGTTTTCACGGCTCGATGCGTGATGATTGCTTCGAAAAGCTGCTCTCGGGACAGCCGCGTCGATCGCTCCCTCTTTGCGCCTCGCGACGTTTCGCCTCCTCACACGTTAGAGGCATTCTCAGGCACCTCTCACGTTAGAGGATGCCTCTAATGTGAGGCGAAACGTCGCGAGGTGGAGAGAGGAAGCAATCGACGCGACTGTCCCGAGAGAGCAGCTTTTCGAAGCAATCCTCACGCATCGAGCCGTGAAAACCCACATCATTACGTTATTCACATTGTGTGCTGTACAGAAAATAAAGACTTTTTGGCGAGCTTTCCATAATAATAAAAATCCAGGTGCCATAGCAGAAGGTTTTGCAGCAAATTCCATTGTTGTCCTTTACCTCCGCCCCACCTTCAACCTTTTCAAGCTGCACTTATGGCCAGAAGTATGGTCAAGCATCCCCCGTGTCTCATGAGGTGTACCTCGTCCCTGATACAGCAGTAGGATTAGTTCAAGCAAGCCTAGCCTGACTGCTGATGAGATGGTGAATGTTCAGACCAGTCCAGAGTCTGTGGTGAACCAATGCGGCTGATATTGTGCACTCCCAGAAGGTCTTGTGGCTGGTGGGATGAGTAAAAATGTGTGTGTTTTGTCAAGAGTTCGTTTACGAGGCAAATTGCGTGACTGTGGAAACGCTGTTTTTGAATTTACCGCATGCAGATGGAGGAGTCCCTCGTGGAAGTTGACTTTCAGCTCGTATTGGAACTGTGTTTCACCGACACAAACTGCGTGTGAGTAATTTCCCTGCAAATGTTCTGCCGTTTCAAGCAGACTCGTACCCACATACACCACCCACTTACAATAATTAAGAAACCGTGTCTGTAGCTTGTCTGTTGAGCCAAGATGTTTGAGCTTTAAACAGAGTTTTGCACGAATGTACAGGAAATGATGCTAATAAATATCATCTGCTGAATACATTCAACACCCACATCCTCACGATTAATGACCTTTCTGATGCCAACCTTCAGTCAGAGGGTCTCCGAATTGCTATTTGTCCAAAACCTCCCCACAGAATAGAGAACCTCCGCGAGCATAACCTCCAATTGACATAGCTCTTGGGTTCATAGGAACACACACACACCCCTCGGTGACGATAAGGTTACGAATAGGGAATTCTATTCTTTGAGGAGAGTGATCATAAAGCGGCAGGAGATTGCGTGACGGATGGCGAAAGGAAAGAACAATATTGTAAAGTGCGTCGAGTGCGCTCGCCGCGTTTCCCTCGCGCCCGCTGCTTGCGCGCGGGCGGCACGCCAACCACGTGTGTCTGCGGCCGTGCAGGCAGGACGGCTGGAACCTGATGCAGCCAATGAGCACCCGCACGCTGGCGCTGCACGTGAGCGCGGGTCGCGGCCTGCACCAACACCGGCCTGTCATGTTCGACTACTTCCACCTGGCCGTGGCGTCACTCTCCGTTCACGGCTCGCTCGTCGCCCTGCACCACCCACTCATCAGGTATCACATCTACGCTCCTCCCCCACCCCAGGGCGCATCCGTATGGCCAACCGTAATTCCGTCTGTCAGTGCAACGGTCTTCAGTTCATTGCTTTATCTGTGCGGTCCATCCGTCCCATCCATCATCCCGTCCGTTGGTGTGTCGTTCTTTGATACGTTGATCTGGTTGTTAAAGCCATTCGTCTCGTCGTTTCGTCCAATGTTCTGTCAATTATTCAGTTTGGTTGGTCCATCAGTCTGAACGTCGGTCCATCCGATGGCACATCAGTCTTGGGTTCCCCCATCGCTCACTCCATCCATCTCGAAGGCTCTTCATCTGCCCATACAGTTCGCCCACCTGGTCAGCCTCTGCTCCATTACAGCATTGCTCTTCAGTTCATTGGGATTCTTCAGTCCTTTCGAGTGTTAGGGCCTCCATCAGGCCATCTGTTTGTCCGTCTTTCTGATGTGGCATCAGTCTTCCGTTCTTCCATAATTGCATCCGTCTGTCCATCTGTGCTTTCACCGAGTCATTGTGCATAGCTGCGGAATTCCTGCGACACACCAAACGTCCAAAGTATAACTGAGAATCAGCTTCTTTGCGATGTCCTCGCTTCAGAAGAACGGAGTGCATACTGAACGCGCTTGTGATTTGACTTGACGGCAACGAAACGAAGGGCCCGTAAGTTATCACTCGCTCCACGTGCTCTCTCCATCCACCAGCTTCCCGCGGCAGGTGAAGTCGTGGCTCGGTCGGAGCTCGCAGACATTGCCGGCGCGAGACTGCGACATCCCGCCACCGGAGAGCGTGCTGTTCGGCAGCGGATACACGCGACAAGGCTCCTCCAACGTCAGTGGCCCTGTGTGTGTGTGCGCGTGTGTGTAGAGCCTCAGCGTTATTCGCCCCGGGCGCCTTCCACCACTTTTCTTTGCGGAGTTTGTATTCTGACCTTGTTCTGTGTGAGTTTCCTCCTACAACTAAAAAAAAGTACTCATTGATCGGCCAATATCCCATCATAATGTACAGGTCACAGTGTCCGGCTGGTTGGCGCTGGTGGACACACGTGGCTACCTACCCTCTCCACCTCTCCGTGATTTTCTGCAGTGGTTTGTGGTGAAAGGCGCTAAATAATTTTAAAATATAATTGTTATTATTTTTAACTCAATCGTGCACCTGTCTAATTATTTCCCCAAATATAGGCCGCCACCTGTGATTTAATTCCAGTTCTTGGATTATTTCAGCCCTGTCACCCAGTGGCTGCACTTAAAATTTGGTTTCGCACTTAATTCAGCAAAATGTCAGCTCTCACCACCCGCACGTCACTGTACCGCATATGTAGCGGCACCTTGGTGTTGCTGACCCACCCCTCTGGTGTGCTGTGCTGGCCTTCATTGGCGCGACTCCCTAACAGCATTTGACCCGAGAGCCTGTTCAGGCTGTATGGAGTAAATTCGTATTCTTGTGTTGCGTCGTGCGGAGCAGGGCGGCAGTCTCGTGGTGCCGGAGAGCTGCCTGCAGCACGCGCACGAGTTCCATCGCGCGGCATGCGCCTCCCTGCTCGCGTCCTACCGCGCCCTCGTCAACCACTGCGCCGCGCTGCAGCACGACATGCCGGGCCTCCAGCTGCCCACCCAGGGTAAGGCCCCGCCTCGTCACCCCCGTGCAGGCCCTCCCGGAGCTCCTCAACCGCCCTGGCACTGGAGCTGCCGTCCTGCCGGAGGAAAGCGCCCGCGATAGTAAACACAAGGCATTGCTCTAAAGACCCGCGCTTTCGGATGGTTCGTGTCGAGCGTTTTTCCATGCCGTCTTGCGAAGAACTTAATTTTCGTACGCTCTCCGTGGCCATCGTGAAAGAGTAGCTCTTAAACTCAATCCTCATACATCGAGCTCTGAGAACCTAGATTAACGCCAACGGTACGCACTGTTTATGTGCATGCACACGGGCAATTGGTAGACATTTATCAAATTAATAGGAAGACCAGAACTTGTTTAAGTACTTTTGAAAAATCTGAAATTGATCATGAAAAGCAATGTGCCTACAATGGAAAGTGTTTAATCAGTGTGCCGGCGATTGAATGAATGTTCAACAGTACACAAAGGGACAAGGAGATGAGCATGCTGGGGATTACATTGAGGGATATAGGAACATGAATGTTATCGAGTGAGTGGACGAAAGTGACCACATAGTGTTTAGATAAACGATGCATAGCCTTTGTGCCTACGTCATATAATAGCATGTGCGAGGCCAGCTTTGAGGAGTTTCGTCGTATTTTATTTGCTTTGCAGGCAAAGCGAGATTCAGCATTGTGACTGAGAAAAAAAACCTGATGCTACCTAAAATATACAACATAATGCTGCGTATATTTGAGACCTATTTGCAATGGAGAAGAGCCGGGTCTGTAGGTTTAAAGAATTTATTGGCAGAGCCTGCAGAGTGGATGCTTGTTTTCGACCAAGGGAGAAACAGGAGGAGGTGACCAATTGTGCCCGTTTTTTAACCGTCGGGTCAATGAATTAATAATGTCGCTTGAACAAATAAGAAAACTGTGGTCCTACTTGGGTTTGTAGTAGCCGAACAGACCTTGTGTTGTCGTATTGTTAACAACAGGTATGCATTGTAACGAATTAATGTTAATCTTTATCTGCATGTAATATGTGTGCGACATCACTTGATGCATTGCATTGTTATGTTTTTTATTCCCCTCGTGCATTTGTCAAGTGTGCGTTAAGTCAGTGCTCATAATTTTCTTTGAATGCATTGCCCTCGTTATTTTCAAAGGAGGAAAAAAAATCAGTTGAAAGTACTTCATTTAAATTCAACAGATTATTCGGTGATGTTGTCGAGATACCAGTGGTGCAGAGGTAAATCATGTCCTGTGCACAAGGACCATTGCCTGAAACATCACCTACGTATATTTTTCTTACTGACAAACCGTAGTTTCTTAGCGCATTCACATCAACTGTGAAACCTCACGTGGGCTTCTATTTAAGCGGTGCATATCAGGGAAATCTTGAACGGTACATGAGTGAGAGTTAATTAATAAAGTGCCCACTGCCGCTGCTAAAACAGCACTCAAGAAAAAAAATGTTCCGCGAATCGATTGTAGTAAAACGTATAAGTTGGCAATTCAAGCTCCCGGTATCAACAATGAAATCCCCTTCCCCCTTCAACCCGACCGTATTTTATCGATAACTCCGTTGCCCAAGCGGGTTGACCGCGTGGCGTGTGTGTGCCGTCGTGCTTGCGGCCAGCCATCGCAAGCATTCAGGGGCTGTACTCGCTTCTGATGCAGACGCAGAATCCCGCGCCGTACTGCCCTCAGCTGCGCATAGGTACGTCCGTCAGTCCGTCTGTGCGTTTGTTTCGACGGCTTGCAAAAGCAAGCTATGCTTGTCCAGATCTCGGTGGAAGCGAGCGAGCGAGCCATTCATCCGAGGTGCCGTGCAATAACAGTGAAAATTCTCAGGTGTAGTAACGACTGTCATTATCAGCAGTGATGAGTCCACTGTTGAACTAAAGCCTTCCACAAGCGGGCACCTGTCACAGTTGTGATGACTAACGGTCCGCCTCGCACCTGCACGCAGTCTCTGCAGTTCATAACCACATTGCTAAAGCAGAAACATTTCCAAGTGCTTTTCGAACGCAGGGAGCCTCTGCTCTAGCCTGCTATTGTCTTAATCTCCCCAAAGGCCTGCACATTTAAATACTTATTTTTTTGTTTGCATGATACAATAGCTAGTCTTTTTACAGTGAGCCTCCTCGTATGTAACTGATCATCATGTTTAATTTCGAGTTATGTTTTTAATCTGTTATTCATTTTTGTCAACAACTACAACTTGCAACATTTTCCTTTCTACATGATGTTTATTCATGTTATTTTATTGCCTTTTTCTCTGATCCGATTGGACGTTATGCTGAACCATGTTCACTTGGTTATAACTGAGAGAGCACTTAAAAATAATGGTTGGTAAGACGTGCAGACATAAATGTTTTTTTAAATACAGACTGTGGGCCCAGTGTGATAATTGTGATGCGAGTTGTTTTTTTACTTGGCAGAAAAATGTGATGTCTCCACAAAGCTCTCACAGCTCTGCTCACACGTGCAGGTAAGATTAATTACTGGGCCCCTTAAAGTGCCTGGTGTTGCCAGCAGCCCTCCTCCCTGTGTGTACATATGCACGTATCTTAACATGCTGCGTGTTCGGCCGAGTGTATGTGCCTGCGTGTCTGTCGTCTGTGCCTGCGTGTATGTCGTCTGTGCCTGCGTGTCTGTGTGTGCCTGCACCTGTTTACATACAATGCGCCAGAAAGCACAAGTGTGTGTGTGTGTGTACACACACTTCCTCCTGTCTTTTTGTTTTGTGCTTGCCAGCACGTGGCTGCGTTCGTATATGCCTGTGCGCGTTTGTGCGCACGCGCATTAGCGAAGATTGACGATGCAGCGGTGAGTGCGCTATGTTATGAACCCGAGGTCATTTCCCGCCAATACAGATGGTGATTAACCTGAAGCAGTTTTGGGACCGCCTCCTAGGTCGCCTCGGCATTAAATTCATACCGAGTTCGATATGGAAACATCCCCACTAGGCAAAGGCGACCGTGATTACTGCTGTCCACCCACTCCTGTGTATACCATGCCAGCCTTCATAGACACTCGCTGACAGCACTTGCCCCAACAGTCTGTGCAGGCTCTGCGAGGCGCACGTTTACACACGTGCACACATGCGTGTGCGCGTGCTCGCCTGAACCAGGGTCTGAGCAGCCCAGAGGAGCTGGTGGAGGCCATCACGGTTGACCTGGCCCAGCTGTGCTCGCTGCTCATGGCGCTGTGGGCGCAGTTCCTGCAGAGCGTCGCCCGGCGCCCCGACGTCACCAGCCACCTGGCCCGCGAGCACCACCACTCGCGGGTGAGCGAGCCCGCCACTCTGCCAGGAAGGGCTCAGAGAAGAGGAGCAGAGGTTCCCTTGGTTTGGTTGCTTCCGCTGTGGTCGCCGTAACGAGGCTATAATATTTACGCCTGTCATATAGCTTCATAAGCATCAGGACGTTATAATACATCCCGTCACGTTAGATCTCTGAAGCGAAGTTGGGCTTAATCTTGTTTAGTGCTCTATTGTGACCATCCTGAATATGATATTACAGAATGCCACGAATGATTACTTTGATACACGGTTGCTATAGGCTCTGGGACTACATGCGAAGTAAAGCCAGTGTTGTACTGTCCTACCATATGTCTATGCTTCCCTTCTTTATCAAGCCTCACTGGCCAATGTGCTGAAGCATGATCGAATAACCCCGTCTACCCCCAGTGCGTGGCGAGGCCCTGATCCAGCAGTGCCTTGGCACAGGCCTGTACGTGTGCATGTCGCACCATGATGATGTAATATGAAATGTCTGAGGCTTCTCATTTGTTTAACCATGCGGGAGCGCTAGAGCTCGGGTTTGCCTGATTTGCAAGAGTGAACTGGGACATTAGTCTGCCAGTATGGGCTATGATTGCTCCTGTATGATGGCAATAACAATGCCCATTTGTAATCGTGCTTCTTACACCACTATAATTATCCGCTGGCGCTCGACTTAAAATAAATCTATTTGTCACACGCGTAGGCAACCGAGACCGACCCCGTCGGTCCCGGTTATAATTTATGATCGTGGAGACCCCATAACCTGGGGTGGGTTGGGATGGGGTTGGGGAGATCCATAGACGGGACATCGTGAATGTTAAACCCGATCCGAGTACGAGGCACCTCGTAGGGTGGAGATTCATCAACGTCTGTCCACACGTGCGGGCAGCATCGGTGGACATCGCTGTGAATGTGTCGTCGGAGGGTCAATCCGCTTGCTGTCCAACATCGGACAACCGCTTGCCGTTCAGGTCCGCAGGTTCTCAGAGGCGTTCTTCTGCATGGATCACCCCCTGCAGTCGGCGCTGACTTACCAGGAGATGCAGTGAGTAGAATGGTTAGCGGGCACCGATCGCACACAAGTCTTGTAAACTTAATTCGCTGCGAGCGTGCAGTCAATGCACTTTAAAACTGCGGGATAGTATTGACTTCGGCTTGAGAATCGACCGGCTGTGCTGGTCTATGTGTGTCAAGAGAGTTTATAACGATTTAATACATGTACTTGCCGTGCAGAGGCTTTGATGTAAATTTAATGTTGTCTGTTATCTCCCTGTTAATTTAATGGGATATGTGTAAATAGGTCACCCTGTGTAAGTTAAGTCTTCATACAGCATCATGTTATATATCCGACTCACTGGGAACTGGGGTAGAGTCCGCGAATATGTTATAACGTCAGATTTTTTTAACGCCTTATAAAAAAAAAACAATAACAAAACCATACTATATGAGGTCAATGGACAGATGTAAAGGGTGACTCCTTTAAGCCTTGAAGAATTGCGTTGTGGATCTATTGTGGTAGGCAAATGTCCTCCAATGTACAAATGCCGTGATGTCTGTAAAGAATCTGTATTTGTGACTGCACGTAGACAATGGCGGTTGCTCCATGAAAAACTCACACACGAGGTACGGGTGGTTAATCGGTCGGGGAGAATGCGAAGATCGAAAATGGGAGATCGTTCTGAATGTTTCTCGTCTGTGCACCGATGCAGTGCACAAAGCCACGCGTACATCGCCTCGGTGGTGAAGAACTCCCCGTACCTGAGCAGCCTGCCCGCCCTTCCGCTTGAGTGCCTGGAGCTGGATGGAGACTCCACCTCACTGCCCATCATATTTGAGGACCGGTACCTTCACTCCGTGACACAAGGTGAGATGACCGTGCGTTCAAACACCAACAGCGTCCTGCACGTTCATCTGACTGAGTGTTCACGTAGGAACTGGGTGGCTGAGACAACCGCTGTGGAAACTGACCGATGAAATCATCTCGTGTTAGGCGGGTCGGAATATCGCGGGGCTGGTGAGCGATGGCAGCAGCTTGGGTGAGGCCTGTGTCCAGCAGTGGATTGATCTTGGCTTATGTTGATGGCTAAAGTGGATCTATACCCAGGATCCCAGCAGTGCTGGCTTCGTGCTGTCTTCTGCTGGAGGAAGCATTTTATTTCTCTGCACCAAGACAGTGTAACGTGTACACTAACACGTGCTTAATCCACGATCAATTTTCTTCCTACAAAATTGTAAGTGAAAACTATTTGCACAGGACAAAAGCGTACTTTATATACCTTTAACCAATCTCGCGCATGGCCTGTGTATACATCGGGTATCTAGTGATGTACAAATCTCAGCAAGGAGATTGAAATTTCCTGGGCTTCACACTCTCTGCAGTCGACGATGTTACTTTGAACAATAACGGTTTACTGTCTCTTTTATTGGAGCTGCTCATTAGTGCTCAAGGGTCAGAGCTCTCACAGGCAGAGCACTGAGATGTGTTCAGCGAAGCAGCGCACAGCGGTTGGCTGATGGCAAAAAAACCATTCCGCTCGCTGCACGAGCTTGGAATTTACGAAAGGCTTGTCCGTGCAAAAACGCTGGTGATAAAATAAGGGCACACGAGTGCATAGAGCAGCAGTTGATGGTCGATTACAATTTATTCAGCTGGGAGGTAAGTGAAGATGAGGGCAGGGCAGAGAAGACAAATGTCAGATTTCTCCTCTGTTTATATAATGCCAGTGGGTTGTGTTCAACGAGCAGTGGCTGATCGAGCCTGCTGTGCACCGTGTTACCGGTTGTGGAGCAGTGAGATGCTACGGATTTCAACTAAGCATCCAGAAACATGCAATTTGTATCGACTCTGTACTGTTCACTCAATCTGTCTCGTGTTGTTTTCCGCGCACTAACATTGATTCGAATAAATGGACGCCGCACATTGTGAAGGACACAAGAGCCACGCTCACCGTAGCTATCGCGAAAGCTCATCTCTTTTAGAGCATCCCTCAATCTCTAAATAATGATTTACAATGACACCTGTCCCGATCGGGGTCACGCACTAAGTGGAAGCCTGTGCTGCCCCCTTACCTCCCACCACTGCCACCTTCCCAATCCTCGTTTTGCCGGAGACGCTGGGATGGACCTGGCGGACGCCTCCATCTCCTGGAAAGAGGTGCGGGAGAACGCGCGCCGCTCCTCCTTCACCATCAAGATCGAGCGGCCGGAGAGCCGCGAGCAGCGCCGCGCCACCTCCTTCTCGGGCGGCTCTCCTCGCTCCGTCGCCCGTCCGCGCTCGCCCAAGCTCGGCGGCGACGGTGATTGCGGAGGAGAGAGCCGGGCCCCGGCGGAGCCACGCGACGTCGCTGACAGCATCGTCAGGGCGATGCAGCGCAAGGGGGACGAGCATCGTGCCAGGTTAGTGCCGCCCGCGCCGAGTTTCCGATACGATAATAATAATAATAATAAAACATTTATAAAGTTTCCCTTTTCCCAAAATGTTCAAATATAATCTGCAGCTGCAACTTGTAGGTGTAGAGCCAGGTTCAGAAGATCCTCGTATGCTCAGGAGAACAAATGTGCCATCAGCTACTGCTGGAAAGCAGAGCGAGTTTGGCAGCTGCTTATATGCATTGAGATCGAGTTCTATGTAACGGAGGGGGGGGGGTGGGGATTGTGTGGGCAAATAAAATCGCAGGATCACAGTGTTCCTGTGCTATTGCGCTCAGCTCCCAGCTCAACGGATATTGGTTTTTGACAGCATTTGTTCGTATTTTGTATTGCTTGTGAATTTCAACAAAAAAATGAACACCAGCGAGCGAAGTTAAGAACTGAGTAATCGTCTACTTGTGTCTGACAATCGTTCACAGCCAGCGGAAAGTTGGCCGAGGCAGCAGCGGTAATCTCACGATCGGGTCGCCTTCAACCGAGAAGCCGGATGAAGACTGCTCTGTCGTGCTGCTGGGTTATCGGCATCTGGAGGTCGGCGCCGCAGCGGGCGACGCCAAACCACAATTGTCAACGCGGCGCTCGCCACAGTGCTCACCGCAGCGCTCGCCGCGACGCCCGCCGGACGTCGACCAGCGCTACGCGACACTGCCGGCTTCTCTCACCAAACGGGGCAGCTTCTCCAAGGCCTCCTTCAAAAAGTACTTGAAAGGCGACCATCAGAGCTCACCTGAGGGCAAGTCGTCCAAGGCAGCGGGGCCCACGAAATGCTTTCCCAGCCCTAAGAAATGTGGCCCCGGCAGCAGCCCTGAGGAATCTCCCAAGGCGGCCGCCTCGAAAGCTGCAGTTGCGGACTTGAGCGAGTCGGGGATAAAGGCGCTGTTTTCGCACGGACTTTTGGGCTTGAAGCAGCTCGGCCAGACGGCTTCTTCCCAGTCCCGCGCCTCCTCCGAGACGAGCTTGCTGCGGAACAAGCCTGACGAAGCCAAGCGTGCCGAGCCGCCCCGCGTCGGCACGGCGCACCGGCCCCGCTCGGCGCGCCCGCTGTCGACGACCGTCATCCAGCCCGACGCCGGGCCGGCCCCGGCATCCGGCTTACGGCGGATCGAGGTGACGCCGAGCCGGAGCGACCCGTACCGGGGGGAGAAAGTCACGCTGCTCACACCGAGGAGGACGCAGGGCGCTCGGGGCGAGCGCGCGACGGAGCAAGCGGTCACGCTGCCTTCCCTCGACCCGGTTTCAGAGCCCTGGTCGCCGGACTACACCAAGAGTCTGTTCTTCACCCTCCCGCGTGACATAAAGGGCAGCAACAAGCCCACGAAGCCGGAAGAGACCGTTGCCCAAGCCCCGACGTCGGAGCGCGGCGCGGCGCCCTCGGTTACGAGCAACGACGCGCCCCTGCTCAAAACCTCCTCGCTCGTGTTCTCCGACTCGGGCGTCGAGAGCGAGCCGAGCTCCTGCCTCGTCGGGGCTTCATCGCCGCCCGAGGATCGCGACGCCCAGGTAGCTAACCTGCAAAGTCAGGAGGTTACCCAGGGTCACGTGACGCAGAGGTTGAACCCCCTGCAGTCGCAGCACGAGCAAAACCTGATGCGGGCGGAAAGCACCAGCTTCCTGAGCAGCGGCGTGCAGTCGTCGCTCGCCTCCATCAGCTCCCTGCCGTGTGACGAGGATGCAGCGGGGGGTTTGCTTCTGGGTCGTGCCATCAAGTCCTCAGCCTCCCTACACTTCGGCGTCCTTGCGTCCGCTTCCTCCTCCGGCCGTGCACCCGAGAGGTTCGAGCAGCCGGCGACCGAGCCGTGCCGCACGCAGGACGCGACGCTCAAGCTGTCTCGCTCGGACAACGTCCTCAACATCACGCACTCCGCCGCGGAGTCGCTCGCCTTCTCAAGCGAGCAGGACCAGCGCGCCAGGGCGGACTGCGTGGCGGGTGCAGGCTGCGCTGCCGTGCCTCGCAGCAGTGCCGTCGGGCTGCGCGTCGCGGAAAATCGCTCGTCGCCGCGAAACTGCGCTGGCGCCGGCGCAGCCGACAGCCGCGCCGGCGACCGCGACGTGAGCAGTCCCTCGAAGAGCGGCGGGGAGCAGACGAGCGGAGACGGCGAAGACTCGGACACCGAGACAGAGGACCTGGAGATGATCCAGAACGGCTACTATGATGAGGATGAGGACCGGGCGGCCTACGACAGCACGGCGGAAGAGGACGCACCCAGCGACGGCTTCTCACCCGAGCACGGCGACAGCGTGATTCTCAGCCAGAGTGCGACGGTGCTGAAGCCCATCGGCGGAACGTCGCCCGCCTTTGACGGCGGGGTGGGCGACGGTTCAACGGGGGTGCCGACGCTCGCGTCCTCCGGCACGGGCGCTTGCGTGGGCTGCACGCCCACCTGCCTGGCATTTTCGTCGGCGCCGCGCGACGCCGACACTTCGCCCGTCCACTCCGGGATGGCGGTGGCGCAGAAGGCGAGCGGCGCCGGCGGTGGCGGTGCCGGCACTTGCGGCGGCGGAGGAGGCGCCACGGTTCAAGGGTCGCTCACCCAGCTGCTGCGCCCCGGCCCTGAAACACAAGAGGCGATGATTATCACGAGGCAACCAATCGCATCGGCCGCCCAGGGGTCACCCTGGGGTCATGAAGACGTGGAGGAAAATCCGCAGCAACAATGGTAATTTTGCTTAGAACATCCCTGTAAAAAATGTATTTGAACATAATCGTCTAGGGTTTAGTGGTTGACATTACATTACTATGGCCAATGTGTTTATTGGCTTTGTGTCCAATGATTTGCTCCACTTGAAGAACTGAATTGAGTTCAGACCACATCATTTGATATTCATTATTATGATTTGTATAATGCTTTTCATAAGTGTCGTGCTGTGGAAAGAGTATAGCACATTAATAGTGATGTAAAGTGTTACCGTATCTAGTTTTTAATTGACCGGCCAGAGTAAACGTTGCCATTTGGCACCCTGGCAGGGTAGAGCTGTTGACATCACAGACCAGGGTCGTTGCTCAACGAGCGAGTCGCACGCTCGTTGCGTCATCTGTCCCACGACGTTTGAAAGGTAACGGTCAAACTTGTCACCGCATGTTGGTCTCGGAAAGCCATTCGCCTGCGGCGGCGGCGGCGGCGGCGGCGGTGGCGGCGGCGGCGGCGGCGCTGCACTCATTTATTTCCCCATACGTGCCAACGAACCTGAACCCCAGCTTCGTGCGAGCGAAGGAGGAAGTGAAGAAGCAGCTGAAGTTCCCGGGCTTCTTGTACAGCGACCGGGCGAGCTTCGCCTCGGCCGTGCCTTACTTTGCCCCCGAGACGTCGGACGGTCTCAGCGACGCCGACGCCATCCACCTGGTCGTGTGCGTGCACGGCCTCGACGGTACGAGCCCGTGCGCGGCTGCCGCAAAGCAAACGCGCGGGCGAGCGAGCGCCGATGAGCGGGCGAGCGAGCGAGTGCCGATGAGCGAGCGAGCGCCGATGAGCGGGCGAGCGAGCGAGTGCCGATGAGCGAGCGGGCAAGCGCCGATGCGCGGGCGGGCGAGCGCACGCGCGCGCGTCGAGTCGGCGGGGGCCGCACGGCGCGAAGGAGAGAGGAGGAACACTCGACATGGCAAACCCAAAAGAGCATCCCTTGAGAGCACTTCCTGTCACGCATCAAGCCACAAAACCTCCATCAGTACACAGATGCGCCTACAATTCCCGCTCTTAAGGTGTCGTTGGTAAATGCGTTCTCCTGAGAATGCCTTGCGACTGTCTTAATAATATGGCCCCGCCTGAGACACAAAGCAGGTTTCGCACATTTGGTTTCCGGCGCTCCGTAGCACAGATAATAATAGTCTGCAGTTATTCCACAGTCGGGTATTGACGTTGTAATGTGGCCCTGGGACTTATAAATTGGCCATGGTACCCCCCCCCCCGTACACCCAGGGGAGTCGTTAGTGCTGCCCTGGCTGTCCCTGGCTTGTTGTATTTCATGTCATTGATGATGGCATCCCAGTTAATTCGTTCTGTGTTGCGCTGCGGTGTTTGCTTCCTCGCCGGTCTCCTGCGTTTCCCTGCCCTGACCCCACGTCCCGCTGGACCGCATGTCTGCCTTCGTCTTTACAACACTGGTTACCGTGCTGCTGTCGCTAAGCCAACCCTGTGACCCAGCCATATTGACCGGCAGCTTCTGCCAATGTTTAGGTAACAGTGCCGACTTGCGTCTGGTGAAGACCTACATAGAGCTGGGCCTCCCAACAGCCAAGATCGACTTCCTCATGTCCGAGAGAAACCAGGTAGGCTATAGGAAACAGGACTGTGGGCATTCATTTATCCAGAACCCATTAAAAAAAAAGAACGTTATTGTTGCTGATTTGCTGTTATTATCTCGTTGTTGCTGACATGTCGTTCTCTCCACAGCCTTGTGCAGCGATTTGTGACCCTCTGGTGAAAAGTGCTCTCGAAATACAATTATTATAATTATAATGTAACATGAGTGTCCTTACTCTATAAGATTGTTAGTTCACCGACATTCATGCAATTCAAGCCTGGCTGCTGATGAGACACTCTGTTGACGTTGGTCTCGAGTGGTCTTGTCTTAAAACATTGCTGCTGAAATTATTCATTCATTATCAATTGCCACTTAATCCTATACAGGGTCACGGGGGGCCGGAGCCTATCCCGGCCGATAGAGGGCGCAAGGCGGGGGAATGCCCAAGATGTGACGCCAGTACATCACAGGGCACACTATTTGGGGCAGTTTACTCAGCAGGCCAGTTCACCTAGGCGCATTCTTTGGACGGTGGGAGGAAAACAGAGTACCCAGTGAAAACCCACGTGGGCACGCAAACACCACACAGCAAAGCACCTGAGCCTGGCATCGAACCCAGGCCCTTTTTGCTATGAGGTGACTGTGCTACTCACTGTGTCACTGCGCCGCCTTGCTGAAATTATGCGGTCTCAAAAGGTGATGTGGAAGAGAAAAGGTTTAACCTTTCTATGATCAATTAATCTGTTGAGATCTTTAAACACGAAATAGACACCTTTGCCAAAGTGTCAAGTTTGCAACGAGCCACAGATTTTTTTTGTAAACCCTGCAAACAAAATGCTTTGATAATATATGCATTGTCCTTGAAATGGACGGCTTTCTTTACAGTCCAGTCTCACCAGTGTTTGCCAAAAGACAGCAGCTCAGGACAACGTAGCTACCATACATTAGTGGCTTGGGTCGAACAGTTATACTCTCTGAGATGGCTTTGGTGAAACTGATGGGGTATATAAGATGAACTTGGTATTTTTTATTTCAAAGGATGTATCACTTAATCTGCTTATTTATTACATTCTCTGATGCAGATAATAATAATTGCACTTCTAGAGCACTTTTCACCCGAGGGTCACGAAGCGCTGCAGATCAAAGATAACATTTCTGCATAAGCCCAACCTCCAACGCATGAGCTATACACCACTCCACTTAAGACTATTGAAACTCTTGGAGTCGTTTATGAATTTGTCAGCCAAACAAACTTATCACTCGTCATTCCTATATTTATATAGTTAGGTCATTTTAATGCATTTTTTCTTAGTCATAGTGTGAAGAAAAAAAAAGACATTGACTCCCAAATAATGAGTGACGTCTTGAAAATTGAGCTTGAAAATCATGCATCAGTGTATTGGTCACTGACACATTGTGATGATAGGAGCCTAACGGTGCGAGCTGCGTACGTTGTTGCATCGAGCCTCTGTGTGTCTTCACTGTACGCGTGTGCCCGCGTGATTCAGAATGACACGTTTGCCGATTTCGAGACGATGACGGATCGTCTGCTGGATGAAATAGTTCAACACATTCAGATCTACAGCCTCACACTGTGCAAGATCAGGTTGGCTCGCCACTTGAATGTGAATGTAGAGATGTATTAGCGGTAACACGCCGTGGTAATGATAATACAGGATGTGCCTATTTTTACCCTCAAACCACACATTAAGCCAAAGACTCATCGTAAATGAGGATGTTTGGGCAACAGCAACGGCATTGTATGTTCTTAGCTGGGGGGGGGGTGGTGGAATGTTAAAACCCAGAGGAATCCCATGCAGATAAGGAGGAGGAAATTCAACCTCCATACAGAAAGGCGTCGATTCATAAATCCCCACCGAGCCTCTTGCTGGGAGGCACATGTGTAGCCAATGCGCCATCCTGCCGCCCATGGAGGTTTCCTGTAAAAAATAATCTATTTAGTAACATCCGTATTTTTGTATTGCCTCGTAGGAAAATAATTCCTTAACTGTCGTCTCTGTGTGATGGATGATGTCTTGGTGGAACCGTTAGCACACTGGAATAGCACTGCAGGGATCACTGGCTTATTCTCCCGCTGCGACGGTTGAAACGGTTGTGTAAGATTCTTAAGTTCCGCTAATACTCGTCATCCAGCAGTATGCATGAACATTCTGCAGTTTGTTGATCGCTTTGTCAGCTGTGGTGGCTTGACGTTTGTGTGTTCCCACCTTGGCCAACCATTGAAGAGTAGGTCACAAATTCCATTCAGACTAGCCCTCTGCATTCCCTGTCATGGGTGGCCCTTCTGCCAGCAGTGGCTCGAGCAAGACATTTCAGTGCTTTACCTTTACTTATTACAAATTAAAATCGTTTTGGAAAAGCGAGTTTGTGAAATGTAGTCTTAACATTTTGCCTTGAACACCGCGGCACCCGTTGACTTTGTCGGCAAGCGGAGCAGCGTTCTCGCTCAATAGGCCCCTGATGTCACTGCGTTGTCGCTGCTCCAGCTTCATTGGACACTCGCTGGGCACGCTGATCGTACGCTCGGTGCTGACAAGGGCACGCTTTCGCTGCTTCCTGCCCAAGCTTCACACCTTCCTGTCGCTGTCTGGCCCACATCTCGGCACCCTCTACAACAGCAGCGCCCTCGTTAACACCGGTAACCGTTGTTCGCTCGCCCGCACGCTCAGCGTGTTCTCGTTTGCCCATTCCGTCATTAGCGTGCTCACTTTCTCGCCCAGTTGTTGTACCTACAATAATTAATATTGCTAGCAGAGTACCTGCCCCGTGGACGATCCTCTTCCAAAGTTTGTAACGCATTCTTCTGTAGTCAGGATCAAGGTGGAAGAGCGCTGTAAGACGATTGATGGTGGTGCAAAAGTGAGAATTTAAAGCTGGAATACCGCTAAAGTTTCAGAATAGCAAAGCTAAAATAAGACAGAAAATCCTCGGTGTTGAACAGATTACATTTCCCCTTATGAAGGCTTCAAACCCAGTTCCCATATATACGTTAGTACGTGCAATTACACACTTGCAGCATTATATATAAACTATCATCATCATTATCAATACCCGCTTAATCCTGTACAGGGTCACAGGGAAGGCCAGAGCTTATTCCGGCCAACAGAAGACACAAGGCGGGGTAATATCTGGCATCTGATGTCAGTACATCGCAGGGCGCACGTTTTTGGGGCAATTTACTCATCAGGCCAATATACCTCAGCAGCAGTGTGTCTTTGGACGTTGGAAAAAAGAAACCGGAGTACCCGGCGAAAAACCACGAGAGCACGGGGAGAGAACTCGCAAACTCCACACAGAAAGGCACCCGAGCCGGGAATCGAACCCGGGACCTTCTTGCTGTTAGACAACAGCACAATCACTGTGCCACCGTGCCACCCTTATATAGAGTATAATAATCACAATTTGTCTTGTTTCTGTGAAGCCCTTGTATACCTGGTTGCCTCCCAGCACTTTACATCACATCTCGGCTCACACGACTGAAAGGGCACCCCCAGTGGCAGTTCTATCTTTCCGCATTTCGTGACCTGGCCTACAAGCCGACTGAGCCTGCAAGTACAGGGCAACGATTGCAACCACGTCTAAATCCCCCATAGTTATTGATGGAAGCAATTCTAAAGCGTGCTTCTTGAAGCCTCTCTGCCGCTGATGGCTTGCACGTAAGGTAGCCCCGTCCAGGCGTCATCTTTAGCGTCACGTCATCGATCATCAGTTGTGTGTCCGGCGCGCGTTTTTGTCGGTTTGTCAGGGCTGTGGTTCATGCAAAAGTGGAAGAAGTCCGGATCGCTGCTGCAGCTGACCTGCAGAGACCACCCTGACCCACGGCAGACCTTTCTCTACAAGCTCAGCCAAAAACCAGGTGCCAGTTCTCCTTGCCTCATTTCACATGCAAACAGCTACAGGCAAAATGTGTTTTAATGGCATTCCGACCGAGGTTGAAAGCGGTTATTCATTAGCTTTTTCCATCCCACTGTAATGGTCGGAGCACTATAACTCTCATGAAGATGATTCGATATGAGGGACTTGCCCTTTTTAAAATAGCCCAATTAATCAAAGAGTCGCCCATGATTCGGTGAAACAGGTAATTGCGGAGAGGACAAATGGCCAACTATGCAGATGTATTATTTCCTAATGGTTGTCTGCTCCTGTACTGCTCGTTAAATTATTCCGAAGACAATTGCGTTTTGTGAAGCATTACGTAATGCACGTGTGCGCATGATTGTCATGCTTGTTATACTATCTTTTGGCCTGTACAATAATAACACACATGTACGTATAAGTTACTGCTGAAACTATGCATCAATCGTCTCTACCAACAGTGCAATTGAGAATTAACCTGGCTTGTAAAATACATAATATAATCTTGCACGCATGATTCCAGGCATGTATTCCGAGGATCTAATTTTTTTTTTATCTGAATCTAATAACTAGTTGCTCAGTTTTCGATACCTTAGGTGGGTTTTGATTAAGTCCATGTTGGTCCATTCTGCTTTGTAGCGTTCCACAAGCTCTGGTTTCGTGTGGGCTCTTAACAGCCTACGATGAGTCTTCCAGCCAAACCACTTGGCGCAGTTCAGCCTCCCATGCTTGGGCAATACTGTCAAACTGCTGTAAAGCAAAGTTAAAATGAGGTTTGCTGATTTCATTCATTTGAAAGCGTTGTTGAGAATTGGTTTTACCGACCACAATCCAGCACAGCCGTGGTGAATTATGGTTAAAGAAGCCCTGTAACCGATACAGAGCAGTGACTCCTTTACCAAGTAATGTTCTTGCAAATGTGTGTACGTTGTGACTTGCCGCATCGTCTGCTTGCGAGAGGGTGTGACTTGACGCGTCGCATGCAAGCGCAATCTGCCGCTGCAGCAGTCTCTCATTCCCTCGTTACTAATGTCGAATCGCAATCGATTGTGGATTCCGTGACCTTTGCGATCGACAAGTATAACCGTAAACAAATGCAGACTAATGGGGGGAAAACAGTTTCCGTAAGCCTGTTAAATCCGATTGCTAATGACGCTCCTATATTCAGAATAATGAACATACCTTATAATCGCAGTTATATTGTGAACACCATTAAACAGAGTAATGCATGTGTCTAATAGTATTCATTAAAATAAAAACACCAATATAAAAATTAAGTATTTTGAATGCAGACTGCTGTTTTAGAGTCAGTATTTTTTTATTTATTTACACTGAAAAGAATTGTTAAGCTACATTGCTGTTTGTAATAGTTGTCCAGCAGGAAGGGGTAAGCAAGGTACAGCATAACAAGCCACTTGGGGCAATTTAGTGAGGACACTTAACCTAGCCAACATCCCTTTGGACTATTGAACAATGTCCGTTGATTCTGTAGTCCTTCAAGTCGATGTTTTGCTGAATTGACAATGGATAATTGGTTAAAACCCATCGTACGTTTCTATTCTCACGGGAGCACATGTGACCTCACATGCTGTTCTGCCCCACCTCTCTAGGCCTGCAGCACTTCAAGAATGTGGTGCTGGTGGGCTCCCTGCAGGATCGATACGTGCCCTACCACTCGGCTCGCATCGAGATGTGCAAGCTGGCGCTCAAGGATAAGCAGTTGGGTGAGTGGCCGGAGCTCCGTAGGCATGTCCGCAACAGTACGTTGGCATAGTAGTGAGGCTCACGGCACGAGCAGCAAAAAGTTCCTGGGTTCGAGTCCTCCTGCCTCTGGGCTTTTCTGTGTGGTCTTTACATGTTCTCATCGTGTCCACGTGGGATTTTGCATGCTGCTCCGATTTCCTCCCATAACTAAAAAGAAACCTCACAATTTGGCTGCTAGTAACGTGATGTATAGAGCATGCAGCGTTTGAAAAACGTGAGTTCACCACGTCATTGCCTTCCACATCCCCTGCCTCCGTGCGGTTCCTCGTGCCTCCGATCCACGTGCGTGCGTCATAAGCGATCGATTATTACCATTGACGCTTGCACGCGCGTCAACATTGCAGTCGGCGGAGCTGCTCGGCAGACGAGTTCAGCCTGCGACGTTGAACCATTCAAAGTGCCGCGTTTGGCTGCCGTCTGTCCAGGCGCGGTGTACGCGGACATGATAGCGAACCTGCTCGGGCCCGTCCTGGCGTCGGAGCGCTGCCGACTGGTGCGCTACGACGTGGTGCACGCGCTGCCCAACACCGCCAACTCCATCATCGGCCGCGCGGCGCACATCGCCGTGCTCGACTCCGAGCTCTTCCTCGAGAAGTTCCTGCTCGTCAGGGGACTCGAGTACTTCCGATGAGCGCTTCGGAGAGTTGGCGGGGGGGGAGGGGGGCGGGGGGTAGGGAAAGAGTTTGCCGGCAGACACGAGCGCCGTGTAACGATTGCCCCTGAGAGTTACGATGTCAGGATTGCCATGGCGAGCATTTCTTCACTTTGCGACGTAACTGCCTGAAGATGCCTCCGATGCGGGAGGCACAGTGTCCCAAAGGGGAGGGGAGACGCGCTCACCGCAGCTATCCCGAAAGAGCAGTTGTTAAGAGAAATTCCAAGACGCGAGCGCTGTGCGTCATCTCTTGAAAGAGGAGCAGCCACAGCGTATGGCTCCCGATGTAGGAGGGGTGTTAATTGGTTCACTTGTGAGAGTACAGCACTTGAATTTATTAAACTGTAATCATTCTTACCTTTGGTATTCACACCATTCTCATAGCGCCAGGCTATGATGAAGGTGCTGTTGCCATTCTGAACGGACTCACAAAACAACAGTGCATCAAACTCCACCGCCTTCAGCACAAGCTCACTCGAGCCATGCTGAACAGCCTTCCCCGACACTCCACGTAGCACCGACTGCATGCGCGCTACACAGCGGCTATCAATACAGCAGAGAATCGTTTACAGAACCACGCTGAACTGCCACCGAGTTGCACACTCCGAGCCTCCCCAACCTGCTCACACCGCTCGCGGCAACGCGCTCTCCGCAGCTAGTCGCCCGGCATTCCCAGCTCCGATTTTAAAAACGGAGGCACTGCGTTTCTCCCATTTCTGCACCCGCAACCTGGAACACCCTTGACCTGCACCGTGGACAGACCGGCACAACCATGACATTCAAAATACTCATTGGACAGCAGCTCTTTCATCAGGCTCTTCCACACTGGTCTTGGCACCGTGCCTGAGTATCCACGCCTCGGCCTGCACGAGGTACAGAATTTGTGTCACGTTACAAATTGTGTTATTATTACTTAACAGTAGGGGGAATCGTTTCCCTGGGGTTTTACTCAATTAGATAATTCGCAATTTTTTTAGATTCAGACTGTGACGCCCGCACACACGGCCTGCACTTTTTCTAATAATGTCACCGTTCACTCTGAAACAGACGGCGCGTATCTATGACTAAACGTGTCCCGCGTTATTAACCCGGGCGGCCTCCGAGTCCAGACCGCAAACCTCTGCAGCAAGCGGCACGTCGCCGCCCTCCTCTTGCTAATGCCCGGCAGCGCTAGCTTCGGGCCTTATGTGTCGGTCGCAGCTGCTCCGCCGCGTCGGAAATCTCTTGCTGTTGTCTCATTGGCCAATGTGGAGCAAGGCAGGGTGGGGTGTGCATGCTCTTCAGCTGGTGAACCGTTACCAAGAAATATAGCTCGCTGATTTTCCCACAAATGGATCGACACCCGGTGACCTAATTGTGCATAATTAAGATTCAAAGCGACTGCAACTCTTCCGTCCGTCTCGTGCTGATACAGCTAATTGTCCGTGATTGTTTTGTGTTGTGAAGCTAACTCCTCCACTAAGATGCACTTTTGTTCATATTTATCACAGCTTTGGGAGGAAAGTCTCCTGGTTACATACCTTCCATGATACAGCTTTGGGAGGGGGGGGGAGGAGGGATGCTAGCACACTTGCTCCATGAGCTTTGCTCAGCTATCCGTGACATTCGTTTGACCCAAACGATCATAATGGCATGCGAACGTACACAGAGAGCCAAGTTCAATGGCATTCGCTTGATACAGTACCTTGAACACAATGGCAAATCCCCAGTGGAACATGCATAAGCTACTAAGGCAAGTGCTATGAGCACCGATGAAGGTCAGCACAGCACACGCTAAGATAGTGTGGTCATAATCACGCGCCTGTGCGTTTGTCTCTTCATTTCCAATGTTTACACACTACTACTCCGTTGTGGTTGAATCGACCTGGGGATGGCCCAGGACCGGTTCAGGTCTTCGTAACCAATCCTGCCAGTGAGCTGGAGTCGAACCCACGTCGCCGTGTTGGTTGCGAAGTGTGCCTAACTGCCGCATCCCCGCGAGCATGCACACGCGTGCACACGCGCAAAATCATACGTACGTACACTCACCCACACATCCAGGCAGCTGGATTCAAGACCATTCCATCCACTTTCTCGTTTAACGCCGCATTATTCGCTACAGTGTCAGCAGATATTTACTTGTTTCTTTAAGTGATTCACAGTGTGAGATAATGCGTTTTATATGTGTTTGTTAAACGGTTGTTAATTTGCACAAACGAAGTCTCCTGATGCAACCACAAGCAAGAGCAATTGGTGGCTGCACCGTGGTTGATTGGAGAGCGGTTGGACTGTATTTTCATTCGAGCTCATACTGTGGAAAATCCGAGTATTATTTGTGTGTGTATTTGATGCCGTAGAGTCGACTTGAGGGCGGCGCGGTGGCCCAGTGGTTAGCGCTGTCGCCTCACAGCAAGAAGGTCCCAGGTTCGAATCTATCGGCTCGGGTGCTGCTTTCTATGTGGAGTTTGCATGCTCTCCCCGTGTCCGCGTGGGTTTTCGCCGGGCACTCCGGTTTCCTCCCACAGTCCCAAAAGCATGCTGCTGCATAGGTTAATTGGCTCGCAGGCTAAATTGCCCCGCAGTGCCCGGCGATGGACTGGCGTCCCATCGTGGGTGTATCCCTGCCTTGCGCCCTGTGTCTGCCGGGATAGGCTCCGGCTCACCGTGACCCTATACAGGATTAAGCGGTTTCAGACAATGAGATGAGATGAGTCGACTTGAGCGATTCGTAATGATCGATGCGAGGTCCGTAGAATCCACTCCCCTCGGTCCAATTTGGGCAGAATGGCGATGGGAGTTGTCATTAAGTGGCAACGCAAGGTTTAACGATTTCACTTATACTTGACAGCAATAATGCTGAACATTGAAAGCGTTCATATCAATACAAGTCGGTTACCCAGTCGCCTGTCCCTTTCATCAGCAACCGCACGCATACGTTTGTGTCACTGGCTTTTGTAACATGCATATATTTTTATGTTAATGTCATAATGTATGCCACCTCTATATATTGTGTAAATGCGGGCGTTTCTGTGCAGTATGTTGTGGACTGTGCGGTTCGTTACTGGTGGTGTAAGTTATTGGAGAAGCGAGAGACAAGAATTGGTTATTCAATTTCACGTTTAAAGTATATATGACGTAGATGTACAGTTTTTAGGTTTAATATTTGAGCATTTCGTGGACAAATTCCTCATTCAGTGTTAAGTATTCGGTTTAATAGTCGTGAAATGTACTGACCCCGGTTGCTCTTGCGCAAGCACAGTGGACTGACTGGTCGAGAATGTCCATTCTTGAGCATTATTGTCTGCAGACACCAGTTGGTATGGGGGGGGGGGCTTCCTCTCGCCGTAACATCAGCAATACCATCGGTATTAACTGAAAAACTCAGAGACGATGCTTAGTGTTGCGAATGCAGTCTCCAAATCACGGTTATAACTGTCCATTGGGCCACTGATTGACAAAATCAATCCACACATGCGCCGTGATTTCTTCGGATGGAATCGCGGACGCTGCTCCTGCCGTTTCTGCCTCTGCTACTGCTTCTCTCCAGCGAGGAGAGGCATTCTGTGGTTCAAAGGTTAAAGTTCGACCGTCAGCTTTGCCTTGCTGGTGCTGTTCAGCACGCCGATCGTTGCGCGGGTTCCTTGTTCCCGCTGACAGACGTCTGGCGTTTTGCGCCACGCGGTGAGAGCCTCCCGAAATAATTGTTCACCTTTGTCAACGACCAGGAGACTCGTAGCAGCAACGAGAAGCGCAGGGCACAAACACAAAGTATGAGCAGCGCATGAACGTTCACTGTGTGTGTGTACAGACACGCGCTCTCATTGGTATCAGTGACCACTGCACTGTGGTCACTGACCACTGCACTGTGGTCACTGATACCCCCCCATAAAAATGAGGGGTTTTCTCTACGTATACGCAGTGTGCACTTGTGCCTACTGTGTGAATTAAAGCACCTGGTACGTGACGCGAAACGTCGGACATCATACCAAACCACACGCGATCTGACAACACACACCGCCGAGCTGTTGGATGGGACGAACCCTTGCCACAGTGACCATAACTTAATGCCGGTTTGTTTATTCCTGCTCGTCTGGTCGCTAGTTTTATTGAGTTTATTCCTTGTAAACGTTTACTATAATTTCTGGCTTCATGCGGTGCGTGAATCCCGAGAATGTGTGTTACAATGTTGTGCGGTGTACCTTGCATTACAGTCGCGGCTATGGTTTACAGATGGCAGTGCTTGGTGAGTGGCTCTGTTACTACGTCATTTGCATTTTTTTTTTAGCCGAGCGGCGATGCTCTGGGGTGCTGTAAAAATTGGGTAAATATTTTATTCAGACGTGACCTTGCCGCCCGCAAAATCGTTGTTGTGGATACACATGTTGGTGCAAGCGTATGCACAGGTGCGGTCTGTGACTGCACGGTGGAACTTTAACTTATCGTGGAAACAACATCTGCTAAACGTGACTATCACCGCGCTCACAAGGTTACAAGGTGGCCCGCTTTTCCATCGGTAGCACTGAGCAAGTGCTTGAAATTTCACATTGCTATAGCAGGGACGGGCGCTTTTTATTCAGTTCAGGAGGTTACTTTGACAAGATTAAAACGCTGTCGACCAGGATTAATCTCATTTGCATTGAGTGACATGGGGGACCAAACTGGCAAGCATAACAAGCACATAGAAATCGGAGCAAAAACAAAAGTGTCACGTGATGAATCTTTGTACCAAAACACACACCGGTTTCAAACAATACATTTCCTGTCATAAATCTGCTCGGGCAAGTAATTTTTTTTGACTGATCATTGTACAATTGCAGAATTTAAGTTACAAAAACGTTGAGCAGACATTGGGTAACCATTGTATGAACATGTAAATGTGGAAGGAATTGCAAGTCAACCGTAATGCACGTTAAGTCATAAAGCATCTGCAGTTACGTTTCAAACTGTTGACTTCTCAAAATAGCAGTGGTTATTTTACGTGACCCAGATGGATGATGATGATGATGATGATGGGGATTAATGGACCCTGGAGGATTCACGGCGAGAATACTCGCTGCTCAGCCAACTAAGCTTAGCCCCTGCGATAGCAATAATGATACAAGTGTACATCATATCGCGCTTTGTCAATCTACTGGTAGGTGGGGGGCTCTGAGGGTTATTTGACTATACTTCACCACGCTGATCAGTAGAGTTTGGGGAAGGCAGGTTAGTATAAGCCAGGACACAGCAGTTGATGTGACTACACTGCCTCTTCGCTGCTCATCATGTGGTGCCACATCACCTATTTTGTTCTCATTCGTTTACCGTCCAGCTCAAGTCCAGTCTCAACATGGCTCCGCTCCAGGGGTTCTAACGAGGCGATTTGGTCAGTTGTGTTATGGTGTGAAGCGATGAAGTGCTTGGGAGATGCCCTGGCTTCGATGATGCTGCGAATATATAAATGTACATATATACACGCGCACACGTTCTCACGACATGACGACGTTTGATGTGTTGATATTTCTCTTGCCAAAGCGGGTGCAGTGCGAAACTGTGTTTGTTCCACGTGACCGGTGTCAGTCACGCGAAGCGAGGTTCATCCGTTGCTGCGTGTCGCGAAGCTATCTCTTCATGAACAAAAACATCGCACGCAGCACCACCCGACTGTATAACGTGAAGCCGGCACTGCCAGTGCAAGGAGGGGGGCTTGTATCTTGAACATTTTAAAAAGTATTCTGTCCCCATAATAGGTTCGTGACTGTTTGTCATATCATTCCCTGATCAGAAAGCCTGCAGGTTATTTGAAACACGCAGGACCCAACCACAGATCAAGCTATCGTGCGTCGGTGTAGATAGACTTTTAAGTGTGTATTTATACTTCATGAGCTCCGTCCCTAATTAATAATGTGACGCTGCCGAATGTTTCATTGAGCGTGACTGTGCGTTGCTCTCCAATGTGCAGCTTGCCCGCTGAGTGGATGCAGCCAGCCGGACTGGAGTTACACAGAGGAGGAGGGGCTTGTCTGTGATGAAAGCTTGACATTCACCTGATTTGTGGGTGTACATTCACATGCGGGGATCTTCACAACCGCGCAGCCACGAGTTTACATTTCCAGCCGAGTTCTCGACGCGGTCTGCGTCATATCATTTCAAACGTAAGTCAAGCCATTTCGTTTTTTTTTTTACGATGGAAGACTTAGAGACGGTGACAAGGTTTACACGAACGCACGCCCGAACCGAACATTTACATTTTTACCCCAGGCGTGGGTTTTTAGTGTTAGGCTGCGCATTGAGAATGGTCACTTTTCAAAGCTTTCGCCACGTACTAAGGCGAGCATCTCTCAGAGAATGAGGTCAATCTGCAAACGATATTGTCGATTGATTTCACGAGAGAAAGCATCGCAGGGAGTCCACAGATCTAAATCGAATATTCTAATTCCTGCTGAAAACGTATGGCAGAAGCCCAACACGGAAAATCGCACTGTTTCCAAGCATTTGCGAGAACGTACCCATTCGATTACACGCGTTGCTAATTACGTCTTCCATCTCGCATTTTTATTTATTACAACAATTTTGTACATATTCCTTGAGAATTTCAACATGACATACTGAGGACGGGCGACAGGTCCAGCGTGCTGTACAGCAGCGAGTGGTCAGCTCCCACTAGCGACTGTTGAACCGAAGACAGAAGCGGACTGGCTCGCAACCGCTTCGCGACTTGGCTTCGATCGCACGGCGCGTAGAGTTTGGGGGCTTGACGTGTGCAGGCTCACAAACGCGTGCGTGCATAAATGTGTTACCCTTTCCACGCGCGGGTAACACTTTTGTAAGCGTAACTTATGGTTGTATTTAAGAAACATTCGCCGCCGCACGTGTGTGGCACGTAGTAAAAAAAAAAGTCTATATTGGTACCGCAGTAACTTCCTTCTCACTGGATAAATATTCGTGCGTGGCTTAACATTTAGTGTTTTGCTCATTTCGAGACCACACCAATTTAGGTCATATCTCAAGAGCTGCTGTTTGTGGATGGCCGTGTCGGTCGTTCCCTCTCTCTTCTTTGCGACGTTTCATCTCCGACCTTGGGGAGGCATCGCCGTGTTCGGAGCCTGGTGATGCCTCCAACTTGGGAGGCGAAATGTCGCCAAGGAGAGAGGAGGAGAATCGCTCCACGCGGATATCGCGAAAGATCTCGGTCAATCCTCTCCTACATCGAGCCGTGAAAACTTAAATCCGTTCATAGAGTCAGTCATATCATTGACGACATTTCGTCGGGGCCACAGGCCTGTTGGGCACAGTCAGTCATCGTTTATCATCGCTGTGCGCGGCATCTCCAGCAGATGATGCTGGAGCATCGTCTGGTCTTTGCTCGACACCGTTTGTGTGCCCTGCCGAGCTGAGATGACCCCCACTTCTTGAAGTTCTCTTAGCAGCAGCAGCCGGCGCCGGCACGAAGGCGGTCAGTCGTGAAAATAAATAGAGGATTATAAATACAAAGTAATGGCAACATTAAATATTCGTTGCGATTAAGTTGCAAGTATGCGGGATTGTGTTGGCATTAAAAACTCACCAGAGTAGTCGTTAACACTGCCTTATGGCAGACAACGTTTTAGAAACGGACTAACTGATGATGTATACAAAAGAAACAGATTTTACCCTTTCTCGCCATAAAGAAAGGGTAAAACCTTCATTCTATTTTTAACATTTTGGCCAGCGACCCTTCTTCAAGAGCTCTAAAGCCATGTTGATCACAAACGTTAACCCCTACCCCTTTGACTGAAGAAGGACCTTTGCTCAACACGTCCCATTGCATAGCATTCTCTTCATGTGCAGTGCTGACGATGACGCTGCTAAGTTTATTTCTGGCACGTGTTGCCGCTCGTGGCGTGGATTCTTTGGAGAGACGTGGTGCATGGAGGAGGTGGTTGTGCGGTACCGATTTGCAGTGGTGTTGCTTTTGGCATCTTGGAGGGCAAACAGCACCCAGGTGTGGAGCTGCCCTTGCAATGACACTGTGTTAATCCGCAGTGTTAGTGGGCAGAGACCAGCCATACACACACTAACACCATGTCCACGCTCAATAGCGGGTGTGTTGGTGACCGGAGATTTCCCAGTGATCTGATGATGGATAACGTAGCGATGTATCACACTCTTAGATCTGCTAGGCTGTGAAATGCCCGGAGAAGCAAGTTGGTTCGAAAAACCATGTGTTTGAACTATTGAGTGTTATCTCTCTGAAGTATGGACCTTCTCTATGCACTCCATTATCTCCGACATTAAAAACATTCCTTCGATGGAAGCTAATGTAGGAGGAGTTTCAAGACTTAAGGGATGTTTTCTTGGATAAAGGAGCAATATTATTATTACAAATGCGTTAGCCACACGTTCTGAATTACCAAAAACCCGATATTTGTTATTGCATTGGCAGTGTTGCACAAGCAGCAACACCTGAACAGTTGTCAATAACCCTGCCCTTGAAGAAAAGTTATTTAATCTTGATAGCAGACAGATATATCACTATAAAGAAAGGGCCATTGCCGAAAACATCATCATCATGTGTAGCCGATGGAGTAGTTCACGATATATCGTATGAATTCTGCCATTACGGCGCCACTGGGAAGACACGGGTAATACTGACCGACGTTAACGGAGGAGCGAGATCATCGCTCCCGGATTCTGCACCCACAAATCCAGCACGTTCAGAGAGTGATGGGCTCACCTCGTGGAGAGTTATTTTTGCATCGCATTGTACATAGGGCAGACACTCGTGACGTCCCGCACCCATTTGCACAGGCGGCGCCTTTTTATTTCCGCTTGTGCGTCTCTACGAAAAAGCGTGTGTTTTTACTGAGCTCGTTAGAACTGGTTGCTGCTATCTTGCGAGCGATCAACAACAAAAAAGCCCCATCAGAAGTTCGCATCGCCATGTGGTCGAGTGGAGACTCTTTTCCTTTGGTCCGGTCGCGTGTCGCTTGCTCATCGCAAACAAAAATAAATGTCTTCTGTATTTTGAAAGTGGTCGTCGCAACGCATTTTGTCTTCCAGTGAGGTAGCCAGGGAACCCAGAACGTTGTGCTAATATTGGATCTGACTCCGGGAACGATTAAACAAACATAAAACAACGCTAACACTTAATGGTCAGTCACAACATCAAACAAATAAGTGCGTGCTGGTTAAAAAAAAAATCGGGTTAAACACTCTTAAGGTCATTTCGAGACGACAACTGGAAGATAGCGAAGCAGCCCGGTGAACGTGGATTGTTGGGCCGACGTTGACCCAACGCTTCCAACAACCACAGGTCCGCGCCAGCAACATGTTCCCTGGATGGGCATCCGCGCAAACACGTTGATGCATGCGCCCTGCCGTTTGGCGCTGCGTGCCGAGACGACGCGGCTGCGTTTGTGAAATGCGCGCTTACATCGGAGATCCGTGCCTCGCTCGGCCTGTGCCCGCTGTCCCCTGCGGACCACGCGTGGTGCATTAACCGCAGCAGGTGGCGTGGTCACGCCGCGATACCACTGGCGGTGTCGTGTGCTCCTGCAAACGCCCCGTCACGCAAAGTGCGTATAATCATAATTGCATTTTTTAGAGCGCTTTTCACCCGAGAGTAACAAAGCGTTGCACAGAGCTGTGTCGACCGCTTGTACCGGTAGTCTGAACCCACCAGAAGTGCGTTTGTATAACGGTAAGAATATGTCGCATACGTTTCCTGTGGGTGCAGACTTATGATACATCCTGTGCATTAATGTACGTGAAGGCTTTATTTCTCATTGTTGCATGGGTCGCTGGTGGACGGACTGAAGCGGGCACGTGACGACCACGTGGCCACAAGTCGTGGAGAGGCGTACTGGATGTGGTGCACCGGGTGCGGAAATCTGTTCCGAGTCGCCGGCCCGGAACGCACTCGACTGAAGTGCACCCGTGATGTGCAGTGACACCAACCCGTCGACTAGCACTTGACCGAGGCCCCGTGGCGTAGCGTGCGCTGGGCGGTGTGTGGAGGGCACACGTGGCTCGGGCTATGAAGATTCGTCGTAGAATTCCCAGTCAACTCCACGTGTGCGTGTCACCTTGCCTAACTCAGTGTGGACCTGGCCTCAGGGCGCCCCTATCTTTGTCCTGCAAACAGCGGGAGGAGAAAAAAAAGCCACACCGCTGTAGCTATATTTGGGTTTCCGTGTGGAATCGAGCAGAGTGTGCAATTTCTTTTCTCCCCCGAAGCGCATAGATATGGAAAGGTGAGTGTTCAGTATCAGCGGCCGCTTAAACCTCTACAAGGTCGCGGGGTGGAAAGGGGGAGGATGGAGCCTATCCCGGCAGACACAGTGCGCAAGGCGGGGCTATACCCAGGATTAGACGCCAGTACATCGCAGGGCTCTTTTGCGAAAATGTACTCGACAGGACAATTAATCTAGGCAGCAACGGGTCTTCTGGCGGTGGGAGGAAACCGGAGTATCCCGCGAAAACCGGAAAGGTGAACGGTATTCTCTTTCTTGACCAGCCACCAGCTTTATCTCAAGCAATCGCCACCTGCAAACGCCACCAACCCCACAATCACCAGCTCTACCACGAGCACTCCAGTACGTACCGGCCATCGCCTACAACATCCACCACACACCCTGCCCCCTTTCCAACAGCCATCACTACGATCCAGCGCTCCATCACCACCGCCCCCCATGTGCAGACACCACTCGAATATTCAAGGTATATCGCATCTCATTGTCAGAATCTGCTTAGTCCTCTGCAGGGTCGCGGTGAGCCGGAGCCTATCGCGGTAGACACAGTGCGCAAGGTAAGGATACACCACGATGGGACGCTAGTCCATCACCGGGCACGGAGGACAATTTCGTCTGCAAGTCAATTCACCTATGCAGCAGAATATCTTTTGGACTGTGGAGGAAAGTGGGGTGCCCGGCGAAAACCCACGCGGACACGGGGAGAGAACATGCAAACTCCACACAGAAAGGCACCCGAGACGAGACTCGAACCGGGGACCTTCTTGCTGTGAGGAGGCGACAGCGCTACCCACTGGGCCACCGTGCCGCCCACAATGTATATCGCGCCGCACAAATTCTATGTCTGATCCCGGACGAGACACAGACGAAGGCGCGAGGAAACTGTCGGCTGGGGGAGGAGGGAGGGGGGAGTTATCCAGCAGGTCAGCCGACGCCAGCCCGCCAGACACAGCGAATTAATAATGAGCGTTTTGTTTTTTTTTAGTTGTGGGAGGAAACCGGAGTAAACCCACGCAGAACAGGGGGACAATATAGAAACTCCACACAGAAAGACGCCTGAATCGGGAATCGAACTGCCTCGGGCAGGACTTTCAGAGGCGCAGATGTTACCATGTTTACCCAACCTTTACAAGGCATCGCCCTCCAAGGACCATCGTCAGTCACCCCACTGCCTCGTCAGCATATAACAGCCAGACAGCCCCTCGTGATTTCCGCCGTATAATTAAGCGCATTGAACGTGGACATGGCCTCTTAGTTGATTCTCAATCGGCTTGTGTACACAAGGGAGGTGCATGGTTATTTAAGGAGCGGTAAGGCGTTGGAAATGGCAGGAACGTAATCGACACTGAGGTTAACCGCTGAGTCGTGAATCTCGCGTACAGGTGCACAGGGGCGTTGTTATGTAACGCATTGCTCTGCGGTTGTGCAATGTCAATCTCTGAAGAGCAGGTGCAGTTAAGTTGGTTTCTTATCGGGCTTCTTATCGCATTGCCTTTGGGCGAGTCGCCGTCGCCGCCGTCGCCGCCGCCGCCGCCGCCGCCTCGCCGTGTTTTATTCTGCACTGCCGAGTCGGAATGGGTCGGTGTTGTCCGCAATAACCCCGACGCTCGGCTGGAGGATCTTCAGGCTGAATGTGCGCCGCGAGATTAATCCAAAATAATCGTTGACGTCGTTGCCGAGCTTTGAAGAAACGAAACAAAAATGTCTCCTCGATGCATGCTGTGTCCACGTGGGAAATGTGAAAGCTATCTTTACACCAAACAATCCACCCGTATCTTCAGCGGTACTTGACGATAACATTTGGCACTTCACTCGTATTGACTCGAGCAAGCGTGACTGAAGATAAGAAGATGCTGTATTATTTGAAGCCGGTTCAGATTTTTTTTCCGTCTTGAATTAGTGCCGCTGAAAAGACGCACTCTCGAAAATGCGTGCGCTTGATGGGTTGTGCAGAACACGCTTGTGTTATTAATGTGGCGAAACAGGCGAATGAACGAGACATTGTTGTCTGCTTACTTATTATGACTACAAGATGACGGCGGCTTGGCGTAAAGATGCTTCGCTTCTTTTAAATTATCACGACAATCTGCTGCGCTTGGCTGGTTCTGGCGACGGAGGTACGCCGGTGTATAATAATACTCAACTGATGGAAATCCATTTGCAAAGCCTTGCAGCAGCAACAGCAGCCTTACAGTGCAGCATGCAAGACACTCTGCAGGGTCAGGGGTCGGCTGGGAGCGTGCATGCCTGAGCAAGGGGGTGGTGTGTGCGGACTTTGTTCCTGGTCGCTTGAAACGAAGGAGGATCGCCCGCGGTTCCACTTGGTGTTAGTTAAATTCGGCATTTCTCATTCGGAGTTTTGAATCGAGAGCGCACCCAGGTAAATGGTGTCCGTGTCGCTGTGGTGGACGTGTGACTATACCGTGCTGTGTTAAGCGCGGACAGCCGCACGTATATTAATGGTGCTGTTGGGTGCCTTCGTGTGCAATGCTCATGCGAGACTGACATTCCAAGTGGCGTGCAGGCCATCGGCATGTCTGTATGTGTGTACGCGCGGCTGGCTATCGGCCAGTCAATGTTTGTTTAAGCTGGAAGGGACCGTTGAGCTATGTAGCTTTTTTTAACAGTTGTCCAGCGGGGAGGGTTACACATGTCAGTACATCTCATGGCACCGGGGGTCAATTTAGGCTTGACAATGAGCCGAGGTGGCATGTCTTTGGTTAGACGGTTCGAACGTTTGTTGTGTCGCAGTAATTTCGCATTTAGATCTTGCAAGCTAACTGGGCACTTCTGCTGTAAACATAAACATTCGGAGCCTATCCCGGCCGACAGAGGGCTCAAGGCGGGGGGGGATGCCCATGATGTGACGCCAGTACATCGCGGGACACACTTTTTGGGACAATTTACTCTGCAGCGCAATAAACCTGAGTAGCAGTGTGTCTTTTGACGGTGGGAGGAAACTAGAGTACCCAGCGAAAACCCACGCAAACGAGGTGAAAACATGCAAACTTCACACGAAAGGCACCCGAACTGGGCATCGAACTGGGGGCCTTCTTCTTGTGAGGCAGTAGCGCTACTCACTGCGTCACCATGCCGTTCACGGTGAATGATCCAACTTTGATCCAAGTCAAGAAGCTTGGTCAGAATATGAACATCGCCACACGGCATTACCTAACAGGTGCCGGCTCTTGGATTCCAGATGAGCGGGCAAAGTCTGCCCCAGGTTTCTCTACGGTCCCACGTGACAACACGGACAGGTGGCTTAAACCAGTGCACAAGCAGATTCATCGAGTGCAGTATGAGACAGACGGGACCAATTTCGAGAGTGACGTCTGCCAACCCTCTGAGGTTGACTTTTTTTTTGACTTCCTCTCCGTTGGGGTGAAATTTAAACTTGTGATCGGGTCAGAGGAGGTCGGGTGGGTCAGAGGTCAGAGCGCCGAGTTGGCGCTGCTGAGATCCTGGGTTTGAATGTAAGTTCAAGCCACCCATGATCAGACCGGGCCCTCTGATGCATCGAGTTGACCGTCTTAGCCCGGTCCCCAATCACCAAGTGGTTCAGAGTGTTGCGTTCACACCGGTGAGGTTCCAGTGCTTAAGACGGGTTTTGAGGCGTAACCAGTTGATCGACTCAGCCATTCGATTCCTCCCGCATCTGTCCACCCGCGAATATAAATGCGTACAAAACAATGAATTGATTGCATTTACACGTGGTGGAGTCAGTAAAGGGTCGGTAGTCCCACAGATGGAGCGATGAAATCATCTCGTGTGCAGATGTTCGGTAGATCATTACATCGCAGAGCCATTAGAATTGGCGATGGCATTGTCGAGATCTTCATCCACAAGTCGTGGATTGATCGTGACTGTGTTCTTTGTGGCTTCAACTCGGACCGAATTCTAAGCTCGTCCACATCCACCACGAGGGCTTTGACAGTTGCCGGTACCATTGTCTTGGAACGGGCCTCGTGGAGTCCGGAACTCTCAGCCGTTGTCTACCTTCCGTACTCAACTGAAAACCCATTCACCGTCACCTGCCGTCACGCGTGAACTGACGATATGCAGTGCCGTTGTGGAACCTCGCTCGCGTCATTTTTCCTAACGTTACCAACGGGCGCGCAGAGCATCGCACTGCGCGCGCAGGGACCGCGATGCAAGAGGCCCGCGAGGCGTCGGGACGCGACGGGGAAGCGCCGGTCGATGGCGGCGACGAGGAGGAGGAAAGGAAGGCCGGGCCGGCGGCGGCGGCGGTGGTGGTCGTCGTGCACGGCGGGGCGTGGGCCATCCCGGACGACCTGGCCGACGCGAGCGTGACGGGGGTGAAGCGCGCCGCGGCGCGCGCTCACGGCCTCCTGTCGCGCGGGCGAGGCGCGCTCGACGCCGTGGAGGAGGCCGTGAACTCGCTGGAGGACGACACGGCCTTCG
>JAZEWT010000009.1:23093708-23103794 GCA_036362905.1 Mordacia mordax | reverse complement strand
AATGTACCTCGTGAGGTTCCAAGTCCTTGTGGAGCGAAACAAAACGCATAAAACCATGGGGCAAATAAACTTACAGCAACAATTTGCATAAATTAAACTCTAACCGTCATCATAAAAGTAATCAGTAACATTTAAGATTGCACAATTAGTCAAAGTTACAACACCCACTTGTCCTGCGGCATAATGGCTCACAAAGTCAATGGACCAATTGAAAAGAAAAAACACGTTTTTATTCATATCTGCTGACACTGCGGGAAGTTCTGCTTGTTGATGACTTTATGAAATACGATAAAGATCGCTTATTGAGTCTCGTGCATCGTACAGCCGAGCGTGATGACTTGAGCGCCTCCTGGCTCAGGCTGGTTTATGCTTACTTACACTGACAAAGGCTGCCCAGTTCACCTGACAGACCTTACGGGCAGGTGCTTTTAGTGGCCACCTATGATGGGGAGACACACAAAACGAGGTGGTGCTGTAGTCACGCACAGCCTGGAACGTCTCCCCAGTACAGCCGTGGAGGAAGGGTTGTTCACACACACACACACACTGCGCTGTCATCTCACGCGCGCCAGCCGTCATCTCCGCACAGAGTCGGCCGAGCCATTCGTTAATGAACCATGCGCGGTCACTGTGGAGGTGTCACCAGCCTGCAATGAGCGGGCATGCAAGCACCGTGCCTTCGTGCTCCACAGGATGCCTCGAGACGAGAACCCTGTCAATGATTATCAACTACAGAAGCTCGGATTATCATGCCTACCGTATTATTAATTTTCGCTTATCGCGTTAGTTTCACGAGCGCCTGTGGACGTAGCTGTAGACACTTCAATGACAATCGTGACAACCCGCATCAGGAGACAGCACAACTTGTCCTGACCTTCTCCGAGGTCAAACCTCTACCTGCACGACCCGTAGGGTAACGCCACTCTGCTCAGAGTTTTTTTTTCCCCCCCGCTGGCTGCTGCCCGGACCTGATCTTGGCCCAAGCTTACTGACGCCTTGAGCGAGTTACCTGTGTGCGCAGAATACGCGCACGCTGCAGTCAGGTTACCCCCGCACTCGCCTACAGGTTAAGCACGCTCAACGTGGCACGTTAAGCTCACTCCGAACGGGAGGTTCTGTCGCTGCCCGCCGGCTGTTCTTCTTCAAGTCAAGCGTCGGAGAGTGACGCGACGTTGTGCTCGAGGCGTATGCTCGGAAAATTCCTAGGCGCTCACCTGCACCCCTCGCCCCTCGCCCCCCGCTGCCTCTTGACACAGCACGCGAACCGGGTGGTGCACGGTGGGACCCGTGTATGCGGAGACCTGGGACTTGCGCATACAGCGCCGTGGGCAAGCAGCTGGGCGCGATGTACACGCGGTGTATGGGAGGGGGGGGGTTGTTGTTATGCAACAGATGCTCGTTAAATAGAATTCATAACCCTCGGCGCACATTCATTCAGCTTCGAAGTTATTCATTCCGAGAGAATGACTCAGAGACCGCGAGGTTGTCCTCATGGGGGAAGGCGGGCGGAGGGGGGGTCAACCCGCCTGACACTGCGTCCTGTATGTGATGATGTTATCCGTCAATTCATTGGGTTTTTTTTAGTTGCTCGAGGGAAACGGAGAATCAGAAGGAAACCCACACAGAACAGGGGGAGAACACACAAATCCCACACAGAGAGGCGCCTCTAGCGAGAATTGAACCACCTCGGGGCAGGACTTTCTTAACATTCAAACAATTAACAATCACACGTAAGGAAAGTGCTCGCCGAGGCGATGTCATCTCTGAAAGATATCGACTGCCAGCAGTGAGACCTTCAAGTCCTCCCAGTTCACGTGTGGTTCCCTCGTCGTCGCAGCTGCTCAGTTTATTCACAACGCACGCGATGCCCTTCCTGTTCGTCGTGAACACGTGCAGGCGATGCACACCACCGCGACTCGACGAGAATTCCTAAAGCATGCCCTCGATGTGGCTTTTAACGACTCATGAACATTGTTCTGAAGAGCCGCTCTCTCGGGATGACCGTATCTCCTCGCGACGTTTCGCCCCTCGCGGCTGACGATGACTCCAACCTGGGAGGTGAAATGTCGCGAAGGGCAGAGGAGGAACGCTCGCCACGGCTATCCCGAAGGAGAACCTCTTAAAAACACCTTTCTGTACCTTTAGACATATATACAGGCCAGCCCGCTTGTCAATCCACCGCCAATTGGCACCTCCCCCATGCAATGCGGGCCGTGGAGAGACACTTGACCATACTTCACCCGCTGGCGCTGGCCCCTCATCCCAATATGTGTCCCTCGCACCCTACCCAAGGAAAATCCCCGGATGAGGCGACGGCCCTGGCCCTGAGCCACATGCGCGAGCGGGTCGGAGGTCACGGCGGGGCCGTGGTTCTGGGCACGGACGGCCGCTGGGCCGCTCGCTGCTCCACCGAGCGCATGGCCTGGGCCGCCGTGGCCGCAGGTTCGCTCTACTACGGCCTTGAGCCCGGGGAAGTCCACACCGAGCCTCTCAAGTAAAGCCACCAGAAACGTCCCGATGTAGCCAGGACAGTTCCCGGCAGCGGGTAGCGCGGTGGCGCTGTGAGTAGCGCTGCCGCCTAACAGCGAGACGCACCTGGGTTTAATCCCCGACTCGGGTACCTTTCTGTGCGGAGTTTGCGAGTTCTCTCCCTGTGCCCGCGTGGGTTTTCGCCGGGTACTCCGTTTTCCTCCCACAGTCTAAAAACATGCTGATTCGGTTCATTGGCCTGCGGACTAAATAATCGCCAGACCCCGAGGTCGACTCGGCATTCAATGAGCACCCGGCTGCGGTGTGGAAACATTGCCTATGTGGGAGACAAAAGTGACCAGGCGTGATGCTGGCCACCCATCCCCTCGTGTGCCGTCCCGACCTTAATAGGCACTCGCAAACATCACCCCAATAGTCTGCTGAAGGCTACACGGGGGATATTTCTCTTTGTATTGGTTAGTGCGGTGTTGCTGCTGCTGGCTACAACGTTCCCATTCGTTCCCTTCATGGGGCGTTCCAGCGAGAGCTCCGACTCCAAGCCTCGCGAGCCACAGGTCACCTGCAGTTATTAGTAGATTATTATTAATCTTGCACGGGTCTGGCTGGTCACGGACCAATGTCCAAGTTAATAATCAATCCTCTAGTAATATATTTTACAGGCCAGGTGGAACAGTGGTCACAGCACACGGCTCTCAATAGGATAAGGTCACCAGTTAATATTCTGGTCGGAGGTCAACTTAGCCCTTCCTACCGTTATCCCGCAGTGGTCAGTATTAATGACTGCCAGGAAATAGAACGCACCTCATCGGTGGCCCTATTTTCTATAACGTCTCGTATCCACGGGAGATGATAGGTTCTTTACATATAATTAGACGGATTAGATGGGTCAGCAGTGCCTGCCCATTGCCACAGATACGAGAAGTTCTCCACAACACGGGAACCCACCGGTTCTTGCTTTGACTCACACTAACCATAGAAATGGGGAATTTCCACCATTGGCTAAAGGTTACAAATATGAGAGGAAATGCAGCACCGGGCTGCACTTATTTGCACGGCACACTGTGGAAGTTCATTTTTATAACAATTATTTTATACCCATGCTTTAATCCTTCTTGAGTTGCCTGGCAAGGATAATTCGTCAGGCAGCACAGCCCTTCGTGTTCGAGAGACCGGTCCATGGAAGCGGATATCACAGCTACCTCTAAGATCCTTTCTGGTGGCATCCGATCCATCGAGTACAGTGTGGCACGTGCTCACCCGCTGTGCGTATGACAGGAATGCCTTTCGCGTGACAGTTAAACCGATATATCATTCTCAGAGCTGGAGATCATCCAAATTAAGCCCAAAATTATTTTTTACCCGATTGGTTTATTTTTTTGTGTATGCAGTCATTTATGGCCATGCTAAGATCATCATCATCATCATCACGCCGTTACATTTGAGAATCTGGATTAATCACAAATGGCTGAAACCTGGTATTGAACCGAGGTTAATCAGCAATGACAGCTCGGTCCTCTGACCTCTTGAGTCACCCGGCCACCTCCGATGTTGAAATTTCTGACGGGCATTTCTCTCGCAATGCCAAAGCAGGTTCGCGGAGCATCAACTACATCTACCAGCTCTGAGCCGGGTGTTGGAAATTCCACATTCCCATTGAAAGGCAGGGCCCATCTTCTTTGGGTCGTCTCCAAAATCAATGGCTTAATGCTATGACCCTGCACCAGCAGGCTGCCCAGCTTTTGGTGATTAACTTAGTGTGAGCCCAATCAATAGGACCCATCCGTACGCCGGAAGCAGTGCTTTTTTCTCCATCTGATTTACTTAAATAGTGTTGTCAAGAAATGTGCACGATTCAGCTTCGCACAAACCTCCTGCTACCCCCCCCAGCCCCGAACCGCTTGTCTCCATACACACGGTTCGGACCGGCAAGAGACTTCAACATCCTTCAGCTGAGCTGCACATGAATGCATACCACAATGCAACGCCGCGTATTCGACCGTTACATATCCGCCCATGAACAATTAACCATTAACCGCCCACACCGGGTAGAGTGTGTGTGCGCGGTGTAGCTGAGTGCACTGCTGCCAGCACCCTGCGGTGGACTGGCTTTCCAGCTAGGCTATAGCCCTGCCTTACGCCCTGTGTCTGCGGAGACAGCCTCCGCCGCCGCCACCCCCCCGTCCACCCCCGCACCGCAACTTTATAGAGTATTAATCGGGAACTGATTATCATAATGATTTTTCTACTCACTTCTAAAGCGCCTTAAAAAATAATGCGATTTTTTTGAGAGGATGTGTAATTATTAATTTCATTAGTAGTATCCCTAACCCATTCCAGTCAAATCAACAGCACTTAACTGAGACAAAAAAAAATTGTAATTGGAAACCTAATCTGTCATCGTTTCAGTCGTTCGCGCGCACTCACTGTACAGTTGAGTCTAACCTGTTTGTTGGGTTATATATATTTTTGTGGGTTTGTTCTCAAGATGCATATCATTACAGTACTTTTACCTGAATCTCGACAAATACCCTCACGTACGTGCTAATTATAGTCGCTTCATATTTAATGGTCTTGGATTGTGTCCGCTGGTAGCGCTCGCGTGTGAGTGACCCGTTACCAATGAGATGATTCATCTTTGTTTAATCGTCGTGATCAATCCCAGCGGCTTCCACCGTCTCTCGCGAACCTGATCCACGTAGCACACCTGCGCACGAGCTGATTTCATCGCTCCATCTCGTCAGAGCGGGTCTCTCGACTGCCACTATCATTATTCTCAAACATTGGCCATTATCCTTTCTGGTGTCATGTGCCCTACACAAGTCACAATTTTCAGAAAAGACAATGTGCCGACAGCTTCCGTATGTTCTTAAATCCACGTGTTACTCATTCCGTCTCTCGTACTCTTTCCAAGCCGGTGTCTCTCTCTTCCATTGTTTTTGTTAATTATCGGTTATTATGACCATGTTTTTGAAACATGTCCTGGCGCTGCTTAAAACCTTTGAGCATATTTAATATCAATGAAATCCATTTTTGGGTCAGGTCACGTAAAAAAATTATAAATTATAAAATAGTGTCATTTTTCAACACCTGTGTGCTAAGATCGTAAAGGAATTGGCGCGTTTTCTGTTCACGTGACAACCACTTGCTGATTGGCCGTGTCGGGTGGTGGAGGGTTAAACGACACTATTTTATAATTTATAATTTTTTACGTGACCTGACCCAAAAATGGATTTCATTGAGATCATTGGTCACGAAAGCCTTCGAATTGAACATATTTAATATGTTATATGCATTGCTTAACATTGTATGCGTGATTTATGCACAGTATAGGATTGCTCATTAATTGCAATCGAAGCAATAGCTTAATTCTGATGTAAATCCGCACTCAAAATATTGTTCGGCCAACGCCTTAAATTCCCCACTTAAAAGCTGTCGGAGCAATTAATGTGCTATGGGCAAGGACAGCAAACGGTTCAGCTGATGTGGAAAAAAACCTTTGCGCAATTGCACCGATTTTCTCTAATGACAAACGAAAGTGAATTACCAGGGATTTTTACGTAAGAAATGGTTGTGGTGGAACGACCTTTTGTGCAGCCTGTGTGGTTTTTTTTTTCCTCCGTGTCAACGCTATTCTAAGTGAATTTAAAAATCTCCCCAGGCAAGGCAGATTTCAATTTTCTTAGTGCTGCCCAATATAGCCGACACGACCCTGCCCTTTGAAGGCAGGAAACCCCCCCTAAAAACCTTGTCCATCGTGACGCGGCTGCTGATGCCAATAACATCGCCACGCTTCACCCTACACCTGCTGCAGAGCGGCACACATGGAAGCAGAGCTGAGGTTTACCCCCAAATGGGTTAGCATTATCAAATTGGTTAAGTACATCTAATTAAACTAACCATCGATGGATTAAACAATTGCGTAAATACCCAGCGTGGCCCTACTGCCTCAGGTGCAAGCTAGAGGTTTTGGAACGATAATCAAGGCAGGCCCAGAGGTTTTCTTTTGCGTGATCGTCAAGTACCCTAGTGCAGGAAATGAAATGTTCCTCCACCCCAGTCTACCTTTCAACCTCTCATAGCCCTGTGCCCCTCTAAGCCCATGGGCCCTGCTACAGTTGCGCCACCTGCACACTTGACAACTGTGCCTCTGGCCAGGACCTCGCTCGCTATTCAAGTTAATAATTACTGAATTGCCAGCAAACATGCAGCTAACGTAGATCCAACGTCAATCAACGTGAGCCCAACATTTGCATGTTTACTGGGCGTTGCTTTGAAGATTTAGCGATAATTGAACCGATATTATATGTAATATCACTGTTCTGTCGATAACAACTGTCGTTATAGAATAACTAAATGTATCAAATATTTCAGTAAATTTGTTCCATAACGTCCATTCAGGTCTAAAATGAACATACGACTACATCATGTTACAGAAATAGTGGTTTTAGCTCATTCTACGTGCTGGACAATGCTGTATATCGTTTCAGTTTACTGTGTAGTACTTAAGAAATAAAATGTAATCAAGGATTACAGCTTTCATTTTCAATGCACTGTACAATGCCGCGGTTTGTTGTTTGTTTAGTTGTCACATGGAACTTGAGAGGTGAAGGGTAATCTTGGTATCAAAGGTGAGGAGGAGGGTGTAAGCCCCACGAAATGGAGGCGTGCTTTACATATTACCGACAAACTATGACCTTGGGCGGCACGGTGGCCCAGTGGGTAGCGCTGTCGCCTCACAGCAAGAAGGTGCCGGGTTCGAATCTCGGCTCAGGTGCCTTTCTGTGTGGAGTTTGCATGTTCTCCCCGTGTCCACATGGGTTTTCGCTGGGCGCTCCGGTTTCCTCCCACAGTCCAAAAAAAAAACATGCTGCTGCATAAGTTAATTGGCTTGCAGACTAAATTGTCCTCAGTTGCCCGATGATGGACTGGCGTCCCATCGTGGGCATATCCCTGTCTTACACCCCGTGTCTGCCGGGATAGGCTCCGGCTCACCGCGACCCTGTGCAGGACTAAGTGGTATCTGACAATGAGATAAGACTATGACCTTGGTTAGACCGAAGTGTACATCTAATTTCTCTATGTTTAGCGTCCCTTATCACCGCGTACACACCATCATGGTGTGGGAATTGTAATTGTGACAACTAACTCAAAACCAATTTAATATGCAGTCTTTCGCGACCAATGTTATGACTAAATTGCATGGTTTCTTTTGATTGGGTCACATTGTGAATGTTATGTCAATTTTAACGTTAACACTCCAGCATCCGAACGAGCCAAACAAATCATATTGTCACCACATGGGCGAAATGTGACAATTGACTCAAATTTTTAGCAAAGCAGCCACATTGAAAGCAAGCGAAACTGTGCATATTTAAAAAAGAGTGATTCATTTGCAAAGGGTTATTTTTACAGCACAATATCTACAGGGGCATTGAAAAAAAACGCTCTAGTTTTAATTAACTTCATTTATTGAAATGTTATACAAAACGTCACAACCACACATCCTTATCAGTAGCAGCTTAATCCGGTCCAGGTTCGCGGTAAGCCTATCCCAACAAACACAGGGCACAAGAAACGGCGATACCCATAATGGAACGCCAGTCCTTTAAAAGGGACCAGGGACAATTTATTCAGTGGGCCAATTCACCTCGGCAATAGCAGCTGCGTGTTCTTGAACAGTGGGAGGAAACAGGGAGTAGCCAGCGAAAGCCCTCACGGAAACGGTAACAACGTGAAAACTCCACACCGAGAGGCACCCGAGCCGGAAATCAAATGAAGGTCCTTCCAGCTGTGAGGCGGCAGTGATTCCTCGGCAACCAAACGCAGTCCTGAGGAATCCTCCTCCTAAACTAGTTTGGTCAACCTGTGCCGTAGCACCCCCATCGTCGCCTTTAACACAAATACATGAGCATGGAGCAAGGGTTGATGAAAGCTGTATGGGTGGATTTAAAGCTATGACCCTAGATATGCATAGTATTAGCATATCAAGAAAAAACACCATCCCGCTCCCCATCGACTCATTGTATATTGTGAGACCATATAGACGCTTAACAAAATAACTCAACGCATTCCTCAATAGTGCTGTAGCCTTCAAATAAATATATAGCAAGCGAGATTTCAGGCAAGTGCCCTCCTACACCAGTTAACGCCGTTCCCACATTGAACTTCCCAGAGAGACCATATTATACTTTTATTGTCTAAAGCGCCATGCATGTCATTAATCCTCCACCACCAAGATTGCCAGCATGTGTACAAATACATCATACGTGCCGATACATTGATTACGCTCTCATCAATTAAGCGGTGGCTCCAGACTTTGCGCGGCCGAATGCAGCAGCGACGTTTCGCTCAAACTGTTTTGATTTTCGCCAGTTAATGAACATGAAAAACCTCATTGACGGCATGATAACACTCACCATGCCCCGAGATATGGGTGAGTGTTCATAATAATAATTGCATTTAGAGACAGCGCTTTTCACCCGAGGGTCACAAGGCGCTGCACAGAGCTGCGGAGAGAACGGCATGTCAACATGAGCGGAAAATTACCTTCCTTGTCGCATACCCGACATCGTGTGTCATATTTTACAATTATGATTTAAATTGGTTTAGCTGGTAATGGGTTTTCAATTCGCTTAGGGTTTGTTAAACAATAGGTACTATTTAATTACTGTTGTATTCCTATGGGCGGCGCGGTGGCCCAGTGGTTAGCGCTGACGCCTCACAGCAAGAAGTCCCGGGTTCGAATCTCTCGGCTCGAGTGCTTTTCTGTGTGGAGTTTGCATGCTCTCCCCGTGTCCGCGTGGGTTTTCGCCGGGTACTCCGGTTTCCTCCCACAGTCCAAAAGCATGCTCCTGGATAGGTTGGGCTAATTTAATAACGGGTCACCATAAAACGTCCTGAAAGTGAAGACCCCTTCGTATGCCATGGTGTAGTCAGTAAGTCAGTAATTAGTTCAGCTCGAAGAACTGTTGATTATGTGGCTGTTTTAAACAGTTGTCCAGCCGGGAGGGATAACGTACAAACATATCAGGGCACTGGAGTCACTTTTAGTCAGGACAATTAACTGAGACAGCATGTCTTCAAATCTTATTAACGCCATCTCTCTGGCCTTTGTATGTTGAGGAGCCATTGTCCGAAACGTCTCATCTCATCTCATTATCTGAAACCGCTTAATCCTATATAGGGTCACGGTGAGCCGGAGCCTATCCTGGAAACACAGGGCGTAAGGCAGGAATACACCCGACGACGGGACGCCAGTCCATCGCCGTGTCCGAAACGTCTGGGTGCCTAATTCACAATCATCAGGCTCAACCACGGAGATGTGCGATTGCAGTCGTCGATCAACACCGAGATCAGACACACGAATGAATATAATAATAATTGCGTTTATCGAGCGCTTTTCACCCGAGGGTCACAAAGCGCTTCACGGAGCTGCGCAGAGAACGGCACAGGTCAACATTTTTGGGGGGCTTTTTATACACACAGTTGCAGAACAACAAGTAAAATATTATCAGACTTTCAACTATAATTTTAAAGCGCGAAATTATCAGTGAATTGGGAAATGGCTTAATGTCGCATTAATCGAATAATAATAGC
>JAZEWT010000009.1:23059218-23093256 GCA_036362905.1 Mordacia mordax | reverse complement strand
CGGAAGAACATCGATGACGCGGAGTAAAAATCGAGAAACAAATCTCGGCGGTTGGCTATCGTTTGCGGCACTGCGCCGACGTTATAACTGCGGCAAAGTTGTTTAATTTCGGAGGTATTATTGTTTAGAGCGCGGATTGGTCCGCGTCGTCTAATGGCGACGCGGCTCTCGGCTCCGTTCAAAATCTCCCCGCCTCACCCGCCAGGCAACTTTTACCTCCTCTTTTTTAAAAAAACTAATTCCGTTTTGCTTTCGTTTTAACGCAACGGTCGGCGCTTTAACGTCTTTAAAAAAAAAACGAAGGGGACGCGAGAGAGTTTAGGCCGGCGATTTGTGCGCGCACTATCGCATTCGCATTGGCCGGGCCGCGCGTAGGAACACCGCGGTCTGCGCTCCCGAGTACTCAGGTCAGAAGCACCCGGGGTTAAGTTCTCGCTAAGCGTCGTGTCTCTTCTAAATGTTTATTCCATTTACACTCGCGCTCGTCGCTAAACAAACGTATATCGTCGCTGTGAAAGTCTGATTACGCACGCGGCTGGGCCGAAATGCCCGCGTTTCATTAAGTGTCCGGCGCCGATGACCGTGCCGCCGGTGTTGTCCGCCACACTTAAAGTTGTATTTCTTGAAATTATCATTGCTGCCGTGTATTTTTCGTGCATAGTGTACGGCCCTTCATGAGTCCACGGCTGGGTGAAGGCCTCGCCCGCACGATGTTGTGTCACCTTGGCTGTTTGGTGGTCGTACTTAACGCCGCTCCGTGCGGCTGGGGGGGGGGGCACAGTCCACTGACTATAGCCGTGCCTTAGCAATGTGAGCTCGGCTCTCTGAGTGTCAACTACCGTGTGCTGTGCCTCGTACACGTGCGTGCAGTGTTAAACAGCGTGCATGGTTTAACGCTATGCGTGCGGTAATTCACACCGAGCATTGTAAATGACTGTTGATCAAAAGGCTTCCACGGGGTCGTGAGATGAGTTGGGGCTTGGGGGGGGGGCCTTGAACCCAGCCTTCAATTGGCTATAGTTGGTGATGGACATTTGCGCTGACCTTGTTCTGGCCGAGAGAATGTGGACTTTCCACGGTACCATTGAGAGATGCACGGTAATGATGCTACAGTTGACCGCCACCCCCGTGGCTCTATTGCGCGGGAAAGCACTTGAACGTTATTGATTGCGTAATAAGAGTGCTCTGTGTAGTTGTTGCTTCGTAAGGAATAACCCGCAACGACCGGCGTGGTGAAGTACGTTCACATAACGCCGGCCGACTGACCGCATGAGGAATGGCCTTCATCCTTCGATGCACTTCGATGATAAGCGTTCAATACCGTCTTCAGATGTATGTTGAAATGCACAGCAATGGCAAGTTACTGTGCTTTTGTTAATGCACTGATGCATTGGGGCTTTCCTGATGTCATGCCTGAGGGTTGTTTTTAAACATTTAGCCACCCTGGTCAGTGTGGGTTGGCGAATGGATTAACCCAATTACCGGTTCAGATCTTGCTACTACTGATTGTTCGCCGTGACTGGAAATCGACCTAAAGCTCTGCAAACTTCATAGTGTCGTGTGTTAGCCACTGCTATACAGTATGGAAATGCAGTAGCACACACGACCCGAAGCGGCATAGTGTACTGTACCGCATTTGCACAGTTTGAAGAGAACAATGCAAATCATTAACAATTGACGCTGCCTATGACAGGATAGGTATGCGATATTGAGCAATCGTCCTCCAGAGTAGAGGGGCCAGATTGACTGCAGTACACATATTTCGGTGCCCTTGAGAACACTGGGAATTATCGAGGGAGTTGATGGCAGTTGTACTGAGGCGTGAGCGTCTCCCGAGTGTGGTGGACCGGTGTCAAAAATCGTTCACAATTTCCAAGTTTTGTCTTCAGTCAACCCACACTGTAAAGTGCTATCTCAAACCATTATCATGCAGCGGCTATTTCTCTTGAGAGGACATTCCGTCATCGCCAACTTACTATTTCCAGTTACACGATAGTGCAGCATTAATGACTAATTTAGTAAGTTTATTTTTGGTTGCGTAGCACAGACATTCCACTGCCCAATTCTATTATATACCACAAGCAAATTATATACTGACATAGAATTAAACGCATAAGTACATGTATTTACAGTACATGCTCTTTATGTATAGCGTATGCATGTTTATATCCGAATGCATTGGTACGGCATTGAACCGTGACGTGTGGTTTTTATTTACTCTTCTGCACGTGTGGCACCCATGTGCACACCTGTACGTGCCTACTTGTGTATACTTTTTGCAGTATTGTGCCCATACATTTGTACGCTCGACAATGCTGTACATGTACGGTACAAGTGTCCCATACATTTAGGCATACAGTAGGCAGTCTGCGAGTGCACGTGCATAAACACGTGTGTACTTGTGCGGTGTGTACTTGACCAGTGTATCCTCAACATTCTGCTTACATGAGACGTTAACATTATTTGAGCTTGGGTGTGAACCAGTCTTAATAGGAACGTCTTCGTTTGTTGTGAGTCAAGAGAGCCGCCTTTTATTTTGCGATAGGAAGCTTGCCTGCCAGTTCGTACTGTATTGTAACAATACTAACGCATTGTGACAGTGAAGTGTTGTCTGACACGACTTCCTACACGTGTTGAGTTAGAGGGTGGAGACGCCCTTTGGTACCGCTAAGAAATGTTTAACCCCCATTTATAGCGCTCCACGTTTTTTTTAAATCACAATGAGATATCTGGTGAATGGGAAGCACACGCAAGCGCCTCCGGTGTTGGCGCATCTGATACAAATGTAATTGGCCCCTTACTGTGTGCTCGCCGACAACGCAGAGAGCAACATTTTGTACTGTACGACTAAACGTGATATTGCAGTAATACAACACGGGACTATAATGCTGTGGACATTTGCATTGCTGTACTTAGTGTTGTAGTGTGCGTATACACCGCGGTGTTAATAGGGATTAGGGATAAGGGCAGAGGGAACAGGGATATGAAACCAAAGAGGGAAATATCAGCAGGCTTAAAACAGAATCATTGTTATGCAGTGGTTAGAGCTGTTTTGTGAATGAGTACGCTCATGCGGAGTTATCCAACTCCGACCTCCGTGTGCGTCTGTATTTCAATCCAAGCTGCCGTTGGCTAAGTGATTAATAGCCACCAAGTATTTGGTTCTTTCAACCCGTTTAATATGCTTCACTGGCATTGATAGTGGAGTCTCTCCCATCTTTAGTTTACTCCCGTCGAATTCTAGCTGATCGGTACGTGACAGATCTGCCTCCCAATTCTGCCGATGGTCTTAAGACACAATGGTTATATTTTACCGACCAGATGCGTCGCTCATTGTGCTTTTTTGGTGTGGATGAGCATGCGTTTGTGTAACAGTCATATGACTGTGTGACAGATATGACATATATATGCGTACACCATGTGTTGGTGTACGTGACGGCATGTCTGCTGAAGAGCCTGTGAACATCTGGTGTGTGGGACAGCGTGTTGGGAGTGCGCGACCGTGTGTTAGTGGAATAACACACACACTGTGCCTGTGTTCGCTTGGTAGCTCGGCTTAGCCCTGCCGTAACTGGACGCTAGAATAAGGTCAACCCAAAGGCAAGCCACACAGAAAAAAAACGCGAAATGAATATGGCGGGGGACCGGGATTGGGTTGGGCTTGGCTGGGCTGGGTTAGGGTGGGCGGTGTTATTCGACGAAATAAAATAAAGAATAACAGAGATACCTCCCCCTTCCCGGCACCGCATGGCACTAGCACCAGTGCAGGGGACAGTGCAGGGGGAACCGCCGCCGCGATGGGGCCGTGGCTTTTGGGTCGCCTTTCCGCTGTTGGCGGTGAGTCCCCCGTGTAATCGGGCCCTCGTTCCATGGTCTCGTGTGTCCTAGTCCTTCGTGTGTCCAGCTTTATCACGCTGGGCTGATAATTATTGTACGTGCATTGATTTAGTGCCAGTGTGCATTGTGGTATGCGCTGTTGGAATATGTGTGCTTGTGTACGTATGTGTGCAATTTTTTTTTGAGCTGGTATTCAGTGCAGATGCAGTTATTTTGTATTTGTTCGTGTGTGCGTTATTTAAAGCGTGCCGCTTTATTGCTTTTCCCTATACATTTTTACACCTTTTTTTTACGTATTTGGTTTCATGTTAAAGAGCATTGTGTTTTGGATTTTTTTACGAGCCTTATTTCAGAATGAGTTTGAATTCTTTGTTTGACGACCCACTAACTGGAAAAAAAAGGCGAGAGAGATCTTTTTCTCGGTCGATGGCTGACAGATATATACGTATAATGAGCCAAGGACACATGCCCACGCTTATTGTGGACGCGTGCACAACGCCTGGGTAATAGCGTGCGGCGTTTTGTGTGTGTGTGCGCGTTACTTCCATGTTCATTTCGCATAACACTGCAGCGTAAACGTGTTTGAACAGAATGAGTACTGGAAACGAGGAAGCCGGGCAGGATGTGGTGTTGTGAACGGTGCGTGTATTCTACTGTATGTGTGTCGTTTCACGCCGCTTCCACTGAAGGTCACAGGCGTCTAGTGGTCTTAAGAACTTAGCCGAGCCACTGGAACAAAAAGGAACCGCTGACAAGCCAGAAATTGCGTACACAGTTCAGATGCTAGTTAACGGGGTGGTGCTGGAGAAAGGGTTAAGAAAACGGTTAGGCCACGCACATTTTTGGTTTTACAGTGATTGAAGCAGTGTCCGTCTGATTCTTAATGCCGAGGAGGGAAAAAAATAGCAATTACAAGTGTTAGAAATGTCAAAATACCCAACCGTTCCCCGTTAGAAAGCAGAAATGTAAGAAATACTAGTTGTGGATTGCTAACAGCAGCCAGCACGATTGGCGTGTTTGAAGGGCTCACTGTGCCGAGTCCGGCAACACTTGTGTTTTGGGTTTATTGGTGGTGTATACCACTGGCTTGACAACGTGAGACCCTCTCGTTATTTGCATTAAGCTTCGGCGGCCGAGCATTGCAACTGTGCTGCCTTTGTTGCACTTTAAACCCTACTAACCACCAGCACTAAAAAGAAACCGGAGGGTCATGTAAAATAATCCTGGCGGTTTATGGTCGATTTATTCAAGGTGAATGTATGGGTTTCGCCTCTGCCAAGGTATTTGCCCTTCTACCCTACGTTTAATGGACAGATTCACCTTGGACCGAGGTTTTTTTTTTCCCCAATTACTGTACATGTATAATGAGAAGCAAAGTCAATGGTGGTGGCATGTGTGTGTGCCACCAAAAAGGGAGGGCAATGTTAAGCAACCTGTGCTGCGCTTTTCTGCTCTGAGCCCCACACAATAGCTTTGAGTCTGCAAGTGTCACCTTCAAAATTAATAAAGCGTATCAAGAAGGCAAGGCACCGTATCTGGTGTGTCGTACCTGCCACTGTGAGAGATACGTTAACACAAGGTGAACGTGTGTCTGCCTCCTTGTAGTAGATTTGTGCGTGTGTTGCTTGTAGGTTATTTTGGTGAGCTTAAGGTTTTTGGTGTACGAACGTGTGTGGTTTTTATACCTCTGAGCCATTTTCTTAACTCAGCGCACCATTGTGCGATATGGTACCGTGACAAAAGCATGCAGTTTTTCCGGTTCGGTTGGAGGTGATGGGTGAACCTTACCTGTATTGTCTTGTTTCGCCTAACGGTTGCTTTACATATTTTAAAACAAAATACGGGTACCTCGCCATCTTTACTTACCGCGATCATTTCTGCGGAAAATTCCAAGGTCACTGCAAGTAGACGGCAAGTGGAGGAATCCAGATTTGGTAAATTTGCGTTCAGTTCCCAGAGCGAGGAACACCTTAACTGTCACAGTGCTATGTGGTTCTTCATATAAATACTGTATTTGCTGCATTTTGAAGTTTGTACAACATGAAGCAGTTTAAAATCTACACTACACCTCAATGTAGCCCCTTGTGCATAAACTAATTCTATTACTACTGTTTCCTTAGCTTATTTCACTCGTGCATTAGTTGCGGTGTTGTTGTTTTTTTACCAGCTGATAACCGTGACCTTGGCGTGTGCGTGCGTACGTGTGTGCCGCAGTGAGGCGAGATGTCCAATTCGTCAGACGCGGCATACAGCCCCGGAGGAGGACAGGCGGGCGGCGGCGGCGGCGGCGGTGGCACTGACGCCCACCTTCTCCTGCAAAACTTCTGGCCACGCGTCATGGAAGAGATCCGAACCATGAACACTGTGAGCCACGCCAAAGAGGTGGAATTCCTGGGCTTGTGATGTCACTCACAAACTAGGCTACAGAACCAAACTCCTACGGACCCCACAAATACGGGCCGTGTGTGGAGGGGGGGGGGAATAGAGGAAGATGCAACTTAAATAACAAACATTCTCTTACCTTGTAGATAGTCATCTATGCTCTATTTTTCAAGCTGTTAGGACGATGCGTTGTTTGTGAGTTAAAAATATTAAAAAATCACAGTCGGTATGACTTCAGTGCTTCGACATCATAGACAAAATACATGCGAGGGATACTACTGTGGTAATCATGCACTCCTTAGTCCCATATTAATTTTTTTCACTGCTCACGAGTCGTCAAACTTTTGTCCAAACCGTGTGAGACATGCAGCCATTCTTTCGTTTAAATATAAGAGCGGTTTGTTTTTTTAGGTTGGTTTAATTAAAATCCCTGGCTCCCTTTTTTCTGTTGACATTTAATGTTATGAAATGCATACCCCAGTTATCTTCCTTACCCAATGAAATACACGTCTTCTTTATGGATTTGAGGAGATGATAAAGAGGACTCTGTGCCCTTAATGGCATTGCCCTGACTGCCATGTTAAGTTCGTTTTCAAGATTACGACTAAATTATACTTCTGCTTTTTTATTCAGTGTTAACTGTCGTGTAAATGTGTGTGTGTGTATATTTGTGTAAAGTTGTGTCTGCAATAGCAAGCCACCCAGTAGCTACTAAAGTATATATTATCATACTTCCTATGTTTAATAAGGCATTTTTCCTTGGAAACTGCAATATCCAGGTGGTAGAATTTCATGTTTATATTCTTAAGTGGTCTTGGCCTTCCTGACCTCTTACTTTGGATTACAAATGCACCAAGTTAATTTGAACTCAAATGTTTTAAGTTTAATGAAAGAGAAATTCCTGTGCATTTCCATGAAAAGCTACATTTCAAAGGTCAGTTTAAAGAACCACTTTCCCATGTAATTATTTACAATTTGCTAAACTAACCATATTAGAAATAAGATCAAAGGTAATCGTGGCTAATGTGCCAATAACGTTATTTGTGGTACATTTGAGGTCTCACCAGATGGAGGTAGTGAACTATACAGAAGACCTCTCCCCAGAAAAAAAATCTCCGCTTATCGCATAAACTTTGCAGTGGAAGGTTATTAGTCTTGTTTTTTTAAAAAGCCAAATGTGTGCCGTTTGCTTCCAGGAAGCTGATAGTGCAGTAATCTGCTGCTGTTTGGACGATACGAGCGAGAATTGGTTTTGCCTTTTTGAATCTTCGTGGGCCACCGTAGCTTGTAGGCACTGACTTCCGGTGCCTGCACCACGCTTGTCAATGCAATTAATATTCATGAACGGCGTCACCAGTCATGAGTTCAAAAGGGCAGTGGCACAGCGTAGTAGAAACGTGCCCATACAACGTAGTTCGCTTAAAGTAAATGTGGAATTGAGCATAGTTTTAACACATTTCTTGAATATCACCGAGTTTTACATTATCGCTAAGATCTTTAGTCGTATATAGAGTTAATGTGTGCTTAGTTTTCGGTCTCACGGTAATAGAACCTGAGCAGAAAAATGTTGCTGTATATGTATATTCATTAATTGAATGTTTTAGTGATATTGTTCTAGTAAAAACCACAAACCGGACAATTTGGCTTTTAAATGAAAGTTAGTGATTTCTTGCTCACCTGTTCGTTACCACCCAGAAAGGATGATGAGCTGAGTCAATCCCAACCATGATTTGAAATTGCAGCTTTCTCGCTATGAACAGCTCCGTACAGCTGAGCAGCCTGGCCATCAATTTATCCTTTATCGTTTCGCGATTTCAAAAAGCCAGCGTAACGTATAATTTCCCCACTTACTGCCATGGGTGCTAATGCTGTTCCCCATTTATTGTCGGCAGAGACAGATCTCGTGCACTATCCACGTGGTATTGTTGTGTGTGGGGTAGCTACCTCTTTGCTCGTTCTGCCGTTTAAGTTACGTGTACGTAATGTTTGGGAAAAATGAGCACCGAGGAAATGGTGCTGAGTTTTCTGGGGGGGGAGCTGGTACCAATGTTAGCGACGCTTTGTTTTTGTAGAATGACTTCAAGATCCAAGAGCTTCCATTGGCACGAATTAAAAAGATAATGAAAATGGATGAAGATGTGAAGGTAAGTGCCGAATGCAAATTTGATTGGAGCCATGCTTAGTGTTGGATGAACAATCTTTTTTCCTTGTCTGCCATAACCTACACAATCCTATATCCCATTGACGCCTGATGATTGTTGACTAACGCTGTTTGCCGGGATATGCTGCAGCCTCCCATGACCGTGAGATAATTAAACGGGTGTTGATAATGATGATGACATACAAAATATATCGCCGTGTTTGTTTTTATGAGTAGCATATGCAAACCAGCATAAAATAAGCCACACCTGTGACATGGATTTAACTGCGCGACAGTGCGGCGGTTTTACCTATGCAGTAGCGGCGGTTACCGCAAACCGTGCGTATATGTGTGTGGTGCGCAGATGATTAGCGCCGAGGCACCAGTGTTGTTCGCCAAAGCAGCGCAAATATTCATCAGCGAGCTTTCCCTCCGTGCCTGGATCCACACTGAGGACAATAAACGCCGGACCCTGCAGGTGAGCCGTAACGGGAGGGCCTTTAGCAACTCTTACTCAATTCTGCGTGTGACGAGAGGGTATTATAATAAATGTATTAACGTAGGTTTTCATTGCTCGATGTATGAAAATCAGTCTTAAGACTTTCGGATTAGCCATGGTGAGCATTTCTCTTTCGAAGAAGGTGAAATATCACAAAGGAGAGAGGAGCAATGCTCGTATTATTCCTAAACAGTAGCTCTTAAAGACAACTTCTTCTAATTACGATTGCTCATTGTGTGTCCTTTATATTGTGTTTTTAAGCCTACTGTAAACAGTTCACTGAACATCTGTTGATGTTTGTTTCACAGAGGAATGATATTGCCATGGCAATAAGCAAGTTTGATCAATTTGACTTTCTGATTGACATTGTGCCTCGAGACGAGCTAAAGCCGGCCAAGAGACAGGTAATGCAACAACAGCACACTGCCTAATTAAATTCACATCCTCTGCTGTGCCCAGATGCTAATTGTGTCCCGTTGAGTCGATTGGTCACTGGAAACAATATTGCGAATCATCACGTCCTACGCAGTAGACCGAGTCCATTTCTATGTGCTTGTCATGGCACTGCAAGTGCTTGTTGTTCAGAGCAGTATAATAACCATCTCTCCAGTTCACATTTTGAGTGGCAATTTGCGTCATCGCTTGAATGATTTGTATTTTGCAATGCGCACGTAACTACCCTTCAAATTCCACAAGCAGGCCGTTTGTGGTAGTGCGAGGGTGATGTAAACATCTCAACTGGAAGCTGTGACGTTGGTAAAGGCTTCCAGTTAGGTGTTCACGTCAGCACGCTATCCAGCAGCAGCTCCTGGCACACTCTCCGTAGTCCACTGGGCGGGAGGGAGGTGTTGGTGTCTTCTGCTATTTTGTTTTCCGTCTCCAAACAGCCACTCAGAGTCATGTTTGAAAAGGTGTGCGAGTGCACTGGTGTGTTTTTTTGCGTTAAAAAAAACCCCTCTGCAAAAGGTGGGACTGTACAACCAATGAAACATCTCAAAGGATTTGTGCAGTCATTGGTGGATAGGACATTCAAGAAACTATTGCCTTTTGGCAACTAATAGTAGTGTAACATTCAATCATTGCATTGGCGTTTTTAGCCATGTAAGTCTGCAACCACTGGCGGACTTTGCAGTAGAATTTTGACGAAAAATAATATTTTCATTTTCCAAACCTGCAATTGCACTATCAGTATTAATATAGAAAACGTAAGTTTTCCAGGGGAATGCCAACCAACTTTTTACTTTACTAGGCGTAATAAAAAAAAATTCATCCGGAAAACTTGGTGAAACCACTGTGCTCCATTTTCCTCCCACAACTGTTAACCACTGATTAATTGACTGATTGCGTAATATATAGGACGTGGTATGTGTGTGCACGCGTACCCGCTCACCTCATGACTTGACTCCCCCTCTGCAGGGGTCACCTTGCGTCTCTGAGTTATTCCCTTCGAATGAATACCTTCGAAATGTAATTAATGTGCACTTTGTAAATTGTATTTATTATCATTGCAGGAGGGGCATTGCAGTACTCTTTGTGTGCGTGTGTGTGATTTATGTAATAAGCATTGAGTGCTTGCAAAACACACACGGCACACGTGATCTCCACGTCGGTCAAGAGCTGGCAGTGTTGCACATCTGTAAACATCCTCGACTGGAAGCCCGTACTTTGGAAAGTGCTTTCAGTCGTATGTTTGCGTCTGTCTCCTGCTCCTGTGCATCGCTCATCGTCATGCCCTCACTCAGCTCGTTGCCACCGTGACGCACGGACACGAAATGTCTACCGAGTTACGCATTTGCTCTCGCCGCGTGATGAAGCTGAAAAAAGAATGCATACCGTGGCTGAACAGTTCGTGGTGCGGCTTGTTACTGCTGTGCGAAGACCTCCCGAGTTTCAGGCGGTGTAAACATCCTTCACTCTCAGCTGTGAGTGGAAGCACACTGAGAGGGGGGGTGTTGACACCAGCTGGCCCGGGCATACCTCGCCGTTTCCAGCTCTCCCACCTTACTTAGTGTACTGCTGGTGTGACAATGCAGGCGTTTAGCTTTATCTTTGTTTTCACCCCTTGAATTCGTTTGAGCTGTTTATGTAAATTTGTCCTTGTGCATGTTTGCTTATGGAAAGCGCTTCCATAGTCTGTGTCATATGAAAGCGCGTAAGCGTACCTGTTCTTAACCTTAGCGGAGAGTGGTGGTGGTGGTGTAACGGTTAGCGCACTACATTTTCACGCACAGCCAACACCAGTGACGATTTTCTGAACTGGTCCTGAGCCTCTCCTCGATCGACTCGGCCTCAAATGAATACCTATTGCAGTGTGTAAAGATCACCACTAGGGAGACATGGGGCCAGGTGTGGTGTTCACCACATTACCCCTCGTGTGCCGTCCTAGCCTCTATAAGTACTCACGAGCGTCACTACAGTCTGTTAAGTCTACATGGGGCAGCATCGTGCTCTCAACCCTTGTATGATAATAATAATTGCATTTATAGAGCGCTTTTCACCCGAGGGTCACAAAGCGCTGCACAGAGCTGCGGAGAGAACGGCACGCCAACAACGGAAAATCGGCAGCAATAAAAAAAATTTGGGTTCTTTTTAAAATATACGCATCGTTGCAGAGCAACATGTAAAATATGATAACACACCATTTGCACGTTTGTTATCGAGAGTCCCAATTTGATAAAATTTTGCATTATTTGAAAAGTTGATGTCATACGGTCTTTCCCCGTAGAAGGTAGTAAGTTCAAAAATAATAACTAATGCGTATTTTTCCTACTATCTTAAGTGGTAATGCGCTTTTGTATTCTTTCGGTTGTGTTTTTTCCCCCCACTATAAATTTACTTACACAAGCAATGGTGATAACGTTGTGCAGTCAGACCAACTTAATGTTTTCAACATATCCGTTTTCGTTGTATTACGTAGCACAGACACCACTGCATATCGTTAGCTGAGCCACTGTAATTTTCAGCAAGAGTAAAAACACTAAGGAATATTTTTATTAATAAATCCCTTGCACATTACGATTCGCTTTACTGCTAGGCTACACATGATTGCTATTATATTTCAGCAGTTGCTGTTTAATGTGACCTATGTGTTTTGGCTGTGTGCTTACATTATTTTAAGTAAGATGCTTTACTGTTCATCGTTTGGTATGCGTGTGCTTTCCACCCGGTTCTCACGGCCGAAATGTCGTCTGCGTATCGTGCGCTCTGGACGTTGTCACGTGCACGTGCGGCGTGTGCGCGCGTTTCGTACGCGCGCGTGGTGTGCGCGCGTTACGTACGCGCGCGTGACGTCTGCGGGCCGCGAGCGCGCGTGTGGTGTGCGCGCGCGTTACGTACGCGCGCGTGACGTCTGCGGGCCGCGAGCGCGCGCGTGGTGCACGCGCGTTAAGTACGCGCGCGTGACGTCTGCGGGCCGCGAGCGCGCGCGTGGTGTGCGCGCGCGTTACGTACGCGCGCGTGACGTCTGCGGGCCGCGAGCGCGCTCGTGGTGTGCGCGCGTTACGTACGCGCGCGTAACGTCTGCGGGCCGCGAGAGCGCGCGCGCCGCATGCCCACATGCGCGCGTGGTGTCCGCACGTGCCGTGCTCTGCGAAGGAGGAGGTGAGGCAGGCGGTGATGGCACCTGAGCAGGTGCAGTACTACTTCACGCTGGCGCAGCAGCCAACTGCAGGGCAGCAGGGGGCGCAGCAGGGAGGCCAGCAACAGACGGCAGGGGGTCAGCAAGCGATACAACCCAACATCATCATTGCACAGCAGCCCCAGGGGCAGGTAATGAACGGTGCAGTGACGCGGTATTTTTTTATTTAACCTCCACAATTTTTCTTCGGTTGTGGAATGTCCACCTACGTTTCCTGAATTGGTAATTTTCATTGAGAAAATAGAGTTTGTAGGTATGCAAATTTGTACATTTGCGTACAGTTAACTTGCACTTACAGGTGATCAGCTTTAAACTAATTCTGGTTCATTGCAATACGTGAAAAAATTGAGTTAAGTCAGTTAATGCTGTTGTTTACACAATACAGAAATTGAAAATGTGTTTTAAAAATCAATTTCACATTTGTGTTGTAAATGTAGACACATGATATACACGTCGACTGTTTTTCCATCAAGTTCTGACTTACAATGGCTTACAGATACTGTAGTGATGTAATCGACATCACTGTCTTACATAACAACAGTCTTGCAGTCTTTCGTCATGTCATTACTGTCTGAGAATAACGTTATTTATTATTACTGAAGTTTCAAACTTATCAGCTTGGGACAAACAGCCTGGCAAAATGTCTGGCAGATAAGAATTAGTTCTTTCGTTGATGCAACTTTAATGCATATACTTTTATCGAAATGTCATGTTTTGGAGAGTCGGTAGAGCACTATATCAGCGTTCAATTCCCAAGTGATATCTGAAAAGGTCATGGGGCCTCCCTTCATTATCACACACTTGCGTGTGCGGTAAAGTACGGTCAATCTATCCCCATGCACGTAAACGGCGTGGGGTTGATCTTCCTTTAGTAATGGCTTGACGAAGGACTACATAACGTTTGGTGGTTGGTGTTTGGTGTAGGTTGTTCAAGGTGGTGCTCAGCTGCAGGCAATCCAGGCGGTCACACAGGCACAGGGTGCCACCATCAGCGTAAGTTGTTTAAAAATTCCACGAATGTGTCCTCCTCCACGCAGGAGTGCAGTTTTATTGGCACTTCCATCAACAGCCGTGAATCAAATCCAGACGGTTATCAACAACATATAGGAAAAGGTGCAGATGGGCTGGTCTTTTGGAAGTTGATCTGAAGTAAGTTGATCTAAAAGACGTGGCATTTATACCCTTGGAGATAACTTATGTAAAACTTGATTTCGTGTAGAATGAATTTAGTAGAATGAGAAGCGATAATGCTTCAAGTTCATTTGTTTAGGTGAGAACTCGAGACAATGTTAGTGTCACATGCAAACATTACCAATGAAATACTAGAATGAAGCAAATATAAATTAGTGGGAATAAAATGTAAATGCGCACAAAGCAGCCACATTACACGAGAGGCAATAACTGACCAATCGCATTTATCCCTGATTGGTTGGGCTAAGTAGGATCTTCACACTAATTTATAAAAATTAAATGGCTGCGGAACAATTGCCTGGCCCATATCTCTCCGCACTGGAACACCCATTTGCGAATTTGCTCACGCTGTAGTGGGGATAACAGCCCGTGTAGATTGAACAAGTGCTTGACTTATAAGTGCTCTCAAGCTGGTCTTTTGTGATGGCCACGTCGAGTGTTCCTCCTGTGTCCTTCGTGATGTCTGAGAGAAAGAACACTAGACGTGACTTTCCTTAAAGAGGAGTTCTGGAAAGCAATTCTCATCAAACTGTGAAAACCCCCTTTCAGTGACAAGTGCTTGAATCCTTACCCAGATTGCACGAATACAACCTCTACCCCCCCCCCAGTAAATAATTGAAAAAGCCGTAACAAATAGGATGTACTGGGGCTGTGGATCTCATGCTATTCAATGTAATGTTAAGGCTACATTTGAGGAAATAAAACCCGATTTAAATGTACTCACAGGCATACAACCATACTAACCTTAAATTCCTGTTCGTAATATTGCTCATTTTTGTAAACATTATTGGCAGCTATGCACAAGACAATTTATTGACTATAAGGAGCTCCAGTACGTACGACATCCCAAAATTGTGGCTGGTGCCAGTACATCTATGGCCTTCATTTGTCAGTGTATCGGCACGTATAAAATCTTTGTAAATAAAACAATCTTTTATGCGCAAGAGGGTTAACGACGAAAATGTTGGTATCAAACAATTACTAGACAACATTTGTAGAGTTCCATTTGCACACCTTCTGGATTTAATAAGGCAAACGCACCACAACATTTTCTTCGAAAATACAGTGAAAAATTCCACCTTTTTATAATAATATGAAGAATATGGGAGATGTTTGGTTGTCAGCTGTATTTTAAGACGCAGCGAGGACTCATTAAGTTTCATACAGAGATGATCGACTCCAACACTTGTCCCTGTCGCTTCTGCTTGCAGAGCACTCCGGTGACGGTGCAAGTTGCTGATGGTCACCAGCTGCAGATCGTTTCATCGCACCAGGGTCAAGTGGGAACCAGCGGGCAGGTCCAAACGGCCACCGTGGGCCAAGCCGGCACCACCACCACAGCGGCAACTGGCCAGACCATGCAGGTCATGCAGCAGATCATCACCAACACGGGCGAGATCCAGCACATCCCCGTCCAGCTCAACACGGGCCAGCTGCAGTACATCCGCCTCGCACAGCCGATGAGCGGGGGCCAAATGGTGCAGGGGCAGGTGCAGGCCATTGCGACACCTGCAGGCCAGCAACAGGTGAGATGGCGATAAGTTGGAATGCCTCTGCCTTGGCTGCATTACTGTTTAACGACTACTGAACCTAAGTAATCGTTTTAAGTGGCCAGGTGGTGTCTATTGTTATTGATTTCTCTGCTGAAATTGTGTATGATGCTTGAAATAATGTACATGAACTCAAGTACATGCGAATTATGTATGTTATGGAAAATGTACCTTTTTTGGGCATGTGGCAAGTGATATGATATGACACACTGCTAATGAGACAGGATTATACAAACAAGATGGTATGTACAAAGCAAACAATATCAATGAGGTGGAACAAAAACAATTTGAAGAAACTCATGACTAAATCGTCACAGTTTATTGCATCATAGAGGGGGGATGAATCACAGTTTCATTACCAATGGATAGCCACGTCAAGGTGCACCCGATAGTGTGGACAAGAAGCTGTTGAAAAGACCTAAAGTTGGTTTGTGATTATATTTCCAGAGGCAGTAGGCTAGGCTATGGTGTAAAGCTGATTTGTGAGTTCTCCGCAGAAACGATTAAACTTGTCACAACAGATGCCAATTTGAAACGTAGAAAAGAGAACGTGGCAAATTAATACGCGATTGAATTTCTTAAGAAAATTATTCCAAATAATCGGTCTTGGGATACAATTTTATTTTCTCACTCAGGGGGTCATCATGAAATGCTGTTGATGCCAACACAGCCCATCATTGCCTGCTGTCTCTTTTAAAATCAAACCTCATCCCTCATGAAGAAAGCCCATAGAGTGAGAATCATCTGAAAGTCGTTGGCTAAATGGGCTTAATCTAGAATCGTGGGACCCCCAAGTGGTGCAGTTATTAAGAGAAGACAAATATTTACTGGGACTGGCAGTCATAATAGGATAGTGGAATGCTGGGCAAGCTTTGCATTTCACAGGCTTATCTTACTGTGATGACAGTGCTCAGTAGTTTAAAATAATTAATGCCCATTTGTTGTACATCCACAGTTATACCAGATACAGCAGGTGATCCTCCCATCAGGACCGGAGCAGCAAGTGTTCATCCAGCAAGCCGGCGAGACGCAGCAGGTCGCTGTAGAGCAGGTGCCGCAGTGAACTCGGCCAGCCCCACGCGCACGTGGGGCTGGCAAGCGGCGGCCACGGTGGCAGCGGTGGCAGAATTGGTGGCAACACGATAGAGGTGCAGGAGGACCCTTTGGCAGGATGAATGAGCTGAGAGTTCATGCGCAACATTCAGCACAGCTGAGTTAGTAAACAACTGGGCAATACTCAAAGTGGTGGGTGAAGCTCCAGAAGTGAACCGCACACAAAAAGTAACAATAGACGTTTGGGCGCGTGTAGAACCATATCTGGGGTCGGGCGAGTGCCAAGGGCTGCTTATGGTTGGGGGGCAATGCAAGTGGTGTGGTTGTTTAGTTTCATCCACTTTCGTTTGAACAACTTGAACTGGTATGGCATTCAAATTTTAGTTTCCTTTCTCCGTTTTGATGTTTATCTTACTGGTGTCACTTGTCGCCGTTGCCTTTTGGGGCATCAAAACCGGATACCTGTTTTTATACACGAGATAAGCAAATTAAACGCACGCCCTGTGAGTGAACGTGGGTGCCGAGTTGTCGTCTCTTTAGGCATAATACTTTGGCACAATTTTTCATGTGTTTTGCTGGCATGCTCGACGTTTCTCTGGCCATTATCACAGCTGCTGCACGCATCGGAATTTTACACCTTAATACATGTCGTGTACTAATATCACCTCCATTTGGACCCCAGTGGGAAACGCAACCGGGTGTATATTATGACTGGATCAACACCTCATTTTAAAATTATGGATAAATATTATCTGCAATGCAAGTAATCTGCACTTGTCATAGCTTCATCTTGGGGCTTTCCAACACTGCTACGAGTAAGTAACGTTTCTTGAACGTGGCACAGGTGGGGTCCAGTCTCGTTTGTATAGGATAGTTGTTTTTGTCTCAACAAGCACAATAATTTTATGTTTTTCACGAGTGCAAAATGTTTGACCTGGGGTTTTAAATCTCAAGATGTTGCATGCATTCGAAGACATCACGTTTGTGATAACACTTCTTTGGCAATCTTTTACAATTGTGGCAGTAACGCATCTAAAGGGCAGGCAAATCCTGCTAAGGCTTGCTTGTATGTATTCTGTTCGGTCATTTTCAATCCGCTGCTGAATGAAGGCCTCGCCACATGTCACCATCCTAGGATGTTACAATCCAGCTCCTTGCTAAACTTGTCCCCTACCAATCGCCCTCAAATCGCTGTGCTTTTGGCTGCCATTCTGCCACCAATCTCATCCATCTGCTGTCATCCTGTCCAGCAATGTGCCCTGCCCAATGAGCCTAACTATTCTAAATGGGTCAGTATGATGTCTAACTAGCATTTGTTCCTGTCTCGGTATATTTCCCAAAATGTTTCTTTTTGCTTCTTTGCATACTTTTATTACATATTTTGTCACCAGAGTTCATGCTTAATTTGTATCATGCTTGTTTATTCAAGACGGCCTTGACTTCTGCATTGGGGGGGGGGGGGGGNGTTAATGGCATATGTAATTAAAATGATATTATGGGCTCTTTTACAACGATTATGAAGATGACGAGGCATGTTTTATGGTTAATTACACCCACAGCATTATCAAGGGTGGCTCGCCAGAATTCCACCGCAAGTGACAAACCTGCTACTCCTGAGCTTTGTCCTGCCCATGTTCAGTCATTTAGTCAGTTTTTTTTTTATGTGAGCTGCAAGAAACTGTTGAGTGGTGTTCTTTTTAACAGTTGTCCAGTGAGAAGGGGTAACCAAGTTACAGTGTCTCACGGCACGGGGCAATTTAAGTCAGGACAATTAGCCTACGCAACATGTCTGTGGGAGTAAACCGGAGTACCCAGCGAAAGCAGGTATGCCTTGATGAAAGCATACTTACTTGTCCTACTCCTGATATGTATTTTATTATTTTATGCATTCCTGGTGTAGCTCTGCTATCTTTAGGAGTGATTTTGAGAAACTTTTATTCTTTGTTGCTATCCTAGTTCGTGAGATCTTGGTTGACTGCATCAGTTTACACTGAATCGCATGTCTTGTCATATTCTACGAAGCTAAGAATCACGTTAGACATTCTCGTCTTCTGTGTGTACGTTTAGTTTGGCATTTTAATTTCTTCACATCTGGTGTGCGCATATGTCATACATGTATGAAGACAATTCATCTGTATAGCCTCTACAATGCTGTTGGGAAATGCTGTTGGTAAACACGGATGAAGGTGAATATGGCACGTGTGTTTGGTGGTCAGCACTATGCCTGGCTGCCGTTATTTCCTCAGTGAGTAATGCACTGCACCGGGTACTGTGCTCAATTAAGTCTCAGCCAACCTAGTTGAAGCCCGGCACCGCTTCATGTATTCTTCATTGATGCCATGAGCAAGCATTGACTTTGGTCGCCAGGTTTGCAGCAAAATGGGCGAACCACTATCACTCCCCGCGTTCGCATGCGTGTACTCGCACGTAAATACACAAACCTGCAGACGTGTATGCAGACTGCTAGGTCTCTTGGGGCTCACCTGGTGTTAAATATACATCAGTGGAAAAAAAAAACAGTCGCTGTCTTAGTCGCAATTATTGCTGCATGTATTGCACAATGCTTTAGCGTTTTATGTTTGTTTACGTTTTCAGATCGGTTTCAGTTTACGTACAATAAAAAGTTTAGATTAAAGATAGTCAAAGTGCAGATGGTGGTAGTGCTGTTGCCTCATTGTAAGAAGGCTCTGGTTTGGTCCCGACTCGGGTGCCTTTATGAAGTTTGCGTGTTCTTCCCCCTGTCCGTGTGGGTTTTTCCCAGATACTCTGGTTTCCTTCCACCATCCAAAGACACGCTGCTGACTAGGTTAATTGGCCTGCTGAGTAAATTTCCCACCAATAAATTGCCCTACGTATAGCCCCGCTTTGTGCCCTGTGTCTGCCAGGATAGGCTCCGGCCCCCCGTGTTCCTGTACAGGATTAAGCGGGTACTGAACTGAAAGTGCACATGGGTCACAATGCATTTCCCACGTGCGCACGTTTACCAAACCTGCGGAAACGTCTTGGTTTCGTCGTTTAAACTTAATTTGGTTTTAATGTTATCACAATAAACTATTCGTAGTGTTACATAACAGCACTCGGTAACTTGACATACTACGTTAAATATTTGTCCCAGACTCTCCACCCGCCCATTTCCAGTTCTTTGTAATGGCCTTAGTCTCTCCCAGTATTTTTGTATTTGTGCACTTGTTAGCGACCTGTGATATTAACTGTTGTGTTTTGAATGGTGTGTGTTCGGTAAACAAGTGAGGCGTGTGTTTTTATTGCTATGACTCGCAGTTTCCCAGCAAGGTTCAGGCATCTCTGCTGGTATTTAAAATTCTAGTTCGCGTTCCAAGGCAAGAGGGAGGGAGAGGAGAGAAAACATTGTTCACGTTCTATAAACAAACAAAAACAAGTATGGATTTTGTAACGTTTCAGCCATATTAATACTTTTCATGCATTTACAAATGTTTTCAATTCTACTCATGTTGGTTAAATAAAGTCAAAGTGTTTGTAAACAAGCTGTGCGTCTCTTAAACCAGCCTCCACTAACCAAGCAATCTCGAGCAAGTACAAGGTTCAGCCTGTCGTTTGCGATAGTCTTATTCACGACGTTGCATTCATGCCGGTGTACAGCTCCCTGCCTTTGAACTCTTAGCAATGTTTCTCCAAACTATAGTCCTTGAATACGGATGCTGTTTCTGTTTTTGGATTGAGCTGAGAATCTGGCCAAGACAAGTGTCGGATGTTCCCGATAAAGGAAATATAGTTTATGTTTTATCCGGAAATATTTTGCCAGAAATAATATCACATTTCGTCACTTTTGTGCTTTTCCGTTCAAAGTAGTGTCGTGTTATTAGCCCAATTATTTACTATATCTCGTTTATGTGAAAGTCATTCCTAAATTTCTGAAGTGTTTTAATCTAAGTCATGTCTCTTATCCAACCATATAATACTTGAGGCCATCTTTTATTAAACAAATTCGCTAACGAATTTATCCTCGTGTCTGTAAATATTTTCACGCCCCAGTTAGGGAAGTTTTAACATTTTTGGCTCTGTGCCTCAGGATCTGCATCTTGTTTCCAGTCTGGCGCGAATTTTCACGCGTTCACAACTAGATCATTATTAATACGCATTTCTGGAAAGCGTAAAGGGAAAACTCCAGGGTCAATGTTGCACGCCTAGTGTTCACATAATTTAAACATTATTTTAAGAGTGGCCTGATTTCCATCTACGTATGCGCATGCGTTTTCTTTTTTTCGTGATGCATTTTTCAGGTGGCCCATATTGCAGGTGAACGTATTGTCCTCTTCCAGGACTTGACACGAGGGCTTCAGTAACGTGTGGAGACGAGACCCAAGGGAGCGCTGGTTCTCGTGAGCGCGCAGGGCTACAAACCTGGCGACCCGTGTTCGATTCCCGCTCAAGGCCAACTCCAGTAACACTTTTCTGAACCGTTCCTGGGTCTCCCCTAGGTCAATTTGGCCTCAAGTAGTCCTGTGTGAGTCGCTTATTTCATGTCCTCGAAATTTTCGCCGTTTTGACTTTCAATTGAATTGCTCTGATTTTGTTGACATGCCGTTTTCTTTACAGCTCAGGTTTGTATTCAAAAAAATATTGATTTGCCGCTCATATGTTGTCGTTGTTGCTGACACGCGGTTATCGCCACAGCTCTGCAGCGCTTTGTGACCCTCTGGTGAAAAACCCTCTGAAAGCGCAATTATTATTAAACATTTCCACTTGGGAGACCTGCGACTGGGCATGGTACTGGCCACTCACCCTCTCGTGTGCCGTGCTGGCCTTCATTGGTGCTTGCAAACAGCACTAGTCAACCGTGAAATAGGGATGTATGTTTTTTTTTTCCACCAATGTTTAGTGTCTAAATGAAGTTGCAGTTCTTGGAGTTTGCTTTCCCTGATTTATCCAATAGTGGAAATGCTCTCACTTTGTGATTTTGTTGAGATGCTACACATCACGAGTGACATTTAATCTCTCGTTTATCCCTTTGGGTTCCATCCAATCTCACGTCCATTGCCGAATCATGCAGAACTTTGGATTTTTAGGTTGTACTGCGCATGTGCTGCATTGATTTATTGTTAAAAATTTTATCTTATACGGTATTCATTGTATCACGTGTAAGACTATATTCCCTTAAGTTTATTTGCAGATAAATTATATTCTCAGGTTTGGTAGCCGAATCAGTAAACAAAACTAAGAATTGACAAATGTGTTTTAAAATATTATATGCTGTATGTTGATTGGGCTGTTAGCATTTGTCATGCAATGACATCCATTTGGATGTCTCACCGATATTAACAACCCCCGTGTACAAGTCAACAGCCGATACCGTCAGGTTTTATACTTCAATTAACCGCGCTCGTCACTGCAGTCGTTCGATGTCGAAGGTGTTCGTGACTGCCTTTACCCTGCCTATGCCGGCGCCAACATTTTCCAGACACTGCGGCTTATTGAGTCAATCTTTGAGTGCTTTTTTCTTATTCATGGAGAGAAACTGGAGGAAACCCATGGATAACAGCGGGAGAGCACCAACGTCCCAGGCAGGCGCACGATGCTGAGAGTCGAACCGCCTCGGGCAGGACCTTCTTGTGAGGCGCGAATGTCACCACTGTGGTATCCTGCCGTGGGTGACAAATTTAATGTTTAATAATGTGACCTATTTTCTACACAACAAGGGGAAACAAAAAAACTACTTCTTGAATCACGACCTCGTATTGTAACGAATTCATCGCGACGCTGGGACAATGATTTGCTACACGGAACGCATTTTAATCCGCGTTCATTTTTCACCGACCCAGTATTCTCAGTGCTCTTGTCCCAGTTCACCTGTTCTTGAACTTGGTACAGCATTCCCAAGCCCGCGTTAAGATCTGTGGTCAGGCTGTTAATCACACAGCCCGCTTGACACTTCATCCGTTCCACCGTTTACATTCTTGCAGCAACCTTAGGGCGGCGCGATGGCGGCGCAGTGGGTAGCGCTGTCGCCTCACAGCAAGAAGGTCCCGGGTTCGAATCTCGGCGCGGGTGCCTTTCTGTGCGGAGTTTACGTCTTTCTCTCCCCATGTCCGCGTGGGTTTTCGCCGAGTGCTCCGGTTTCCTCCCACCGTCCAACGACGACACGCTGGTACCTGCATTAATTGGCCTGCTGAGTAAATTTCCCTATAAAACGTGCCCCGCTATGTGATGGCGTCACACCATGGGTATAGCCCCGCCTTGCAGCATTTGTCTGCTAGGATAGGCACCAGCGACCCTGTACATGATGAAGCGATTATTGATAGTGATGTTGAAAATATCTGAACGAATATTACGCCAGGTCACAGTGTAAATCGTGGTTACAAATATATAAAATTGTATTTGCTTAGCCGCGTGAGAAGTCATATCAAAGTACTGTAAATATACGATCAAGTTGGGATTCATTAATTGGTCCAAATTGATTTGCATATCAAGCAACTGAAATGAAAGTGTTTGACATACGAAGCACCGTGAGTAGCACTGGCGCCTTGCAGCAAGTTCCAGGTTCGATTTCCGGCTCGGGTGGTACATCTGTGTGGAGTTTGCGTGTTCTCCCCGTATCCGCGTGGCCTTTCTCCAAGTAATAACAATATTTTCACTTCCAGAGCGCTAAGTACTCCATTTGCTTCCTACAGTGGAAATAGATGCTGCTGCTTCGCTTAAAATGGTTTTCCGACTAAAATACGTCCAGTGCCCTGGATAAACTCGCGTCTCAGCCGAGATATAGCCCCGCCGTACGCTCTGTGTCTGCAGAGATAGAGTCCAGCTCACCTCGACCCTGTACGCGATTAATCGGCTACTGAAAATTAATAAATATACAGTACCATACAATAAAAAAATCAGTAAGTGGTCCAAGCGCAACCGCATCTATAGGTGCTCTGCAAAACAATGGTCAATGTTTATCATGGGGAGCAGGAAGGAAGGGATATATATAGACTTTCAAGACCGAGGCCTATCCTTTTAGAATGATTGTTATGTTGCAAACACGTGCCGCCTAATGTGAATTATAAGTACGTTGGAAGGACGTGTAAAGTAGTTGCATTATCTCATCGACTGGCTGTTTTGACGTGAGGTGATGCTGCGTGCTTCGCTGATGCTTCCGAGGGGAAACGCTTGTCTCGTGTCGGTGACGACCGAATTGTCACGTGATCCTCATCTCATGGTCAGAAACCGCCTAATCCTGTACAGGGTTGCGGTGAGCTGGAGCCTATCCCGGCAGACACAGGGCGCAAGGCAGGGATACACCCACGATAGGACGCCAGTCCATCACGGCACTGAGGGCTATTTAGTCTGCAAGTCAATTAACCAATACAGCAGCATGTTTTTTGGCCTGTGGGAGGAAACCGGAGTGCCCGGCGAAAACCCACACGGACACGGGGAGAGAACATGCAAACTCCACACAAAAAGACACCCGAGCCGAGATTCGAACCCGGGTGCCTTCTTGCTGTGAGGCCACAGCGCTACCCGCTGGGCCACCGTGCCGCCCGCCCAAATGTTGTGATCCTTCTTATTCCCATGGGCGTCCAATGTTCCCACGGCTATCCCTCGAGGAGAACAGATGTTTACTCTTACAGGAGAACGTACCCAGTGAGCTTGCAAGCTGGGCATGCGGGTTTCCTGCGACACAACAAACGCCCGAAATGACCAGCGTAACAACAACGCATGAAACCAAACACTAAGAGAAGGCGGCACAGCAACTAGGACTCAACCGCCATGTGTTCCCATCCGTACGGCTGGTGGTCGGTGTTCCACTCCCCTCGCGTGTGTAGTTTTCTCCGGGTGTTCCAGCTTCCTCCCACGTGTACAATCACCGTGCATCAGTAATTAGCCGAAAACATTCTCATCTCATCTCATTATCTGAAACCGCTTAATCCTATATAGGGTCACGGTGAAGCCGGAGCCTATCCCGGAAACATAGGGCGTAAGGCAGGAATACACCCGACGACGGGACGCCGGTCCATCGCCGGGCATTGCGGGACAATTTTAGTCTGCGAGCCAATCAACCTATCCAGGAGCATGCTTTTGGACTGTGGGAGGAAACCGGAGTACCCGGCGAAAACCCACGCGGACACGGGGAGAGCATGCAAACTCCACATAGAAAGGCACCGGAGCCGAGAGACTCGAACCCGGGACCTTCTTGCTGTGAGGCGTCAGCGCTAACCACTGCGCCACCGCGCCGCCCCCGAAAACATTACTTTATGTAAAAAACGAGCACAGTGCAATGTCGAGAAACGCCTCCGCGTCTCGCTGCACCGCCTCTTATCTCCGAAGGCGCGCTGACCGGTGTCTCGACGGCCGTCATTCCTCCCGCGAACGATTGACCCACAAGCGCAGTTTCAGCACTCGCCCGCTCCCCACGCGGACCACCTCGGCGCACGGCGGACGCACCTCGGACGCACGGCGGACGCACCTCGGACGCACCGCGGACGCACCTCGAACGCACGGCGGACGCACCTCGGACGCACCGCGGACGCACGCTCCTTTCCGCCGGCACGCTCGGCGCTTCCTCCCGAGCGCGATTCTCCCACGAGCAGCGTTGACCGCAGCGCCAGACGGATTCGATGGCTCGCTCGCACTCCACGGCCTCCACGCGCACGGTCCCAGACGCTGCGCCCACGCTGGCCAATGCGCTCTCGGTGCAACCGCACACCCGCGCGCAAGAAAAGACGCCACGCGGTTTACCAGGAGCCCGACCCGATTTTACTTCCTGCCCCATCGTCCGTTCTTCCTCCACCGGCGTCGCGGTTCGTCTCAAACTTCTCACTATTACCAGCCAGGCCAAACACCACCGTTCCTCTCTGCTGCCCGGTTGTCCCCTAGCTCGTCTTTCTCTCTCCACTGCTGGACTGTCTCCCAGCCCACTCCTCCAACAGTTCCCACTCCCCACCACGGGTCTGAGCACAACTGCGCTCCACTCTGTCTTCACAAGCTTAAACCGTCTCTTCCCAAAGTTTAGCCAATCCGCAACTCAATCTCGCCCCTCCCCTCCTCAGACTTTATTCCCAGCCCCCAACTAATTCCTTTCTGCTTCATTGTTCACATTTCCGTTCGTCAAATCCCAAATTTCTCACTCGACCCAAATAACTTCGCTTGCTGTGGCCCCCTCACCCTGCTCGCTGGCGATGGTGTGGCCAATGCTGGGCCCCCTGGCCATAAGGCATTCGCTCCCCTCTCAACCAGGGCACCTTTGTTATCAATTCCTCCCGGTTTCAGCGGAAAACCTTAGAGACGCCCTCGGTTACCAGGAGCACTCCTCTTAGACAAAAACAAACCGCTTCAAGGTTGAGGCCCAGGTAAAAAGATTAACTTGGAGCGTGCTCACGCAACAAGCAGTGGATTGAGCACGGCGCGGTTGTGCGTGTCCTGTGCGGTGACCGCAAGCGTGTGTGTTCCTGGGGGCGAGGTTGTACACTGACGCCGAACTGCGGCCGGCTGCCCCTTGCACCACAGCAGTGTGTGTGTTTGTGAAACGCGCCGCTCGTCCTCAACATTTGGTTCGGTCACGGGTTCGAGAGTAAAATTTGCTTCCAAAATTGTGGGTCCGATATGGCTTTGGGATCGACAGCTGCCATACAAGCTTCACAACACGGTTGCTCCCATGTGGACAGGATCTTCTTTACCGAGGCACATCGAAGATCCCTGAAGAATTTCCCAGAATCTTTGGGGACACCGCTTCCTGGTGACCTCAGCAAAACACCATCGTTGCACTCCGTCATTTTGACGGGCAAATACACGAGTCTCAAAATAAAATGAAACTCAACATGTTTCAGTAGGTTCCCACTGAAAATAAATCCCCCCGACTCAGTGTGACTGTCGTCGATCAAATAAATGAAGTATTATTACGAATGACGACTGACGGAATAATTATATTAATTATTGAAAGCAGCTGGTATATCAACAAACGAAGCTCGCAAATTACCACAAGGGTAGCTGCCCCCACTACGGGGCTGTGTGGAGTCGAGATTGCAGGCTGTCTGCCACGTTAAAAATAAAACACTGGCAACGTGGAAAATATATAACGACGGGACATTGTGTCATCTGATCCGCTGTGACCTCATCAAAGCCAAGTTCCATTAAACCTGGCAGCGCTTAACAATATCATGAGCGGCGTGTGTGTGTGTGTGTTGATACAGAGGATGAGTGTCCTTCGCCACGGACGCCTGTGCGCGTGTCCTTTATTCAACCAGAGGAGAGCTCGGTGACATTCATCAGCGCTTACAAAGGTGCCGACGTTCATGGTGACAGCTCTGGCCATTGTGGTAAGTGTGCAATGTTTCAACGTATAGTGCTCTGCCCAAGCTGCCCGGATGTGATGGTTAGCGCACTGCCCTTGCAGAACAGGGGTTGCTGCGTTCGGTTTTCAAGGGCGCCTGTCGACAGATGACAATCATCCGAACACCCCGCGCCTCTGTCCGGCCAGCAGGTTCTGTGGCTTCAACACCTCGGAAGAGTCGATCGGCAGGTCGGCTGCGATGGTGGGGAAGAACGTGGGTACTCCCACCTCTTCAAAGAAGAGTAGGCTACCCCTCTGGAAGGGTATAACGCTTGTAAAAAAAATTGAATGAATTCGTTGAATGTCGAAGATATTCATTCGAAGGGAGAACGACTCAGAGTTGCGAGGAAACCCCAGAGAGGGGAGGAAAATAGCAACACAGCCGGCACCAACCCTCCTCCATACACTGGCTCCCATATATTATGATGCTATCATCCAATTAAATAATGAGTCTTTTTTTTGGTTGTGGGAGGAAACCAGAAAACCCGGAGGAAACCCGCGCAAAACACGAGGAGAGAACAGAGAAAGGCGCCCGTAGTCTCTCCCAGCAGAGGCTCTCCCACCAACATTGGCCGTAAGAGTCAATCCAGTGTGCACTGTCAAAGCAACGGCAGATTCCCGTAACGTTGGGAGTACTGTATGGACTTGGCACGCACACACTGGCCGGTTAGCCTCGTGCAAAAAATCAATATTTGAGCTGAAAACTGATTTTACATCCTGACCCCCCCCCCTTCCCCCACATTTCTCATGAATTCTGACACTCACCCCAACCACTGAACAGCCTCCTCCAACCACTGAACATCCAGGAATTCACGGCCTGGAGGTGGTGGTGGTGTGATGATGGCGTTGGTGGTGTTGGTTGTGATTTGAGAGGCTTCGTAACGCCGTCGATGATTTACTTTCACAAGGCAGGGGTGCGACCCACGAACTTTACGAGGCGAGAGAGAGAGAGAGTGTCCTCCTCGAGAATGGGTGCCAGCGATAGATTACAGATTAAGGGATCTGCGAATTTTGGTTCTACTCTCTCGCCGATTATAGGAGCTCTGCTGTGCTATTGTCATGTGAACTGTAAACGGATACAGGGTAATGACTGTACGCCAGTCCACTGGCCGTGTGCTACTCCAGAATGCTTATGGCTCTGGACACAATCAGCATTTACGCCAGCTTGTTGATGAAAAAACAAACCCAGACTCAAAAATGTTGCGTCTCTTAACCATCTACAAACCAGTCGCTGTCTCTTCGGGTGGCCCAGTGGTTAGCGCTGTCGCCTCCTCACAGCAAGAAGGTCCCGGGTTCGAATCTCGGCTCGGATGCTTTTCTGTGTGTGAGTATGCGAGTTCTCTCCCTGTGTCCGTGTGGGTTTTCGCCGGGCACTCTGGTTTCCTCCCACAGTCCAATCGTCGGTATATCCCTGCCTTGCGCCCTGTGTCTGCCGGGATAGGCTTCGGCTCACCGTGACCCTGTACAGGACTAAGCGGTTTCTGACAATGAGATGAGATGAGGGGGTGTCTCTTCAATACATCTAAACATACTCGGAACACCTGACCGCGCAGACCCGGGAGCGGTACCAGTCGTTCGATCTGCCCGCCCAGGTGTGGCGCGGGTGCCTGATGACGCTCACTGTAACTACCAGCGAAACGTCGTGTGCACCTTTTATGTAACATATTGTGTGGTCGCTTTTCAACACACCGGTGTGTGCTGAGATAGTACAGGAATTGGCGCGTTTTCTGTTCACGTGACAACCCTCTTACTGATTGGCCGTGTCGGGTGGTGGAGGGTTAAACGACACTATTTTATAATTTTCAACGTGACCTGACCCACAAATGAATTCCATCGATATTCGGGATGTTTGGACACTCCTTCCACACTGGCTGTGCCCCTGGCTCGGAAGATAATGGCTTAGGTGAGAGAAAGGTCTGCAGATCAACTTCTACTTAACCTTATCGACTGTTCATCTGGTGTGAAAGAGATTTTTTTATTCCCTTTCACACAACTAAAACTCGAACAAGATGAATTGACCAGACATCCCGGCAGTCCAACCGGCCCTTACATTTACATTTTAATAACGCGTTGCAAGAATCACTCCACTTACCAAGATTTATTGCTGCCTTTTTAATTGGTCTGCTGAGTAAAATTGCCCCGAGTACCCTACGATGTACTGCCATCAGATCCTGAGTATATCCACGCCTTACGCCCTGTGTCTGCCGGGACAGGCTCCGATCCCCCGCAACCCTGTACAGGATTAAGCGGGAATTAATAATGATGATGATGACATTATTTTTGTTGTTAAACACACGTGCTGTTAGTGTGACGATGCAACTGTTCAGCTGTTGAAGCGATGGTCGCCCTCCCTTCAACGCCTGGAATCGTACGCAGACCTTGAGCCAACACAGGCAGCTGCCATGTGGCTCGGGGTGAAGGAGCAGGGTTATTCAACGACCCGCTCTGCAGTGACCGGATTCCAAACCCAGACTCAACAAACACAGCCTGCGGTCAGCGGTTGTGCCACGGGTCTACTTGCCCTTGCCATAGGAATGTGGATTTTTCACCTGAGGTCAAACAGGCCCGCAAGTGGCCGAGTTGTCATGGTTTCCTCTCTGCAAACACCGGGTTCCAAACTCAGGTAATCCTTATGTTCACTTTATTTCCAAATTGTACGATTTATTGCGTATATATATTATTCTTTCTGTACGGCGCTTTGGGGTGACTGTTCATAATAATAATTGCATTTATAGAGTGCCTTTCACCCGAGGGTCACAAAGCGCTTCACAGAGCTGCGGAGAGAACGGCACGGGTCAACAACAATGGCACCAGAACGGAAAATCCGTAGCAACAACATTTTTTGGGGTTTTGTTTTTAATATCGACATCGTTGCAGAAGAACAAGCAAAATATGATCAGACTTTCAACCATGATTTTGAAATGCGAAATTCTCAGTGAATATAATACGTGTATTGGGAAATGATTTAATTTGCAAAAGGTTCCATGTAAATACGAAGAGTGATTATCTCTGCAGCCAGCACTGGTGCTCTATTGCAATATTGTATTACATTGCCTAACCACCATCTATGTCATCACAAGAAGCATATAAACATTCGCTTTAAAATCGATCCATCGACGCGTGTGTGGGGAGCGGTGCAACAGTGCTTAAGCGCTCTTCACTACAATGCCAGTCACTTGGGTTCAATCCCGAGACACGGCTGTCGTCAATTTCGAGTGAAATCAGAAGAAGTGGTCCGAGGCCTCCCCTAGGTCGACTTAGTTTCAAATGAGTACCTGGTGCGGTGTGTAAACACATTGCCACTAGGGATACGCGGGCGGGCGAGCGTGATGCTGGTCACCCACCTCCTCCAGTACCGTCTCAGCCTTCATCGGTGCTGGCTAACGGCACTTGACCGTACAGTCTGTTAAGGCTATACGAGGGCTCTTTGTCGGTGTCATTGTGTGCCAATGTCGAGCGCTCTATTTTTACCGCAGCAACCATTAAAATCGTAAAGTTGGCGGGCATTGTGGCCAGGACGTGCCTGCGCTACCAGATTGAAAGGCTGTGAGTTGGACTCCCAGTCAGGAGGCCACCGAGCCCTTCATGCCTTCACATTCGATTCGTTAAGAAACCACGTCACGGGAAGGCCATGTTGATGGTCCCATGCTGAGACGAAGTCCAACCATCGGAATAATTAATGTCACCCACTGGGCTGACAGCATAGGTGCTCTGCTATGTTTAAGCAAGAAACCACTAAAGCTCATTTCACAAAATTACTTTCCCTTACACTGTAAATAAAGCAGTTCATGAAAGGTTACCCTGTATTTGACCACGAAGATCTTTATGGCTTTCAACATATATCCTTTAGGGCGGCACGGTGGCCCAGGGGGTAGCGCTGTCGCCTCACACCAAGAAGGTCCCGGGTTCGAATCTCAGCTCGGGTGCCAAGGCCGAGAGAGGCACCTGAGGATGCCTTGAACGTGTGAGACGAAACGTCGTGAGCTGGAGAGAGGAAGCGAACGACGCGGCTGTCCCGAGAGAGCAGCTTTTCAAAACAATCATCGGACGTAATTCCAACAACGTGTGGTACGAACTCGAAAACGGATTCGATAATTAGTGGTTATATTTTGAAAAAGATTATTTTACTATGAGTGTTGATTGGGTTTCGTTTGAAAAAGCGCTTTTTATAGTTTAAATATTAGTCTTTGTACTCATGATCAGTTCCCACTTTATCCTGTATTGAGTCGAGGGGAGCTAGAGTATCTCTCAGCAGACACAGAATGCAAAGCCAGGGTTATACCTACGATGGGACGCCAGTCCATCACAATGTACCGGGGGAAAATTAATTAGACCAATGAACCTGGACATCAGCCGGTGTGAAGAGTGTCTGAGAAAAACACACGCAGACACAGAGAGAACACGCAAGCCTCACACAGAAAAACAGCACCCGAGCCGGGAATCGAACCCGGAACCTTCTTGCTGTGAGGCGGCAGCGCTACTCAGTGCGCCAGTTTAAAATGATCACAACCAGTGCGCCTGACATCATCGCAGTCAATGTAACTCTCCTGCGAAGTGTGTATGTGTGGCAATGTGACCCTGAAGCTCGTAGAGGAGTCACGGACTGACGATGAGTTGATCAGACACGAGTGCTGACTCGATTGCCCTCTGCGAGGTCTTCTCCACCACTGGAAGGCCCGGATCAACGTGGACATCGATCCAGCATCAGAACCATGTCCCAGGGTAAGGCTATCGTTACTGCCCAGTCAGAGGTCAAGTTTGCGTTATGGGTAGGAGGGTTAGGCTGAGCGATAGGTTACGGTCAGTGTATGGGTTTAGGCAGAGGTGAAAGTAAGTCGGTGTGGTCCGCTACGCGGTGGGTAAGAGAGTAGCCGAAGAACTGGGCACAGTACAGGTGGGAAGGAGGTTTGTGATGCGACCGCACTGGTAATGAAGTTAAGGTGCCTGCTTGTGGAGCGTACCAAGAGCGTTCGTGCCCTGGTTCCGTTCTGTGTGAAGTTTGCGAGTTCTCCCCCCTGTCCGCGTGGGTTTTCGCCGGGTACGCCGGCTTCCTCCCACCGTCCCAAAAACACGCCCAGGTTAATTGACAGCTGGTTAAATCGTCCTCCAGTGCCCTGCGATGGAGCATTGCGGGGGCCTGCACGTGGCCTGGCACACCACCGTGCAGACGATCGCCTCGACGACCACAGCCATGAAAACCCCACGAGAAGACGCTTAAGACCATCAATTCACCGCACCTGACAGCCCGGGTTTATTCACAGGCGATTACCCGGACGTGAACCCAACGTGTCAGCTCTTCCGTCTCGGTTCTCTGCCACAGCAGGTACGATCATCCACCTCAGTGGCTCGGGTTATCGTTGAAGTTGACCTAAATGTGTTGGCGCTTGACGACGTGAGGTTGTGGTCAAGGTGACGGCTGCAGGAAGGGTCCCACACTGAAGCGCACAGCCTCAGAATCTGGGAAAATCCTGTCCCTAACGCCACTCGTGAGGATTTGCGCGAGCCCAGGACGCAATCCACAGTTGATCGGATCAGCGGCGCGCACACACGGACTCCGCGTGTTCCCTTATTAATAGCGACGGATCCCTGACAAGGTATGGTGGTGTGTGAGCTGTCCTCTGACCATTACAATTCCGCACAGAGCCCCCTGAGTGTGCCGCAGAAAATATTATCCCTTTAAACTCTTTAACGCCAGTGCTATTCCCACCGTGGTGCGGTTATGTACAATCATGCTGTGCATGCTCAATATGACTGCGTGTTCGAATTAGTATGGCTTTAGATTTCGTGTGGGGCGGCGCATGCTGTAGCGGGTAGCATTGCTGCTTCACAGTCCGTAGCGCTCAGGTTCGATTCCAGGCTCGGATGCCTTTGTGTGTGGAGTTTGCATGTTTTCCCCGTGTCCACGTGGGCTTTTTGTTGTTGAGTTCTCTGGTTTCCTCCCAGACGTCAAAAACACGCCGTTTAGGTTAATCGGCCTGCTCGCTAAATTGTCTGCGATTCCCTGCGATGGACTGGCGTCCAATCCTGGGTTTAACCCTGCTCTGCGCCCTGTCTCTGCCGGGATAAGCTCCGGGCTCACCCTCTACAGGATTAAGCGGGTACTGTGAATGAATGAATTCTGAATGATTCTTGCGTGTGTGCTGTAAAGCACGTGTTCCTCTGCTCTGTCGCCGTGTCATTGCAAGGGTGCGTCTCCCCACGCTCCTTTGCGCTCAGACAGTGATCGTGTGGTGTCTGCTGTTCCTCCTCCTCCTCTATTGAAGGAGCACCGACCACAGGGGTTTACTATACGATCCGCAGTTTAGGTTGCATGCTCACAATCAGCACTAATTGTGGCTGATCTCCTTCATTGATTTATAGCCATCATTTTATTCACTTGATCTATTCCGAACTTGTTGACATGTCGTTCTGTCGATAGCTCTGTGCAGCGCTTTGTGACCCTCGGGTGAAAGGCACTTTAGAAATGCAAATATTATTATTATCTTCAGAGCGGCACGGTAACCTAGTGGGTAGCTTTGTCGCCTCACAGCAAGAAGGTCCCGGGTTCGAATCTCGGCTCGGGTACCTTTCTGTGAGGAGTTTGCGAGTTCTCTCCCTGCGTCCGCGTGGGTTTTCGCCGCGCACTACGTTTTCCTCCCACAGTCCAAAAAAACCATGCTGCTGCATAGGTTAATTGGCGTGCAGACCAAGTTGCCCGCAGTGCCCGGTGATGGACTGGCGTCCCATCGTGGGTATATCCCTGCCTTGCGCCCTGTGTCTGCCGGGATAGGCTCCGGCTCACCGCGACCCTGTACAGAACTAAGCGGTTTCTGACAATGAGATGAGATTTTTATATTCAATGCATGTCTCTATGTCTCAGTCTATACTTATCCCTGTGTCTATATCTGTATGAATCTCTGTGCGTATCTGAGTTCACCATACGATCCATAGGTTGAGTTTCATAAACACAGTCACACGACTCGGTTTACTTATTCATCCACGATCATTCCGTTCTTCATCCTGCATAGGGTGAAGCTGGAGCCTATCCTGGCAGACACAAGGCGCAGAGGCAAGTTTATCTTTCAAACATTCACATGTTTCTCTGTGGGTCTCTATTTATTTCCAAGTGTCTACATGCGTCTCTATGAATGGATGTGTCTCTGTCGAACGGGTCTCTGTGCATCCAAGTCCCGACGCGTCGCAATGTGTCTGTGGATTTACGATGCGGCTGTCATCACCACAATCCCATGACTGCCCTGGTTTCCCCCTCCTATTGTTATGCAACAGAGGAGGTGTGCGCGTCACGTTCTGATGCGGTTATTCACTCGTGCCAGCGTCTTCGATGCTTGCCACGAAGGACCTTTGCCCGTAACATCACCTATTAGATTTTTTCGTGTCCTTTGAAGGCCACAGTGTCCTTCAACTTGTCTGCTCTAACTGTGCTTGTCCCGCCACTGCCAACGCAGCCATAGCGGCGCGAGGCAA
>JAZEWT010000009.1:23034281-23047842 GCA_036362905.1 Mordacia mordax | reverse complement strand
GCAAACAGTAACTTACAATAGAGGCACACTTCAGAAATAAGCACACTTGGAGTTGAGTAGCGAATACCGTGTCTTCTCCCCCAGCGCTTGGAGATGTGTCGGATTGCGTGCCATGCGGGCCTGGCGAGGTGCTCGCTCAAAGCATTTGTTCCCGGTGGTGTGTATGGCTGAGAGTGTATGATTGCGTTTGTTGCACAGTGAATGTGATTCGAGCGGATGTCGTCACGTTATCCAAATGGTTATTTTTATTCTGGAATTATATTCGCCTCGGCGTGGTGTTTGTATATAGCAGGGCTCAGTTTTATGTCCTTAAAATTCATCGGTCATTATCAATGCCCGCTAAAACCTATACAGGGTCGCGACGAGGTGCGAAGCCTATCTCGGCAGACACAGGGCGCAAGGCGTCTGGCGCGGATACCGGGTACTCAGGTTTCCTCGACGTAGGAAACCGAGGAGGGAACACACAGAATGATGATTGCTTCGAAAAGCTGCACTCTCGGGACAGTCGCGTCGATCGCTCTCCCTCTCTCCACCTCGCGACGTTTCGCCTCCTCACACGTGAGAGGCATCCTCAGGCGCCTCGCAAACCCCACGCAGAAAGGCCTCCGAGCTGGGGATCGAACCCGGATCCTTGCTGTGAGATGGCAGCGCTACCCAGTGTGCCAACGCGCCGCCCCCACCATATAATTATCACTGTTAATTCGGATATGATCCGCTTGTGATGTAGCTGACACGGAGATAGGCGGACAAAGATACAGGGCACAAATAGATACGTGGACAGGTTGTCATGGAGATAGACAAAGATATTAAAGAGATGGAGATGCAGAGATATGAAGACAGAGAGAGAGAGAAAGCCACACTGCCACGAGAGACACGGAGACATGACATGTAATGTTTTTAGCCAATATCGCAGAATAATGGGTTCCTCTTGGGCACTAATGATTGTATACTGTATTGCAATTATGTTCTATACAAAGCAGGACTTTGTGTGCCATTGGTGCATGCACTTTGTACAATCCATTACTAACAAAGGACACAATAAAGCGTTTTGTACCTTTTGGCAGAGAGAATGTAACAAAATAAACACGTGCCATTTAAAGCCAATGTTGTTGATGCTCTTCACGTGTACTTTGAGAATACTGAATCGGGGCCACCGTCCCAGACTCCATTGACTTTTCCGATTGAACTCGACGATTTCACGAAGAGTGGACAGCGCAGAGCCCAATAAATCATCCCCGACCCCATCGTCTGTCAACAAGGATTCCATCGGCCATGTCTACTCTCCTCCTCAACCGTTTCCGAAATCGACACAGCAACAATGTGCACCGACCTGCGCCTGGGGTCTATCAGCGCTTTGTGACCCCCGGGTGAAAAGCGCTCTAAAAGTGCAATTGTTATTTATTTCGTAATGATGGTTAATATCCTCGGGCGGCACGGTTGCCCAGTGGGTAGCGCTGTCGCCTCACAGCAAGAAGGTCCCGGTTCGAATCTCGGCTCGGGTGCCTTTCTGTGTGGAGTTTGCATGTTCTCTCCCCGTGTCCGCGTGGGTTTTCGCCGGGCACTCCGGTTTCCTCCCACAGTCCAAAACACATGCTGCTGCATAGCTTGCAGACTAAATTGCCCGCAGTGCCTGGTGATGGACTGGCATCCTGTCGTGGGTGTATCCCTGCCTTGCGCCCTGTGTCTGCCGGGATAGGCTCCGGCTCACCGCGACCCTGTACAGGAATAAGCGGTTTCTGACAATTACAATGCCTTACGTTGGATAGAACTACAGTATAAGCCAAATCCGCAAAGTTAAATACATGAATGTGTCTTAATTAGCTGATTTAGAGCACGTTTTAAACACTGCAAAGCTTACACAGCCGCGAGCGTAGTAGTGAATCTGCCAGGCATCTCAATTGACCCATGGCACCAGCACGATAGCCTCATATTGCACTTAGCCTGCCTCAAGTGACGCGGCCACGCCACAGCTACTTAGTGCACAATGGCAGCTTATGTTTCTGTTGATTGAGCGAAGCCACGGTACTGCGATTGGACCGTTAATGCGGCTCAGTGGTGCCGTGCCGGGATGTTGGCTCTCTTCCGACCTGCGCCTGCTCGGGGACATTTGTTCCTTCCTCCGGCCTGGACTGTTGATGCGGCTCAGTGGCGCCGTGCCGGGATGTTGGTTCTCTTCCAACCTGCGCCTGCTCGGGAACATTTGTTCCTTCCTTGTTTGTTGAAGAATTATTTCTTTTTATACACTGACTTTTATGTCCTGTAATTTATCGGCACTGTTTGACTTTCAGTTGAACTGTTCTGATGTTGTTGTTAACATGGCGTTCCCTCCACAGCTCGGATTTGTAACAAAAAATAAGTCAAGAAAACGTTATTGTTTGTTGCTGATTTTCCGTTCTGTCATTGCTGTTGACGTGCCGTTCTCTCCGCAGTTCTGTGCAGCGCTTTGTGACCCTCGGGTGAAAGGCGCTGTATACATTCAATCATTATTATTCTAACTAAGCACGCGTAAAGGTGCATCTGGGATTTTAAAACGGGGGAAGGCGAGGTGTGAATAGTAAGTTTCCCCCTCTGATATAGTTTGACCGCCGTTGTTTGTCACATAGTATAAGCAGTCAATCTTTCCTTCTCTTGTCTCCACGTTAAAATCAGAGTATTTTATAACACAACCCACCGGCTTAATCGGCTTTAAGGCAGTGGATGATTTCTACAGCATTAATTCAGTGCAGTACTAGAAAGCTCAGCACAGGTTTAAATCGTCTCATCAGCAGATGCATGTGTGCTTAATTCTTACGAACACTAAATTGTTGTTACCATAAATGAGGGTTTTATTTCATCCAGGTAACAGACATGTAGGGTAAACTAGACACGTCGCTCATATAAGTCAATATCAACGCGGCAGCTCGACACGGCTATCCCGAAAGAGCGACGCCTCTCAGCAACTGTCACAATGCCGCCGCGCGGCGGCGTGATGACGTCGCGCAGGTTGGCCGCCCGACGACGTGATGACGCGACGTCATCACGCAGCCTCTCACGTCTCCGGTCGCTCGCTGCGTCGCTGCGCTTTCTTTATTAAATCGTCGCTCAGTCGATCAACCTCCCGCAGCTCTCTCCTAACGACCCTACAAAGGTAATTATGGTTTGCTTTTATCAATGCTCGCGGAGGAGAGGAGAATGGAGGGGCGGGGGAGGAAGGAGTTTCGTGTAGATTTGGTGAATGTTTGCGGCGGCTGTGATGAAACTAGTCGAGCCAGGGCTTGCGGGTAAGCGGTGTAGGCCGCCACGTGTTACGCGTTAATATTCTAATATAGTCCCGGCGCTTATAGTCAGGAATACTTAGTCATTAACTGTTACTGCCCCGTACAATTGGGGGCGTGTTGAGTTACACGAAAAATAGCAGTGTTGTATCATCATACTCGGCGACAACCAATCGCTGGACAAAGGCCTAAGCCGATCTGCCTCGGGCCTGTACAGCACCCCCGCGATTCATCGAGTTTTTAATTAATATAAACTAGCGTTTAGCTCTGTAGCACTGGTCAACAGTGCTACACAGCGTCCGGCCCAACCCCACTTTACATTTGTCACCAGTTAAAATTGTCGAACTGCTTTGTTGATTAATTCACGCGCTCTTTTCAGAAGTTTTATCGCAATCTTGCTTTACTATGTGATATTTTATCCGCTCTTGCATTTGTTTAATTAGTATCCGGATTCGTGTTTCTAGTCCACATGTTATAGCTATAACATTCAGGTATTAAATTGTCGGTTGAAATCGCATATGAATGTTCAGTTTAAAACGAATGGAGCCATAGCCGATCCTGCAGACTTGATACTGATAAGACTTTAAAACTTTGAGTGAGTCCACTGCAGGGTGAAGACTCTTGCTACTGCATCCAGAAAATAGTGATTTCCTGCTCAAATGTGTATTGAGGTGAAGCTCGGGATGCAAGGCGGAGTAAACAGTCACTGGCGAAACCCAGACTTTCACTTAGTACACGATTAAGTGCAGATATCCCAGGACAACTGCGTCAAAGAGGAGAACCATCCTGTACATAAATAAAAAACCAGGACAGGTGGCAACCCTAGGCGGATGCTCCACTGTTCATAATCCCTGAACCAGTGATGGCAATTTCACTTTTGGCCTAAATTTAAGGCTACCACGCACAGGTCCCATCCCCCCACGCTACTCGTTAACGCGGCATATTTGCATATCGTGTCATTGTATTGTCGCTGCAATGTGGCGGCGTTCATGTTTCCCGAACACATTGGAAATATCTCCTGCACGGTGTCCATGCGGGCGGCACGGTGGCCCAGTGGTTAGCGCTGTCGCCTCAAAGCAAGGAGGTCCCGGGTTCGAATCTCTCGGCTCGGGTGCCTTTCTGTGTGGAGTTTGCATGCTCTCCCCGTGTCCGCGTGGGTTTTTGCCGGGCACTCCGGTTTCCTCCCACAGTCCAAAAGCATGCTGCTGCATCGGTTAACTGGCTCGCAGGCTAAATTACCCCGCAGTGCCCGGCGATGGACTGGCGTCCCATCGTCGGTATATCCTTGCCTTGCGCCCTGTGTCTGCCGGGATAGGCTCCGGCTCACCGTGACCCTGTATAGGACTAAGCGGTTTCAGACAATGAGATGAGATGAGACGGTGTTCATGCCGCGCGGCCGAGGCGCCTCCCCCCCCCTACCGAGACCTTGTACGGACGAATCAACGGTGTCAGAACCACCGCTTATCGACCAAGTCCACCGAACCGGATAATCAGATTCTCTCTTCAGAAGCAAACGTGTGTCGGGCTTAGTGCCGGGGTCTCCACATATATTTAAAGAGATCGCGCTCTGGTACGTTAAGTGATTAAACCACCAAGCTTGTGTGTGACGGATTTCCATTGGCAGTTAAAACCGGAGTGCATAATGCGTCGGTGGGTGACTACGTGAGACTCAATGGAATTTAAATACTGTACTGCACACAAGCTGATCCAATTATTTTGATGCGTTAAGGTCGCAGGCCTAAATGCATGTGGCGTTCCTTTATGGAATACATGCAGTAAAGTATTCAAACTCGTGCGGTGCTGTGGAGCATTGAATAAAAGTAAATTCGAGTAACACTCCGTAATGTGTGTCATCACGAAGTTACAATGTTTTTAGTCACTTTGTTTTTCAGATATATATTGTCAAGCAACATGTGTGCAAGCATTCAAACTATGGGCCAGTTAAGACCTTCTTGGTGTTTGTTTAGTAAGCTTTACTGCCGATGATCAAAGTAATAATGAAAACAATGAAAATTGCTTTTAAGAGCTGATGTTTCAGGATAGCAGTGGCGAGCATTGCGCTTCCATGAATTTCATTTCCCGCGGAGGCATCAGGCAGCAACGTGGGAAGCGAAACGTCACGAAGGAGAGAGGAGGAACGCTCGCCACCGCTGCCCCAAATGAACAGCTCTTGGGAGCAATTCTGAAACATGGAACTGCAAAACACATCAGTACAACGATTACGGTCATGACGAGCACAGTCGCAACCCTTTGTCATAGGAGGTGCAGCCGGGGTCATGTCACGGCAGCAAGGCAGGTTCGAGAGGAACGTCACCAGGACCCCATGGGACCGCAGGAGCAACCCCACCGCTGGCAGTAGCGCCAGCTCGCGGTTCGCCGTCTCCTTGCCCTCTCCCGCTTCGTCCTACTTCTCCGTGGGGACCACGACGGGAGCTCCGTTCAACTCACAGAGCAGCGTGCATTTCAGGGTAGGGTGCATCGCGACGTCATGTGTCACGCTGTCGCATCACACTTTTGTCTGACGCTGCAGTTTAACTCTTGCTACATTTGCCAGTATACATATGTACAAAAGAAAAAACGGGTTATTTTTTTTTTCCATTTCTGGCAATTGTACAGGTGTTATGATCTTAAAACACCAAATAGACACTTTTCACATAATGTCCAGTTTGCAAAAGCCAGACATACTTGTGGCAAAATGTGCAACCAAACAGCTTTGATAAAATATGCATTTTCCTTGAAACTGATTGGCCCACACTAGACGTGGCTTTATTTAGAGCATAGTTGTCCGTGTTAGCCAAATATTGCTAAAAGGCAATCAGCTCAGGACAATGCAATTTCAATGCTTTAGTGCCTCAGGTCGAGCTGTTTAAACGGTGGGTACTTTTGCCAGTATTTATGTGCAAAAAAATAGGAAAAGTTTTTACTATTTCGGACAATTATACAGCCAAATAGAGACTTTGTGAAAGGTGTCTTATTTGATGTTTTATAAAATATAATAATTGCATTTCTAGATCGCCTTTCACCCGAGGGTCACAAAGCGCTGCTTAATATCTGTTTAATGTCTTAACACCTGTATAATTGCCAGAAATGGTAAAAACCTTTTTTTTTATCTACAGCAATAATGACTTTCCTTAACTCCAGTGGTTCGTTACTCCGGAAAATATTTTACAATGTACTATTGCTAAGAGCATTAGTTCGTGAAAAATTTTCTCAGATATTTAGTGTGATTGCTCATAAGGGGATACCATATTAATTAAATAAAAACAATACAGAGGGAATAACAACACATGGTAAATAATTGTAGGGGTTTTCTGAAGTGATACCCTAGTCTCTAAATTGTAAGACGAGCTTATTTCTCCCATTTAGTATCAACAGCGACTTGGGGATGCATCTTATAAGCGAGTAGGTGTGTGTCCTCGTGTGCTTATGAGGCCAGCTTTGTAATAATATAATCATTCAACTCAAGACTGACACCCTTTCCTAAATACAAGGTGCCTTACAAGGCAGCGGAAACATACAAAAGCGAGATTCATTAATAAACAGCGAGTACACAAATATAAGCTTAGCGACTTAACAAGTGAAATTAATTTAAAAAACGCAAATCAGGAAAATGGTGTCTTCAGCTTTGCTTTAAAATAGTCGATGAGTCGCGAACACATCAGGGAAATTCATGCCACAAACCAGGCGCAAGCACTGAAAAGCACCATCACTGAACTACTAATAATAATAATTGCACTTCTAGAGCACTTTTCACTCGAAGGTGACAAAGCTCTGCACAAAGCTGCAGAAAGAAGGGCACGTCAGCAACAACAACGACATGAGAACAGTAAATCAGGAACAATAACCTTTTTTGGGGGGAGTTTTGTTAATACAAATCTGAGCCATGGAGAGAATGGGAATGTAACAAGGTGGGAGCGCGGGATGAAGAGTAACAACTAATGTTCAGATCTTAGGTAACGGGAGGCTGGTAAACCAAAATCAGCTCCTCGAAATAGACAGAGGCTAAGCCGTGTAGTATTTTGATAACTAATAGGGTTTTTTTTTCTTATAACTTAATTGGCACCGGACAAATGTTTGGGCTGCACCACAGTTTCCGGTTTTTCGTCGAATATTGCTTGCATTAATTATACACTTGTCTTACAAGGTGTGCTGTGTTTGTGTGCTGTTCGTGGCCAGCCGTCGCAGCTGCTGTCTGATGGCATGCAGCTCGGAAACATTCCCTGGAACACAGATGAGCCGCCGTCTAAACAACTGAAAAGCAGTAAGTGCATTTGGTTACGCGCTGCCTCCCGAGCCTGACACCTGATACTCTCCTAATGCGTGCCCCCTGCCAGGAGACAAGTCAATGATAAAGAGGTCAGCATAAATGAATGCTTTAATCAAGAGCTCATTTGTATATTAGATAAATATGAAAGTCATCAGCCGGTATAATTACACGCATGTTTCCTTTATAAAATTGTTCATTGCATGTTTCACTGATGAAACATTGCAATTCTAATTTACTGGCATGGCATTTGTCCACCCACGGGCACAAATGGGAACAGCCACAATCGATCGACTGTGTAAGTACTGCTGGCTCTTCCAAGAAGCCTGGCCAGCATGGAGAATTAGGCCAAAACACCCTTGAGAGGAGGCTCTCCTGAGTTCACTGGCGTTGAAGGCTCTTCTGCCAGCATTAGCTGGGAAAAATGTTTTCAGGGCTGCACATTTACCTATTATAACATTAATTGGCCAATGGCTTGTTTATGAAATAACGTGTGGTATATGCTGTACTGAAACGCTTCAGATGTAAAACGTCACCAGGACAGCCCAACCGCAAGATGAAAAGTTAGCAACAAACTATGGAAGGACGAAAAAATAAGGCACCCAATCCAGCACTCTGCACCACCACATTGCCCCCTTAAGGCAGTATGCAAACCAAATAACTTATCTTGCCGGTACCAAGGTCATGTGTCCTTCAAATGTGAGATTAGTTTGAAACTTAGTTCGTGAAAAAAAACACATTCAAGTGAGGTGTGCCGAAGCGTGGCAGTCGTGCCAGTCTGATGCATTTTCTAACATCAATAAAGTGACGTTAAAATGATTTGCACCCTTTACCACAACTGTAAATAAAACTTTCAAGCGACATTTGAAATTAATATTTGACACAGGCATACAAGGTGGAAATTGCAGCATTTCATGATAACCTCACTGTGATGAGTCCATCGTCACGGTGACAAATGGGATGCAAGAGTAACGAAGGAGGATTCCAAAGCAAGGGACTAAGGCGACCATCCTGAGCTATTTCACACCTCCTACACCCACCTGTAGCCAAGGAGCCATGGTCTAAGACCAGATCGACCGGGTCAGTGGATCGGAGATGTTAAATGCGCTGTCTTTTTCCACAAATACAAAACAGCCTGCAGTAGCGTCATATTTAAATGCTGTATGTTTCACACCACCTGTGTTGCAGATCCAGCCTGGATGGCAGGGCTACTGCAAAATCAAAGTGGATCCTCCACCCAGGACAGCTTCGGGCTTGCTCAGAATAACTCCCAACTAAGCCATTCGCTAGCTCAGGTTTTCCCACCGCCCAACCAGAGCGTTCTCAACCAGCAATTGTTCTCAATTCTACTCCAGCAGCCGCAGCAGCAGCCACAGCAGTTGACAGCTGTTCCTCCTGTTCGGCTGCTGGGGCCTGGCTTGACTCTGTCCACACAGCCGAATCAGCAGAAGGGGCTCTTGCCCTTGCCGCCCGGGCTCTCCTGTCCACCCACGGCAGTGGTGGCGCCAGGTATCGGCATGAACGGGATTGGCTCGCCGTTCGCAGCAAACACGTTCACGTTGCCTCCGACGAGCCTGGCCATGAACCAGACTGCTCAGGCATTGAACCAAGTGGCCCAGCCTCTGTTGCAACATCTTGCACAACAGGCGCCACCTGCCCAGTTCATGCTAGGCATTCAGCAGCAGCAACAGCAGCAACAGCAGCAACAGCAGCAGCAGCAGCAACAGCAGAATGCGGCGATGATGATGGATGCCGGGGTGCCGCTGAATGGTATTCGCCAGAACTCTGGCACCATGGGTTGTCAGCTGCCCCAGCAGAAGAAAGAAAGTAGGGATGGGAGGATGGAATTCAGCGATCCTGATCAGCCTAAAGGTACGACTGCCAGTGATTTTGCGAACAACTGAGAGTGAGGGGGTCTGCAGTGGCGGAAAGCATGGTTGTGTTTTGTGTGACCTTAAATGTGCTTTGAAATACTTAAGCAGATCAAGAATTGTAAATAGACGATGTCATTGTGGTTATCATTTAGTAAATTGCCTCATGTACAGCAAATATTTTATTACAGAATACAGTTAAGATAAAAGTGCAGAATAGGCAGCTCAATTATACATTAAAAAAATAATGCGTTATTGTCTGTTTTTCAGTATTTATCATAGCTAGCATTTTAGTTAAGGCCTGTCAATTGCTTGCTATCGTGTGCAGCTCCTGTTCTTATTTGGCCCTCATCGACTGACACATTCATTGTCCTGTGATCCTGTTGTGCACTTGTTTATAATTCACAAAGTTTTTTGTTCACACTTTCCAACTAAAGTGAAAGCATTTATGCATTCGCTCTGCCCATATCATTCGGTTCGTCTTATGGTAACTCTCATAACAACATATTCAATTCATAAAACATTTTATGTCAAAGTCGTTTTTTTTTCTTCCATGAAACCGAATATTTAAACAACGGGCCATTTCGATTGAAGGGTTTCCCTACACATGCTAGTAAAGCAGCAAAAATTGTTAAGCCGTCTTGGCCAATGGGGGTGGCAAGCTCTGTCACATCTCATTGTGTGACTCGGCCTCTTATAACAGGTAATGTTGATCACAGCCCACTTCTGGAGGAATGTCTCCCCATGCCATGTCAGTCTTGGGGGTTACTCAACCATACTTCACCTTGCTGGTCAGTGTACGGTAGTTGATGAAGGATGTAACCCAAAACCAGTTAGGATAGTGGTCACCAATGTCAGCTGTAGCAGGGATTCGAACTTGGGTTACCCAGGTTCGTCATGTCATGGGGGTTCCACTCTTCCACAGTGCCCATCATGGGAATAATGTGGGTGTGATCAGGTGTTAGGCCATTCGCATTTGTAGTTTTAAAACACTTTCTAGAATTATTTGAAAGTAATTTGACAATGGATTGATGTACGTTTTCACGGCTCAGTCTATGAGAATTGCTCTCGAGCTGCGATGTCGGGATAGCCGTGTCATGCATTCCTTCTCTTTTGCAACGTCTTGCCTCCCACATTAGAGGCATCAATTATTCCTCCAACTAAACCATTGCAGGAGATCAAAAGCCCATTGTTAAATATACGGTTTTTCTATCCTATTCTCTTCGGTGATATTTTGATTTTCTATCAACAGGACGTGCACTCTGTGCCACTAAAGAGTGTTGTGAATCTGTCCAGTCAGTTTCCTTCATAATTTAGACAGGTCAGTCAGTGCTAGTGCATTTGTGAAGTAGCACAGTGAGCACCGCAATGATACTGTGATTTTAACAGTGTCTCGGAGGAAGAACTTTACAGCGATGAGAAAACATGTCCGTGTCTTTCTATGTTTGTTTCTGATAGCTTGTTCCTGACAGTGACACGACCTCGGGCTCCTCAGCATCTCTGGATCGTCCCGGCTCGAGACGTGAAGCCGTCGTACTTTTCTCCTTTTCCTACTCCTCTTCCCCCAAGCCCCTTCCTTTCCCCTCTGCCTTTTTTTATTTTTTAAACCGCACGTGAGTGGCTGCCTGGCAGCCCAGCGAGAGTGTCCGAGTGCATGTGCTTGCCGGGTCGAGTGCAGATGAGAGCGATGGCTCGACATTGCTGACGGTCTCGTTGGGAGTCCCTGGCCGGTCCGACCCCACCCAAGACCCCTTGACTCCGACGCATCCAACTCCATCTGCCAGGATCCAAAGTTTTTGTGACATTAAAGAAAAAACCAAAACTTTGTTGGTGTTATCCACCCCCACCCCCCACCCCTTCTTGTCCCCCCGGTTGTGTTTGTGTGTCCACTTCTTGCAGGGATGCTGAGTGACATGAACCAGCAACGGCGTGACAGAGAGTTCACTGACGTGAAACTTATTGTTCAGGGTGGACTTTCCCTGGATGCTCACCGTAACGTTCTAGCCTCCTGCTCTCCTTATTTCAAGGAACTGATCAAAAGGTTTGCTGAACGCGGTCGTTCCCCCCCACCACCTCCTTCCCTTCCCGATACCTCTCCTTTCCGACACAAAAAAAAAAGCCACACCAAAAAGTAATTGATCTCCACCTGTTCACGCTCCCTTTTCTCTGTTATTCCACATTTTTATAATTTCATTTCTCAACACTTGTGCCATTGTTGATTTATCCTTTTGCTCTGCAGAATGCGTGGGATGTCCCATCGTCTTGTCTGTGTTTGGCATCTGTTCACAGGAGCTATTTTTCATTAAGCACATGTTACATTGGAAGAAAATGTAACTACAGTATGCTTTTAAATGATCACCCAATAATATAATTAGTGCAGTCGTTCTGTGGTTTCATCCAGTGTTGTTCTCTTGGCTCTTTCATATATTTTGTTGGATTTCTGCCCACCTCTATGTGATTGCAAGCTCCCACTTCACTGTGACAAGACATTCGCTTGCAGATTTCTCCCAAATGGAAATACTCGAAACTGTTCAGCCAAATAATTGTGTGTTTGAATTCAACGATGGCTACCACGACAAATCGTGCTCCCTGTGCAGAAGGCGAGCTAAAATTTATTTTATTAATAAGTCCACAGCACAATAACGATCGCCTTTAACCCCAAGGGAGAAGAGGGCGATCATGCAAGGTCTGCAAATGCGTTTCTGTAGCAGGTGGTATGGTTTGGCTCGGTTGGATAAGTGATCGTTGATTGACGGTAGCAGTGAATGGATGTTTGTTCTTTGTAGTAGAGAGAGCTGACTGGCAGTTGCTGAGTGAATGTGACAATGGATACAGTGATTGTTTGCCCAAGCTTGTCTGCTGCATGTGCATATTTCATACAGATGCTGTGCTGCCCAGGACACCCCAATGTTTGTCGTGAGCTTTTTTTGCGACGGTTCTTGATTGTGGCTATAGGGAGCCGAAAGCAAACGGATCCCACATTCAGCATTTTAAAGCGGTTTTTTTTTATTTGTGTGAGTGTGCTTCCATTCAACAGTCGGTGGCTTCAACTGGAATTTCCCAAACCCTAATGCTGACTCTCCCCGTTCAGAACTTCACTTTGTAGCGAGCGAAGAACGTCGGGAGATGGCGGCGTTGAAGAGCAGCTGAGCGGAGCGCGGAGACTCTTGACCGACACATCTTCGCCTGACCGACTGGCACAGACCACTTAATCGTTCCCACCCCTGCCCCCTTTCCCGGTGTTATTTACTAATGCAGAACACAGCAGGAACAGATGGGCACCTTCTCGGCTAATGGGACCGGCATAGGTGTCCCCTCGTCCGGTCCAAACCCATGGACCGTCGAGGTGCACGTGGAGAGCGTCAGCGCCCATGTGATGGAGATGCTGCTCGAGTTTGTTTACACGGGCCACTGCGTGTCGGAGAGCATCGCTCACGCCCGCCCCCTGGCGGAGGCCGCTCGCACCCTCCAGATCAACTCCTTCTGCCGCGTCTGCACCGGATACCTGGGTACGGCCGCTGTTCGGTAAACTTTGTGGAACAAAGTTGCCGCTCTCGCTAATTCAAAGCTTCACTTGTTGAAAACTGGCCGAATTTATTTGGCGGAGGGTTGCATAAAACTTGATCACAAATCGGAGCAAGAATGTGCCTTTGCAAATGTGTTTTGCGATCACGTTCCCACGGGCATCCTCGTTGCCAGTGTGTCTGGCTGGTGTCCAGGATGACCTCGTTTTACTGGTTTCTCCCCGGTTGTGGGAGTAAAACTATGCGGCGAAATGCCTACTTAGTCGGGAGGGGCTTTGGATCGTTTGCCTGAAACCTCTCTCCAGACCGGTTAATCATGGGAGACCCTACCAGGAGTGCTGAACTCCAGCGGACAGCTCTCGGGTTCATAGGAACACGCAAATCACTTGATGATAAGATTGCGGTCTATGGGCGGTGTGAGACTCAACATCCACGAAGAGTACAGGGCCAGCCTTGCACTCACCTGCTCACGCCACGAAGGCATCCACTCGAAAGCACTCGAAAGAGTATCTGTCCCACTTCCTTGTCGGCAGAACTTTTTAATGGTATCTATATACTTCAAACGAACAGGCTTTTGGTGGTGCAAGCATGTTGGAAAGCGTCACTTTAACCCACGCGCGCGCACATATGCATGAAACATTCCTTGCT
>JAZEWT010000009.1:22941535-22953555 GCA_036362905.1 Mordacia mordax | reverse complement strand
ATTGTCCCGCAATGCCCGGCGATGGACTGGCGTCCCGTCGTCGGGTGTATTCCTGCCTTACGCCCTGTGTTTCTGGGATAGGCTCCGGCTCACCGTGACCATGTATAGGACTAAGCGGTTTCAGATAATGAGATGAGAGAGATAATGAGATGAGATATTAACCAGGGTAGCTGCGAGGCCCGAACCACGAAGCGAGGCATCGAGCGGCAAATGCTCCAGTGCTCGGCAACATTCACACGAGGCGCGGGTCTCACTGAGCCGCGAGGCTTTGAATCCGTCGTCACAACGATCGCACCGGTCCGCCTGCGTCGGTGGAGCACGTGGACAGATCTGTGATTTGCTAACCTTGAGGTTGGCCTCCCTCATGCGCGCGACTTTCTCGGCCTGCAGGAGGGCGGCGTGGATGCGCGACCGCTTGGCCTGCACGGAGGCCAGCGTGGCCGGCAGCTGCTGCTGCTGCGCGGTCATCTTGGCCACGTCGTCAAGGAAATGCTGCGTCTCTTTCAGCGCCGCCTCCGTTCCCAGGTCGCTGTGGACATTCGCAACGTTCCGTGCCGTTGGTCAACGCGTCGACGGTGCGACGTAACTGCCGTCGCGTCGTGACGCCTCTATGACACTGGAACTCGCGGTGCAACTCGCTAATCGATATACGTGACATACGTAGGAAAAGGGCGATGTTATTTTGGTTGCCGATTCGATTTTCAAGTCGTTATTGGCGTCGTGCTATGAGATGAAGCATCTACTCAAAACATTCGCACTGCAAGCTTTGTGCAGGACTGCATTGTTGTTTCAATGGGTCCCATAGTTTAGATGGCGTGTCCTTGCCAACATCATCTGCCAATCAGAGTGACAATTGACGAGACCCAGAAGGTCCAAACAGATCTAGAATTGTGCTTGCTTGACAAATACCATTATGATTTAGGGTTTCGCTGCTCTTGATGCCTCCAATGTGGGAGACAAAACACGCTGAAGGAGAGCGGAGGAACGCTCGACACGGCTATCCCTTTAGGTTTTTTTTTACAAACACTTGATTATTTTGGTAAAGATACCCAATAGGCTGATGGACTTGAAACGCATTATGAACTCAACGCATCTGTATGCATTGTGAGGCTCCACCACAGTGACACACGGCTGTACCTTTTCGTGATCTGGTCTCTCAAGTTTTTAATCTCCAGAGCGCAGGCGCTGTTCTCTTGATGCAGGTGATCCAGCTGCCTTGTGTCCACTTGTTCTTTGCTCTCAAGTTCCTTGATCTGTTTCTCCCAATAAAATCTCTGGCAGAACATCACCCATGCCATAATTAATTATTGATAATTGCTGCATTTATTGAGCGCATTTTCACCCGAGCGTCACAAAGCGCTGCACAGAGCGTGGGGACCACGTGGGTGGATACTGAAGGCTTATCAGTTTGGAGGTGCTGTAGAAGTGTGTGCAACATTCTATTTGCCTCTGCTATCCACCAGGTATCCTAGGATACAAGCGGCAAAGATCGAGGCAGTTTATCTCTCATCTCATCTCATTGTCTGAAACCGCTTAGTCCTATACAGGGTACACGGTGAGCCGGAGCCTATCCCGGCAGACACAGGGCACAAGGCAGGGATACACCCATGATGGGACGCCAGTCCATCGTCGGGCACTGCGGGGCAATTTAGCCTGCGAGCCAATTAACCTATGCAGCAGCATGCTTTTGGACTGTGGGAGGAAACCGGAGTGCCCGGCGAAAACCCACGCGGACACGGGGAGAGCATGCAAACTCCACACAGAAAGGCACCCGAGCCGAGCGATTCGAACCCGGGACCTTCTTGCTGTGAGGCGACAGCGCTAACCACTGGGCCACCGTGCCGCCCAGTTTATAATAATTACAATTTATAATGCGACGAGGATATTCGTTGAGTGAGGTAACGACTCATGGGTGTTAGAAAACCGCGGGTAGACAGGGAGGAGAAAGCAAGCAAGGAATCAACCGGCGCTTTAATTTTACAGATACTGCGTGCTGTGTATTTTGATGATTTCGAACAATTAATTAATTAGATGGGGGTGTTTTTAAGCTACGGGAGGAAAACGGAGAACCCGGAGGAAACCCACGAGGCGGGAATGGAACTTCCTCGGGCAGGTCCTTCTTTCTGCGAGACGCCGATGCTACCACTGCGCCACCCTGCGCTGCAGACGTGGCACCGTTGTGCCAGCCTTACCAGCGTCTGTGTTTGTTCTTGCAGGGCGCTGCACGACTGACCCAGTTGGTTGAGCTCGCGATCCAGCGACTGCAGCTGACCTTCTTTCTCCGTCACCTGTGCGCGCAACCATGGACAGACGCTGAGCAAATCTTCTCGGACATTTCGACGCAGTGAACGTGGACAGATAGGAAACGATCACTGATTTATCTGGTTTTTTTTTTCGAAGCATGTAGAAAAAAAACCGCGTATATTTGTGGATTATTATGTAACAACGCGTTCCAACGACGCGTTTGTCCTCGAAGCTATTTAACTTTTACTAAAGGCCATTGGCAATTTAACAGGCGATATCGAAACCATCGTGGTGAAGTATGTCAAAACACCCCACGAGCAATAGGACATGGGGTGTCTTGATTCTCCGGTGCATTTAGAGTGGTTGGAGTTGAGAATGGCTCTCAACGATTGCTCTTTCAGGACAGCCGTGTCGAGCATTCCTCCTCTCTCCTTGCTTACGTTTCATCTCCCTTTGTTGAAAGCATTATCACATTAGCCTGATCGATACATTGGCTGAAATTTGTTTTCTTTTTTCTCATCTCATTGTCTGAAACCGCTTAATCCTATGTAGGGTCACGGTGAGCCGGAGCCTATCCCGGAAACACAGGGCGTAAGGCAGGAATACACCCGACGACGGGACGCCAGTCCATCGCCAGGCATTGCGGGACAATTTTAGTCTGCGAGCCAATCAACCTATCCAGGAGCATGCTTTTGGACTGTGGGAGGAAACCGGAGTACCCGGCGAAAACCCACGCGGACACGGGGAGAGCATGCAAACTCCACACAGAAAGGCACCCGAGCCGAGATTTTCGAACCCGGGACCTTCTTGCTGTGAGGCGTCAGCGCTAACCACTGGGCCACCGCGCCGCCCTCTTTTTTTTTATCACAACTAAATATTTCGAGTCCTACAAAGTTCAACATGTATTAATTTACAAACAAGACTGTGTGCTGCTGGCTTGTAGGCCAAGAGTACCTCCATCTGCTGCTGCGTTACATTCACAGTCAGCCGTTTGCATTGCTCCTCAATGCTCGCGTGAAGTTTTTCGATCTCCTCGATTTTGAATTTCGATTCGATAATTTTCCGATCGTACGCTGCCATCAGACTCCGTGCTTGTGAGACCTCCGTCCTGCCCGCACACACACACGCACACACGGCGCACAGCTGTTGCAGTGTCGTCGGACGAGATACGGAGATACGCAGGCGCTTCCTCCTCAGCGGAACGAGCTACGCTTATATCCGGCCGCTCGGTTATAACAAAACACATTACCCCGCCAATGAACCATGTAGATATTAATGGCTCTGCGTGAGACTTTCTCACGAGCTTCTCATTCGGGATAGCCGTGCTCTCAACTTCACGAAGTTTTGCTGCCCACGTCGCGGCGTCAGGGTGACGCAGTGATAATGTCCGCGTCTCAAAGAAAGGCCTGCCTGAGGTGGTTCAACCCCTGCCTCGGGCGCTTTTCTACGTGTGGTTTGCGTGATCTATCTCCCTGTTCTGCAGGGATATGCTCCAGTTTCTCTGGTTTCCCCTCCTAACTAAATACACTCATTCACTGGCCAATAACATCTTGCGGTATAGCATACGGTGTCTGGCAAATGTTGGCATCACCGGTTATATTCGTCTCCCCGCCTCTCTGCGGGTTCCTCAGACCTCTGACATTGAATGAATACTGTGCGAAGCGTCGTGAGTTGGGAATTATTATTAATTTTTTTTAAACTTTGATCGTGCACCTGCTCTGCCAGCCACTTGACGTTCCGAACCTTTGGGCCTGCGGTCACCAAACCACGTACGGAACGATGACGAAATGACTTCGAGCGTGGGCGGTTGCGCGGAGAGACGCGGTGGGTTTAATCTTAACTGCAGCTCCGTCAGCGCCTGCCGCAGAGCGCCGGTCTCCTCACTCGCGCTGCGTCGCTGGTGATTGACGTCCTGGCAGACCGCCTCGTGCCGGGCCTCCTCCTTCTGGAGCTGACCCAGCACGGAGCTCAACGCCACGGAGGTCTGCCACGGGATTGTGGATAAAGCGGTGATTAGAACAACGACAAGCAGGCGACCGAACGGGGCCCACGCTAAATACAAAATTGCATTGATCAAAGCGAAGCTGTAACGATTTTGCCACGGGATTGTGGATATAGCGGTGATTAGAACAACGACAAGCAGGCGCCCGAACGGGGCCCACGCTAAATACAGAATTGCATTGATCAAAGCGAAGCTGTAACGATGTAGGTTTTCACGGCTCGATGCGTGATGATTGCTTCGAAAAGCTGCGCTCTCGGGACAGCCACGTCGATCGCTCCCTCTCCCTCCATCGCGACGTTTCGCCTCGCACGTTAGAGGCATCCTCAGGCGCTGTGTGTGTGTATCGTGTGTGACTCCAATTTCTATGCAGGTACTATGTATGTGTTGAGTCTCCTTTATAGAGTCGCTGCATTCCAGGATCAATGGACGACTGTCGGGGTCCACTTAACAGGGTTCCATTGTGTTGCTCACACCCCGGAATCACATTAACCCCATCCTGCTCCGCCTGTGACTCATCTCCTAGTTTGCATGTCATGAAAGAATGCCTAGTTCTCAAATACTTGGCAGTACCAATCTTCAAAAGAAAAGCTGACACTAATATTCCTCTTTCACTAGCAGAGCCAAGCTAGCACGAGGCTCTCTTGGTAAAGGTTGTTTTCCACTGGCTATTTGACATGCCGAGCCAGAACCAAACCATAATTCACCGGCCTCGCAAGACACCTGAATCTAATTTAGGGCCAAGCAGGGTCGGGGATGATGCCAGTGATGTGTGCAACCGCCGAGTCATCTGAACGCAAAGCGACACTTTGATTTCCCGTTACATCGGCAGCACGGCTCGGCTCGCCTCTGCTCCCGCAGTGGAAAAACAACGCCTCCAGGGCCGCGTGAGGCTGGCTCTGCGCGGCCCCCTGCGCCGCTGTGAAAGCCGCCGAGTTCACCGGGCTCCGACGCGTGGAGGAAGCGGCGTGGAGGGGCCGGCCGGCCGGCCGGGCGGGCGGGCGGGCGGGCGCGCACCTGTGCCTGCGCGTGGCGGATGTCTCTCATGATCGCGTCCTCGGCGCGCATCTTGCCCTCGACGAGCGGGCACTGGCCCTGCGTGGACTCGAGCTCGGCGCGGAGCCGGCCGCTGCGTTCGGCGGCGCGCGCGAGCCCCTCGCGCCGCGCCTGCGCCTCCCGCTCGGCGTGCCGGCGCCCGGCGAGCAGCGCGCACAGCTCGGCGGCGGCGCGGTCGTGCTCTGCGCGAGAGACGCCGCGGCGAGGTCAGCGGGTCATCCGCGAGCCCACGAAGGTGACCGCTCCCCGCGTGACCGAGCGCGCAGCCGCGGGCTTTGCGGACCGAGCGCGCAGCCGCGGGCTTTGCGTGACCGAGTGCGGCAGCCGCGGGCTTTGCGTGCCGGTGAAGCGGCGCAGTGGAGACGGCGAGGGTCGATGGATCGCACGGGTTCGTGAGACTTTCTCTCTGCTCGCGCTTGTCGGTCGCTATGTCCAGTCAGTACTAATGCACCGACACCCACGACCGTAGTTGCAAGGTTAAAACGCACTGAAGATCCAATATTGTGGGTATTTACAACTCGATGCGTGGGAAGTTTTCTCAAGAGCTATTCTTTCAGATATCCGTGTCAAGCGTTTTTCCTCTCTCCTGCGAGGCGTTTTCTCCTGCCACGTTGAAGGCATCATCGACACGGCAGGCGAAACTTTGCGAATGAGGAGGGACGCTCGACACGGCTACGCCAAAAGAAGAGCTCTTGAGAGCGATTCGCACGAAGGGACCGACAGAGAGAGAATCCCCCCGCCGCCAGTAACGCCGCCACCTTTCTGCACGCTGGCCGGAGCGCTCCGCAAACGCGCAAGCATCAGCCGCTCGACGGAGCCGCCCAGCCGATGGCGGCGCCGTCGCTGCTGCTCCAGCGACTGCTCCAGCTGGCGCAGCTCGTGCTCCATGGAGCTGATCAGCGTGGCCGCTTTGTCCAAGTGCTCGTGAGCGTGGAGACAGATCTCTGTGCCAGCTCCGTCGCCTCCACACAACACGGACGGAATCGGACGCAGGTTTCTGAGATGAGGATTTTTTTTTTAATTATACAACGCATTCACTCGACACGACCGATTTGGTTTTTTTGTATGTCATCGTGATAAATAAGTCATAATGTAATGACAGAGACGTACTGCGCCTGAGGATGCCTCCAACGCGTGAGGCGAAACGTCGCGAGGTAGAGAGAGGAAGCGATCGACGCGGCTGTCCCCAGAGAACAGCTTTTCGAAGCAATCATCAATAAGTAATAATGCTGATGATTGCGATTTGTATTAGGTCTTGATACTGTACGCATCTCTAAGGGCTGTACGGCAAGAATAATTTATATTAAATAATGCCAACGCAACATAACATATCTTAGCCCTTATCCAGGGTGACTTGACACACAACAGTGGAGAGTAAAACAACACAGCGATAATATTCGATGAATTCAAAGCACACTATCCGACTGGAGGTATCAGACACCACGTTCTAATCTAAGACGTAGCCTATTTAACATATGGCCACAATCTCACAGCGATAGCAATTGGCAGTGAAGCTACATTCAGGAGCGAGGTCCTGGGCTCATTACGCTACGAACCCACCGACTCCGGTTTGAATTCCGCACGCTCGCCATGTAAAGTGGTGATGTCCGAACCGCTGTTGGGTACCTACTTCCCCAATCCGTACTCACCAGCGCGGTGAAGTATGATCAGACACCTCCCCCCCCCAACCCACCACCGACACGACACGTGGAAGCTTTCATCCAGCAGTGGACTGGCAGAGGGCTGTACATTATTGTATGATAACGTATACACACAGCAGAAGTCGATAAATCAATAGCAGCTCCCTGGCGAAAGTAACTAAAGGACTAATGTCAATATTGCCTCAACGACAAAGTGTATTCTCGTTTTTTGACCGCAACATAAAACACTGGCGACCGACAAAACTGACTGTCGATGAAGACATCGCTGCACAAAGTGGCAACAACACGGGATTAATGAAGAAAACATTCGACTTTTGAAAAACAGGCGTTGACAAATCACATCACTTATCGGATGCTAATGGATACTTCCTCCCCAGATAATAATATTAATAGAGTAAGAACAACAATTAGCAACGGGTCACTTCAGGTGTCAAACGCCGATTCGCTTTAAACGAGCAGCCATGCAGTCAAGTGACTCACGAGAGATAATGCGCTGCACATGGTGCTTCGATAGTGATAAGCGCGTGCTGGCCAAAGCACACGCGCAGCACGCACTTGGGCAAGGGGCCTCGAGCGTTTCTCAACCGCCGGGTCGAGGTCACGACCACTACTACCCGCTTTTCAGGTGCACACCTGAGCGAAGACCGCAAGAAGGCCAGCGTCACACGGGTGGGGGTTCCACTGGCGGTGTGCCGAGTCGGAAGACGAGAGGGGGTAGGGAGCGGGGAGGAACCCCCTTTGAAAATGGATTTGGCTTTCAGAATCGCAGACAACTTGATTTGTACAACGATCAGCTTGTAATCTCAAGTAAGAACTAAACTCCCATTCGCGGTGTTGGTTTTAATCTGCTACTTAAAGTCTTCGGGTGTGTTTGATATAACGGAAACTATATCATTCATAGAATTTCCTTGAATAATTCTTATCCTGCACCTCGGCTGTGAATGCTACAATAAAATGCCCGGACCAACATCCCATCCTTAGTTGGTACGCCCAAGAAGAGTCGCACAACATAGATGTTTTTTTATCATTACAACAGAACGTTCCCTGTGAGCTCGCAAGCTCTAGATGTTGGCATTTCTGTGACCCAACAAGCTGCCGAAATGACCAACGAAATCAGGTGATTAGCGAGTCGTGTGTGAGTCTATCTCACGCTTTGTATCTCTCATTGTGCCTGTCTCTGTATTTCCTCAGTGCTCTCAGCCTGTCTTCTGCCTCTGCATATATACCTCCCTCGTCTCTCTCTGCTGTTTAATTTCACTGCAGCGCATGATCTGAACTGTCGTCCATCCAACTTGCAAAACGTCTCGGTATAAGCTTCATCAGTTGTCCGTGTTGTGATGTTCTCACCTCTTCCATAAATCTCTTTGCCGTCTATATGAAGGTCCGTTTGGTCCAAAAGATCGCGATGTTGATGTTCACGATTAAGCCTGAAACATAAATATCACAATTTAGTCATGCTGTTCTGAAAGACGTGGATTTGTAGTCAACAATGGCAATTCCATATCTATATCCACACGCGTGCAGCATCGCCACATGATATATGTGTAAAGGTCTTCACGATGCAAAGCTACATTGTGAGACGAGAGTGATTGCATACCTGAGCACTCTTGAACATAGAGAGCCAGAGGATATATTGTTGGAGGTCTGTGCGGCATACATGTGAAAAACACACATTTAGTATGAGGTCTGTTGGCTTTATTGCATAAAAGAAAATCACATTATCGACCTCTTAAACATATTGTAATAAAACGAAAGATGTCACCCCTTTGTACTCAACACCGCTCTGATGAAATTGGCACACAATCCCACGTTTATGGCGAGTGATATCTGTACCGCTCCCCAGGACAAACACCCTTCAACCCACACTGACAGTTGTGGTGAAGTACGGTCAAAATGCCCCATAACTGACATGGTATGGGAGGATCTTCAGCAGTGAATTAACAAATGGCTGTAAATTATTATAATTTTTTCTCGCTAAACTGACCGATGGTCAAAAATGACAAAAAGGTGGCAGTGAAGGAATGGAATGTTGGAAGATAAGTCGCGATGAAATTGGTTTATGTGAAGGTGTTACTTTTTTACATTGATCGAGAGAGGTGGCGATGGATGCTTTTGGGTGGCTCTCATCCAGCAGTGGATTAATGATGATCCATGATGCTGATGATTATTCAGCTTGTGATATGAAAGGAGCACAGGGAGGGGGTACCTGCTGAGACCACCCTTGGACCTTGAGCTGCAGATGCTGGATGAGTTGTAGGCTTCTGTGTGCGAGAGCCCATAGCTCGGTCTCAGGCAGAGCCCCCTGCACGTGTTCTGGCTGTGGGTCGGTGTGCAGGCGTCTCTCTGGCTCGCCTGTACCAACACATGTGCCACAGGGATCATCGCATGAGAATGGGCAGCGTTAAAGTGTTGATTGGTTAATTCAGTAGGCTAATTGCCTGACCATTACAATCGACTGCTGTTGTGCGTAATGGATTATTTAGGCCCTTTTAAAAATGACGGCTGCTCCAAATCATTGTGCATCCATAATGAGGGTAACCCCCTTCAAGCCATGCCCAGCGTGACACATCTTATGATTCCATCACGTTACCAAACCCTGCCCATCACCTCCCAGCCAACGACACTTGTGGAAAAAAAATGAGACTTTTTTTCCCTTCCCCGTACAGAGAAAAAAAAACCTCTAATGCTTGCTGAGCTTTTCGCTCCCAACACAATGCAGTGAAATATCGGATACCATGGTGTTTTTCAACACAGCTACAAAATACATACGCGGTAGGGTTACCGAGAGAATGGGGTATGCACACGACGAGTATCCCATGGTCTTAGCGAGAGGTATACTGGATGTGGTATGCTGGGGCATGAACAGATTTTCCTGGGTCACTGACCCACACAGACGTGGTTGATATTCAGCCCTGATTTTAACAGCTCGGTACTCTCCTATGGAGGGTATCTTACCATCACATTCAGTGGTCATATCTCCTGATGCAAAGCCTTTATCTTGTCGGGGGCCAACAGATTCTGGATCGGCGCTCTCTGCATTACGATAAAAGGGGCAGCCGTGAGTCAAGTGTCCCCAATACATCACCGCACAAATTTAATGGCAGAGTGGCGCACACGGGCCAAACCTGCGGTCTGCTGGTGTCCTGTCCATCTCGCGGTGCGAGCCGGGTGATCCGTGTCTGGCATCGCCGCCCGCCGCCGCCGCGCGGAATCCGTGCTGAGACACAACAAATGACAACAACAACAACAACAGTGACGTGATGGCGTTTGTCACGAAACGTGGAGCAACGCCCGTGACCAAGTCATCCGATCTCGTCGTTTCTCTCACACAAGGAGTACATTACTAGTTATTGTTGCTGAATGACATTATTATAACGCTTGTTTTTAACCTGGCTATTTTTCAGGAAGGGTCCTGTCAAGCGGACGGCACGGTGGCCCAGTGGGTAGCGCTGTCGCCTCCTCACAGCAAGAAGATCCCGGGTTCGAATCTCGGCTTGGGTGCTGCTCTCTGTATGGAGTTTGCGAGTTCTCTCCCCGTGTCCGCGTGGGTTTTCGCCGGGCACTCCGGTTTCCTCCGACAGTCCAAAAAACATGCTGCTGCATAGGTTAATTGGCTTGCAGACTAAATTGCCCGCAGTTCCCGGTGATGAACTGGCGTCCCATCGTGGGTATATCCCTTCCTTTGCGTCCTGTGTCTGCCGGGATAGGCTCCGGCTCACCGCCTCCCTGTACAGGGACTAAGCGGTTTCTGACAATGAGATGAGGTCCTGTCAAGTTTTTGCAGTAGGGGGCGATGTTGCTACGTACGGCAGCACTCCAGTAAGTTTCTAATCGAAATGTTTTACAAACATTGTTGCAGTTACATCTCATCTCTCATCTCATTGTCTGAAACCGCTTCGTCCTATACAGGGTCACGGTGAAGCCGGAGCCTATCCCGGCAGACACAGGGCGCAAGGCAAGGATATACCGACGATGGGACGCCAGTCCATCGCCGGCAGTTCCATTGTGTGAATTTGATATCCTGTCATTGGCAGTGTTGAACATAAACAATCCTCTTAACACGCTGGTACTTTGTCACAGCAAAAAAAATACAAAATAGAGACAAAGATCCCCCGTCGATCTTTTAATTGACTGTGCAAGCGCAGTTAGCGAGCACCTATGAAGGTCAGCACAGCACGAAGGGGGTGAGCGGCCAACACCGTGCCCGGCCGCCTTTGTCTCCCCCAATGTTGATGTTAAACAGACCGCACCAAGTAGCAATTGTTAACACTGAGCCAACCTAGCGGAGGACCGAGAACCTGTTCAGATGTCATTGATCGTGAGCGGGAATTGAACTTAGGCGATGGGGTCGTGAGCGCAGCGCGTGAACCACGACGCCACCGCTCCCCGCACACATCTCGTGGATTATAAGACGCTCGCCAAACTAATTGTTTAAGCTCTAGCGAAACACACAGTTCCATTGTAATGGTGTGGACAACACGGTCTTGTGCAGCGACTGAAACTTTACCAAGCACAGTGTCAAACAAACATCGTAAAAAAAAACCCACAAGCATCTTTTCCACACACTGTACCCGGAGTTGCTCTCAACTCAGCGCGACAGTCGCCTCGTCCCGCCACGTTCGCGAGATTTGCCGACACTTGTCGCACGGACACGTTTGTCGTCCGCGGAGGGCTTCAGACGCGTCGCGGCGATCTGATTAATCGCTCGTCACGGCGTTCCCACGAGCGTCCCTCCAACAAAGCCGGACCGCGTCGCTCAGGGCAACTCCGAGCAACTAAATCATCAAGTTCACGTCGCTCCACCCGTGGGGGGGCGCCTCGTGGGGCCAATCAACTCGATGCTCAAGGTGGCTTGTGCCTTCATCCCCTGCCTTGTGTGCGAGCCAATTGGACTGGAGCGAGCGGCACGAATGGCCAATACAGCTGTACTATTGTCTCATTATTATCTGAAACCGCTGAATCCCATACAGGGTCACGGTGAGCCGGAGCCTATCCCGGAAACACAGGGCGTAAGGCAGGAATACACCCGACGACGGGACGCCAGTCCATCGCCGGGCATT
>JAZEWT010000009.1:22914377-22930653 GCA_036362905.1 Mordacia mordax | reverse complement strand
TTGTGTCTGCCGTGATGGACTCCAGGCTCACCACGATCTTTTACAATTTTTTAACTGGTACTGATATCTATATTTTTAACTGTCGAGAAATTTTTTCTTTCAATACGTAACTCATAGAATTTCAAATAAAGCAATCAGGTTGATTGATGATCCAGCACTCAGTGATTTCCTCCGATCACTCGCTTACCGCAGGTCAGCCAACCTCTCCGCAGGCCAGTGATCTCTCTTCTGACACGGCTACTATTGTGGCTTGACCCAGGCCATTGTACCTCCGGGATGTTGCAGTGAGCGGCACTTCACGGGGGACGTCAAAGTTATCCTACGCAGAGAGGGCCTCATTCCCTTCTCTGGGTTTTGCCGGGGGGTCGCGAGGTCACGCCCGTGTGGTCGCGCGTGTGCGCGCGCGTCTGCGGTGGCACAGCAGGTTCCCTGCGGCTCGTGCTGCGGAGGGGCGGTTCGCGCACCCGGAGCCCGCCCGCCGGTGGCGCCGCAACCACGCCGCCGTCCCGTGCCACCTCCGCCAGTCAGCAGCACTGCAGGAGGGCCCTCAAGCAGGTGAGCCGAGACGAGCGGCCGCGGGGGGAGGCTTGGCTGGAGCTGGGACAGTGATGTCGATGGATTGGCGTTAAAATTGTCTAAACCACAATCGATTAGAGTTGCTCTTAGGAGCTGTTTTTTTTCTCTTCCAGAATGGCCCCATTGAGCATTTCTCTTTCCTTCCTGACGTTTCATTTCCCACGTTGAAGGCATCGTCAGGCTTCAGCATCTAGACGTGAACACATACATCGATGCACGCGGTCAATTTCTCCGGCCCCTTTGACAGTGGTGGCTGCCCGGACACCCAGCCTCCTGAAGGAGGGAAACCCCAACAATCGACACCAGGCAGGAGGCCGAGGACACGGTCAACTCTCCTCCATCACGTCCCGTCCAGTGCCACGTGTGGTAGCAGAGGAAAGACTTAGCTTTCCCTCGTGGCTACGTTCGTGTTGTCTGGTTACTTGAGTTATCGAACAGACAATTGGCAGAGTCATCACTCACTTTGGTATTTAGAGCCCAGTTCCATACGCGACTGTTATTTACATCGTGAAGGAAAGTGTTTGGGTCGTTACTGTGTTCCGGTTACAGTTGGGAGATTTTATAAGATGATATGTGGTGTTGGGTGTTTGCGAGTGGTTGCGTGCTCGCTGATGATGGGGTGCGGCAGCACAGTGGTTGACGCACTGCGCTACATAGCTGCCACCTGACTTCGATTCCCGCTCACAATTTTAGTGGTGAATGTCTTAACGGGTCCTGGGCCTTGTCGAGGACGACTGCTGTACACAAGTGCCCCGTGTGATGTGTAAACATCATAAGTGGAGAGACAAAGGCGGGCGGGGCGTAGTTACGACAACCCGCCCACTCGTGCACCAATTCGGCCTTTTCGGGTACTTACCAGCAAGCACTCGCCCCAGCAGTCTGTTGAAGCTTATACCGGGGGGGGGGGATCTTTGTCTTTGTTTTGCTGCAAATGTTGCGTACAGGCTCTAAGACAGCAGAGGGGACGGCAAAGTCGGAGGCTCTCTGCAAAGACGCTTGTCTTGCAGTTCTCGCTTAAGAAATCTCTCGACGTTCCAGCAGCTGTGCCCGGTAAGGATCGGCTGTCCCCAGCTGTGACGAGCCACAAGTCACCAGCTTGCTCTTGCCAATCCCATGAACGTCATTTGGTGTTTTTTTTTTATGCGTTGGGAACAAACTCGGTCGCTGCAATGGAGTTATTTCCAAATGTGAACTTTAGATGTGGAATACAAAGGTTGCATAGCAGTCAGTGGGGACTGAGGTGTGGATGGATATGTAAACAGGTCAGATAAAGTGAGCACATTGACAACGCAACATCTCTATAGCGAATGTGTCCGGATGCAGATAAATCGCCGCTATAAAATTGGGGGAAGTGCTTTATGGGCTTTAGCGGTAAGTAAACATACGTCCGTTACAAGTACGTAACTGTGTTTGTGAAGCATCGGTGCAGGCTTTCACAGCTGGATGCAGGAGAATTGCTCTTGAGGACTGCTCTCTCGGGGTAGCCGTGTCCAGTGCGTTGCTGACGTCGAGGGATCGAATCGGAAATCAGCGACGTCTGCATCGCGAGCGGTGCAGCTCGCTCGCGGTCGCGCCGGGCGAGTCGCTCGCGGCCGGCGCGGCCGGCGCTCAACCTGTGACCTCCTCTTCGCTCAGACGATCGAGCACACCCCGAAGAAGACAGCATGGACGTGGACACGCCGCACTCGCTGCTCGTGAACACCGACCTGAAGGCCCTGATCAACGCGCACACCTTCGCGGCCCTGCCCGCCGACTGCCAGAAGAAGCTTCTCTCTCAGCTGCCTCCCCTCGACAAGGAGGTTCGGTGGCAGCAGACCCTTGACTACTATAGTCCGTAAATGATGGCTATCAAATTATTATTATTATTAATACCGATAGGGCGGCACGGTGGCCCAGTGGTTAGCGCTGACGCCTCACAGCAAGAAGGTCCCGGGTTCGCATCTCTCGGCTCGGGTGCCTTTCTGTGTGGAGTTTGCATGCTCTCCCCGTGTCCGCGTGGGTTTTCGCCGGGCACTCCGGTTTCCTCCCACAGTCCAAAAGCATGCTGCTGCATAGGTTAATTGGCTCGCAGGCTAAATTGCCCGCAGTGCCCAGTGATGGACTGGCGTCCCATCGTGGGTGTATCCCTGCCTTGCGCCCTGTGTCTGCCGGGATAGGCTCCAGCTCACCGTGACCCTGTATAGGACTAAGCGGTTTCAGACAATGAGATGAGATGAATACCGATAGTCATCTTGCTCATTATTTGTGTTCACTATGTTTTTTTGTTTGTTTCTCTGTGAGCTTATATTCAGAACTAGGTTAAAATGTCAAGTTATTTATATAAGTTTTTGGCCATGATATTAAAAGGCAAAATATGACGTTTATAATGTGTCTAGTATTTTGATTGGTCCAGGATGATGTAAATCATATCTTACAAATTACAATGAAGTAAAATTTACGGCTGGTAAATTATTGATTGGGGTAGACAGTCCAGTCTGATTTTGACTATCTGGATCACAGTCAACAGACAGTCTTGTGACGTTTTTTTTCACTTTAAACATAAATGAGCAGATGACACTGCTCGATCACCCGTTTTAACCCTCTGCGTAAGGAGATATATTCTGCTGCGCGGCCTTTTTGGGAGCGCGCATTTTCAGCAACACAAGCAAGCCTCGGCTGGATTCGTTGTTCGTTGTCTCGTGAGCGGAGGAGTCGGGCTTAAATCAATGCTGGGGAACTGCCAGATGTTTATAGACAAGGCCCCTCTCTGTTAGTTATGGGTCCTAGTTCGACGCAAGCTATAAATCACGTAACGCTAAATAACCATTAGCGTCGTTGTGGAGAATGTAAGTCTTCCAGAAGGACCGCGTGGTTGATGGGAAGTGTTAAAAAAAACAACACTTATTTTATACGTGGCGAAATCGCCACGTGAAGGAAGCGTTATCACCCGCTCATTAGTTTTCCTGCATGCACTGTGACGCGCGTCATTATTTTGTTCTCTGCAGCCCATCTTACTTCGTCTTCTCTCTCTGCTCAGGTGAAGGCTGGCGTCGAGCAGCCAAGCAGCACTGCCTTAAACAACGAGTTCATCAACGTGGCTCTCGCGGAGTGGACCCACCGGCTGGCTGAAGGTACGGGCACGGCGCCGGCACCCGCCGATGGGAAGCGGGCAGCGCCGTATGATCACGGGCAAAAATAACCGTTCGGGTCTGATTTTGTGCGTTCGTTTTTGTGTTTTGTGTTGTTCGCGTGCAATGATTTTGCCTCGTAACGGTCACGATTACTCCCGAGTTTGAGCCATCGACGTGACGTCACGAGACGAAGCGATTGTTTTCGATAGCAGTGCAGCCCCACCGTGTTGTGGAATGAGCCGCCAGAGGACTACTTACAGAGCCGCCTCCGAGAGCCATTCAAGTCGCCTGTGGTTTAGAAAATAAGGAGAGGGGGGGCAGCATCTACACTCACTCTGTGTACCAGAGTCCCGTTCATCGCTTGACCAAATTCAGCACAGTGACTGAACCGAGACCAATCCGCTCACTGCGAGGTAACCCAGTTTAATCACAGGCGGCTCAAACCTGGATGCAAACCCAGGATCGCAGCTGAGCCCATTGCCCACTTGGATTTTCCATGTGCGGCGTTATTACACTGAATATAGTGGAGCGGTTTGACGTGCCCGTGAGTGGATCTGGTGGGGATGTGTGTAAAGTGGGTGTGCCACAGAGCTTGTGGTAGTATTGGTGTGAGTGTAAGGGGTGTCTGCTTGTGCGGAGGGGGTGTTCTTCGTGGAAGAGCTTGCAGGTCTGGACGCGAGTGGAACTTGTGCATGGGTGGTGGCTGTTTGCGCACGCGCGCCCTTGTTTGAGATGTTGATGTCGTCGTGGCGATGTCAGGGGCATTCACAGCGGAGATGCAGCTGCGCTTGAAGCAGGAGAAGGAGAGGAAGGTGGAGGCGTGGAAGGAGGAGTTCTTTGAGGATTACTACGGACAGAAGTGGGTTCGCCTGCCTTTCTTGGCTTTTTTGAAACACCACCTTGTGTTAATAAATCAATCATAACAATGTATGCAGTATAAAGGTGTGCATGTTAACGTAACAATGCAATTCGTTCATATGTTAAGGTCAGGGATGTCTGAAGGAGAAGTGGCCTTGATGATGGAGAATGACGGTCAAGGTGAGTATCTGGTGTTAACAATGGACGGAAATTATTCATACGCATGGATTACGTAATTGATTAGCTGGAGAGACATGCACGACAATCTGCCGGGGCTAAAACGTATATTTATAATAAACCCATTTTGCTCTGGCTTTTGTCTGCACGTCTTGAGCAACTACTTCCGTGATAGTAACGGTTTTACAACTGCAGAAGCCTCTCATAACAACACAACGTTAACGTTGCATTGGTGTGGGATCATGTTTACAGGCGTTAATAGTGGCCCCCGCGTCTCAGGGTGGGTAGACAGATTGAGACTCTGAACCCATTACGACTGGCGACCTCTGTCGAAAATCAAGACTGATGGTTCAGTTCTTGTGCCGGCAGTTGTATCATTTACATTGTCTACCACTGTATCGATGTAGATTCTCACTCTACAATGTAAGAGAATTGCTCTCAGGAGCTGCTCTTTTGGATTCGCTGTGGCGAGCGTATTTCTTTCTTCCCGTTGTTTCGCCTCCGTTGGCGATGCCTCCAGCAGGAGGAAAAAATGTGCGGAGGGAAAGAGAAATTCGCTCACCATTGCTGGCCTGAAATAGCTCCTGAGCAAGTGTCACCGAGCGCTCTCCATTATTTTCCTGCGAGGCACCGTGTTCGCCATTCACGTCGCCGTTGACATCTCATCCCACCTCTGCCGCATCTCTGTGCTCCTCTCAGATCTGGCCTCGGTCGGGAGCGACGCCGCGGTCCACCGCAGCGCGCTCGTCTCTGCCTCCTCCGCCACCGAGGCGTGCGGGCAGGACAGAGGTGCGGCGTCCGCCGCGCCACGGCCTCAGTCGTCCAGATCTTCAACCGTTTGCTCCCGCAAGCGAGCGTCCACCCGGGGGGCCCCCACGGCCGAGCCGTGCCCCCCGTCGCCTGCCGTTCGGGCGGCCACCCCACGCGAGAGGAAGCCGGTGAAGCAGGTCGGCGTGGGCAAGGGGGCCGCCGGTGGCGGCGGCGGCGGCGGCGGCGCGGAATGCGATGGCGACGACGGCACTCCGCCCGGCGAAGCGTCTTGTTCCCAGCCATGTCAGCAGGGCGGCGAAGATTGCGCTGCAGAGAGAGCCCGAGCCGGATCGGCGGGGGCGCAGCCCTGTCTCAAATCGAGGGATCTGTCGTGGCAGAAGGCGGGCATCCAGAACGTGAAGAGCGGTCCGTTGGGAAAGAGGGAGACTTCCGAAGAGCGGAGACTCTCGCAGTGCTGCGCCGAAAACACCGATGGCGATGAGGCTGTATCCATACACGTCAACCAGCAGCGCTTGCCATTCGCCGCTGCCTCCGCCGCCGATTCTGGTTCCCAGCCGCCGCCGCCGCCCCCCGCGGCGACGCAGGGTGTGAAGGGCGCGTCCGGCGAGGGCCTACCCAAGTGCGTCGCTCCGTCGGCCGTGCGGGCGGAGGTGTCGCCCGCGGGAAAGAAGCAAGGGCAGGGCAGGTGCACGAGGAAGTGCAAAGCCAGACGCAGCGGCCAGAGCAAAAAGAAGCGCCTGCGCAGCGAAGCGGATCTCCTGCCCGAGGATGAAGACACCTCGGAAGTTGGAGATGATGCGGAGCCAGGGGCCTACGACAGCCAGGCCTTCTTCCGGCTTTGGGAGCCTTTGCATAGCATCCCGGTCGTCTATTTTTCGCCCTATTATTTCGGCGAGCAGCTCCTGCCGCTCGTGCGTGAGCGAGAGCCGTGCGTGGCAAAGGGAGGCCACCACAAGGACTGGTGTTGCCGGAAAAACCAGAGCGAGCCCTGTCTCTTCCCCGACAAAACCAAGGGGGGTTGGTTCGGAAACCAAGGCAGCGCCATTCACGAGCACACATTCGGGAAGCTTCCGTGGTCAGGTCTTTTGCAAGAGCCCGAGCCAAGCGTCTTGAAGAAACCGCCGCTCCCTTCGCACGGCCATCGAAACTCCACGGTGGTGGCGGGCGTTGAGAACAGCAAGGCTTTCGCCGCGCCCAAGACGGACACTTCGCACTCTCCCATCGGTGGTACCAACGGCCAGCCTTGTGAGTCTTTAACTCAGCCCAGGGACAAACGATTCCCTGACTGCAACTTCTTCCAAGCACTTTTCCAGGTCGACCTTAAGATCAACGGCAAAGTCCCGTCGCCGACGGAGAAATCTCCGCCACACGCGCGGCACGCGTGCGATGCCGCGGCGTGCGGTAAGGACGGCGGTTTTGAAGCCGCGGGGCACCGGTGGCCATCGGGAGGCCCGAGGCAGCGGGTGGCGGCAGCGGCGTGCGAACACCGTAAGCCCGTCGACCCGAGCGCCCCGTTCTGGCTCCAAAACGGCGGCAGGTCGCCGGACGGCACCGCGCCGGCGCACGGCGGCGAGAGGGCATGGTGCGCAACCGTCACCTCGATCCCCATCTGTAGCTCTCCGCTGAGCGACCCCCGCATGGCGCTGTCGGTGGGGGGCCTCCCGCTGGCCTGCGTCGCCGCCACCGCGGGTCGCTCGTCCCCTCCGGCCGCGCAGACCCCCGGCCGCCAGTTTCCTGGCCGCTGCCTGGCACGGGCGGCGGCGGTGGGAGGTGGCGGGTCAGTTGCCCGCGTGCCCTGCCCGCCGGCGGGCTCCACCAAGGCCTTGGCGGTGGCTGCGCAGCCGGAGGTGGGCCACATGGCCGCCTGTCACGAGAAGTGTGGCTCCAGAGGCCCCAAGCTGTTCATGGGATGCCCCGTCTCCCAGTAGCGTCGTGACTTGCCCGCACGTGACCCTTTACTAGACGTAGAGAGAGAGAAACTATCGTCCACAGCAGCGTTGTTATTTTTTTATATATATTCATGCATTAACCTAATTATATCTTGAATATGTTTTTTTTTCCTTCCTAAAATATGGTTATCGTGTGTTAGGTCATTGTACAGTACATGAAGGCTTCGGTAGTAAGTAGACGTGATTGGTCTGTGTAAGATCGGTCTGTGTGTGGCTGTGTGTGTGTGTGTGCATCCCTTGCCTTCCCAACTTGCACTGTGCTGTGTCCTGCTATCAGCACAAGGCCTGAGGTTTCTAATAAGAGAATATTGCACTTTCATTGTTCATGCTGGTTTGTAAAAGTAACGTTTTTTTTCTCTGTTGACACTAGGGTTGAAGTGCTGTAATCTGAACTAGTTAACGTGTGCGCGCACGCACGCACGCGTGTGCTGCCTCCCAGTTTCAAAAAAACAAAAAACAAAACACGAGATACGCGGGACGGCGTGCCTAGGAGACCCCGACGCAGTCGAGCATTCGGCGGTGGTAAAACCGCGCGGGGCAGCGTCGCGGCGCTCTCGAGCGTGGCTGTCGCAAGCGAGGCCCTCGACACGAGCCGCGGGTCGGAAGCGGAAAACATGGAGACGTCAGGGACATTAGAGGTGGGAATCGGAACGAATGAGCGGCCGCAGTTTAGCGAGGGCTCGGCTGCGCGCGCGCGCGCGCCCTCCGTTTCCGTAGCCTCCCGCGAATTTCCTTCTTCCACTCGACATCTTGTTTACGCGTGCGCCTCCTACGTAACCCTCCCCCGTCACTGCCAGTGTCGTGGCCTGCCGTCGTTAGTCTAGGGCTAATCGACTATAGTTTTAAGAAAACTTAAAAAAAAAACCGAGATGAAAAAAAAGTACGTGTATGAAATACATATGGTTACAGAGTTTACGTAAACTTGTGATTTTAGTCGTCAAAATGTTAAGGTAACGAAATGCAATATAACACAAAAAAAGGATGAAGATGCACAACGTGCTTCCACGGAGCATCTGGCTGATTTAAATGCTGCAGATAAAAGAATGTAAAGAATGTATGGTTCTTTTTTGTATGCGGTGCGCATGCCTTTATGTGGCTGAGCTGGAGTATTAGCCGAAAGGGAGTTTGCCAAAGCTTACCACGAGGTTGCCTAAAAGGAGCCGAGTTGAATGTACTGAAGATAAGTAGATACTTGATGGTGGGTGGATGGTGAGTGATGAGCAGGTCAATCAGAGAGGCACTTACGGAGACCCGAGTGAGGTGGTGCGCCGGCAGGGATCGGGGGGGGGTGGCTGACGGGGGGGGTGCAGCTGTTTGGAGTAGGGTTGCCACGATATGGCGACGCTGTGATATCGGACGTAACGTGAGCGATAATCGTGTGTTGGGCAAAACGTTGCGTCGCCACCGTCCGTTGGGACGTTGATTCCTCGAATACATCGATTGTCCTGGCGAAGTATGTACAAAATAACAGCATTCGAAATTGATGTAGTAAAGTAACTCTTGGCTGTTAAATTAGTGCTTTGCGGAATGTCTTCAGGAGTAGTTGATGGCGTGGTAATTGAATGGTGACTTTCCCATAGTTTATCCAATGGCATACATTTCTTTGCATTGTCAACAGCTGTATGTGCTGTAAACGTTCATATACTGTAATCTTACAATGGTTAGAAGTACACTTGACATTTTCCAGTAATACTGCCTTAAAATGAGACGTATATAATTAGTGACATTTTGGCCAATGGATTTGAAGACAAAATTAAAACTTGAGGCTTTCAGGAGATACGTGACTATTAAGACACTTATGGTAGGTTTGCATCGATTGAGCTGCAGATGAATAATTCGAAAGTGAATTTGTGCTGGAAGTATTAAGAGAAGCACAAACAACACACGACAGTTGTGTTGAGTCCCTTGAAATCGTGTCGCCAGCTCTCGCATCGCGGCAACCCTAGTTTTGGGCTCACGGGGAGCGCTGGACATTTCCTTGCTCTGCGTGTCGAGCGCCGAATACTCGGGTCCTTCTCACCAGCCGCCCGCCAGCGCTATATCGCCCAAGACGCGGTGGCGGCGGCCGTGGCCCCCTCTCCCCCCCCCCGTGCTTCCCTGCGAAGTGCGGCATAGCCGCTTGCTCCCAGCGAGACCCAGCCCCGCTTAAAATGACGTGGACATCCGTTTGTTCTTGGCACTAGTGTTTGGCTCTTAAGTAATTCCCATGGCGAACGGCACGTTGGGCAATGCAGGCTTCTTCACAACTTCGGATTTCGCCAGCTGAGCCGCTTCATTGGCTTTTAAGTGACTTAAAAAAAAGAGTATACCACCCGTTCATAGGTAAGTGTGTGCAGTTGGGGTTGCGTTGGCTGGCAATTCTCTAGCGGGGTAAATACGAGTGATGCACTTAACGTCAACACCGTTTGTTATTGGAATTACGATGGATATATTCTCGAGTGACTTAAAAAAGCCCCATCAGACCTGGTACAAATGTATTGGTGACGTCAGTGTCACTTAGTGGCGAAAGCTGGCTGTTGGTGTTGACCACTGGTACCGTAGCGGCATAAATAGTAGCAAAGAACACCCACCCTTCTCCAGACGCCAGGTGTCCTTCACCGGTTAAGAGCTCTATAACGAACTTGCACTCGCTCAACAACAACATCATCATCATCATCAATAATAAATCCGTAATTTCCTGCTCAATCGAGCATTTAGGCGATGCTCATTCCGTAATAATAATAGTTTGCAGCCCTGAGCCACAAATGGGAATTTCACATCCCTATGGTAGTGGCGAGTGTCAATAGGACAACCACTGTTGAGCACCCCATAGAGTGGTATTCATTTTTAGCGATCCCAGAGGGAGGGACGATGGGCTGAGTCAAACCCAACCCCCCACCCCCCACAACCAGGAATTGAACTGACAACCTTCCGATCGCAGGCTGCCGTCCCTGCCGCCAAGCCACCTGGCCAAGGTAACTCGCACAAACCACAAGTGAGAGAGCGAGAGCCATGTTTGAATCTCTCTTTTGTGGAGGGGGGGGGCACTTATTTGAGGCTGAGTTGACCTAAGGGACGGGGGTGAGTGTCGAGGTTGGCGCTGGTGGTTCTGAGAGTCCAAGAAGGGGGTGGGCAGCTGGGGCCTGGCCCCGCTGTGATTGGCGTGCGCGCGCGTGTTGTGTGTCCATCCGTCTGGCGATGGAGGGGGTCAGCCTGTAGTTCAGGGGCTGGGATTGGAAATGTCTGTTGTTGTGGATGACTCTTGTTGTGTAAAGTTGTCGGTCTGGTGGAGACCCAATGTGATTGCACTTGCCTCTTAAAAACGCTGCGTGTAGAGAAAATATATTTTAAAGCTTGCTTGCACGACCTGCTTTTTTTGTATTTTATTTGCCCAAGAGTTTTATGTTTTAAGAAAAAAAAAAGATATATGGAAACAAATTACCAAGTAACTGTTACGATGTAATAGGAATTAAAACAATGTACCTGTATATTCTACAAGTAGATGTCTGTTCACCTCATGATATCTGTGTTGCACATTTACTGTTTAAAGGATACAAAAAGAGTGCAGTATATATTAAAGCGTCTGGTCCCAGTGCCTTGCTCAGTGCCTGTTTCTCCTGATGATGTACTGAGCCACGCGTGTCCCACGAACTACAAGCGGCGGTGATGGTGGTGCTGCTGTTAAATCTGGCGAGGGGGCCCTGGCAAACTGTCGTTTGTTCCCTTTAGGTTGGCGCGGTGAAATTATATTTGCAATTCTAAAGAGCTTTTCACCCGAGAGGTCACAGAGCTATGGAGGGAACGGCGTGTCAACAACATCGGAGAAGATCAGTTTAAACCAAAAAAAAGACGACATTAATGAAGGGTATGGAATAATAATTAAAATAATTGTTAAAACAAAGAAGAGGTATTCCTGAGCAGGCACAGGTCAACAGTGAACCATCACCCAAGCACACAACAGCGAGCAACATCAACATTCCTAACCAGAGGACAAGGTCTTACGGAACAAATGAGTCTTGAGGCTGTGTTTGAAGATGCCGAGAGACTCGACCGAATTTCCAAAGGGAGTTCCACCTGTGACTCATTACACGTGAGCCTACACTGGCTACATTAATATTGACTGTTTAGGACTCCAGGATCAACCTGTCCACTGATCTTGCGACCACTGGAATCGCCTGATCATTTGCGGTGGTAACTTCTGTTCCTCAGCCCTGCTGGACCGAAGTGGTTCGCTTGCCCCCTTGCGCGTCTTTTCGTGTCAAGTTTTGTGCGTTCTGTTCACGTGTTCTCCGTGGCTTTCCTCCAGGTTCTCCGGCTTCCTCCCACAACTGAAAAAAATTCATAATCGGCAGATAACGTCAATATACAGGCAGCCGTGCCTGGCGAGCTGGCGCCTGCTGACCACCTGGCTGACTACCACCACCCCCCCGCCCCCCTTGTGGTTTTCTTGAGCGTTCGTCGAGATTGACTTTTGTTTACTCTAGTTTTTGACGATTTGAACTTCTGAGCTGACATTTGGCGAGCCCGTGTTTTGTCACGAATGTTGCACCGAGATTAGCTTCATTCGCTCTCCAGCGCTCCCTCGAGAGGAGGTCCTTCCATCGACAGTGGGCTAAGCAATTGCAGGGCTGCACATTTACCTCTGGAGACCTTTTAACCAGTTTCGAGATAAAATTATTAAAAGGTTTTATCCCTTTTTGGATAGAATACTACGAGCATATGGGTTCTTGCAGATTTGATGGCTTGTGAAAGATGTGCATAGTGTTTGAAGCTCTTATCCCGTCCCATAATACAGGTCTTTAGACCTTTTGTCTTTGCAATCACTTTTACAAAAGAAAAAAGTCTCTCCTTAACGCAGATGACGATTATACAGTGACAAGAGAGCGCGGTATGACCACGAAGGGTTTCATTGGCGCCATCGAGCCACGGTATGTATGGTATGGACATCTTCAGACTTTATTGAGGTCGCTTTACATCACAAGGAGCAAATCACAGGCAAACCGACACTGTGCAAACTGTGGGGGGAGGGGGTGGGAGGGGGGCATGGTGGGACCCCCTCACAAAACGGCCACGACAGCAGTTAAATCCACCTTCGAGCAGTAATATGTTTGGCCACGTTATGGTACAACAGAGGTCCCTCTCGATTGCTCGGAAACATCTGTTCTCTGGAGGATCGCAAAGAACTGTCAAGAAGGATGTGTATGCATCGTCAAAGAGTTTTCTCACAGAAGCGGCACATTCAGTTACTTGGGAGGGGAGGAGGGTTTCATTTTCTTATGCTATTCCATCATCTCTCGTTCTGGGCTAGGACATGCTAGCAATGCAAGGGGGTGGGTATCCCGGACCTTTAAAGATCACCTCTTCGCTCATGATACCATGACGATGACTACGTTAACGGTGACACGAACGCTCCGTAGTTTCAGTCGCCGCGCGTGCGTGTTTGTGTTTCTGCGTGGGATTTTGTTTCGAGCCCTTTTTGTTTTTAATTTAAAGTCATCGTTTACAAATTCGACCGTCGCTCGCCCTCCTTCCTCCCCCCCACCCCACCCCAATGCAGGAGCGACTCAAGAATTCCACCGCTGTCTATTGTCAGCCCTGCCTGGTCACCAGGACTCGGTTGGAGGAGGAGTGGCGGTCGTTTTCAACCGGGCGATGGCGGGAATCCAGAGGTTCGACTTTGCTTTGAGTATTAATTCGGAGACCCAACAACCCCCCCACACACACGCTCCTGTCGGCCACCTCGTGAATGTGGCCATGCAAAGCCCGCGATGCGTTCCCACGTGAGCTGTAATCACCATAGCGAGGGGGTGAGTTTAAATAAATGCGCCGTGCTTGCAACGCAACAAGAAGGAATTGCATTCCGCAGAAATGTGCAAATTCAACGTATATATATAATCTGTGTAAGAATACACTCAGGCGAGCGCACGGCACGCCTTTGCTATTGCACATGTTGGATATCGCAAACGTTGAAACAATCTCAACGCAAAATGTAAAATAAATTAGTTTTTTTTCCTTCTTCCTTACTGCGTTATTCGGGTGTGACCGCGTGTGTGGCCTGCCCAGATAAATTAAAAAAAAATTAAAAAAAATAAGGCTGCGGAAACCTCAAATCGAAACACGTGGTGAAAGTCATTCGTCACTTCAACGCAACATTGGCCATGTTTTAATCCATTGAAACTGCAGTGGTTATGACTGGTGGTGATGATTACCAGTGCTGGTGTGGCTTGAGATTGGTTATGGCAACGTGTTGGTGGTCTTGTTGATGGTGCCAGCTAGTGTTGGTGATTCGAAGCCGGTGCTGAAAATAGTGTTATCGTGGTATTGGTGGTGCTTTTGACAGTGTTGGTACTGGTGCTGATGGTGCTGTGGCGAGGAAATTGCTGGCGGTGGTGCCAGTGTTGATGCCAATGCTGATAAGCGGCGCAGCCGTGGGCTTGTACCAGTGGTGGTGCCGTTAGCGGTGTTCGTTGTATTGGAACCAGAGCAGGTAACTTTGTGTTTACTGGGCTGGTGCCTGTGGTGACGATGATCTCCCTCGTGCGACCAAAAACATCTCCCTGACTGGCGAGCATCGCTTATTATCTCGCGCTCGTTTTGGCAGCGTCGCCGTTGGGGGCACCGAGATTTGTGTGCGGGGAAAATAAATTCCAAACGCAGGCATTTCCTGGACAGATAGGAAACGTGGTGCGAGCAACGGGTGAAGAGTGGCCACGGTTTCACGGAGAGCGCGGCTGCCCCACCGTCTGGGTGAAACGAGGATAACATCATACCCACAGGTTGGTCGAGCCACAGTTGATTGTTGACAGGCTCAGAAGAGAGAAATAAAAAAAACCTGGCCGAATATGAACAGAGAAAAACACACGGGAGAGCAATGCGGGCGCACTCTGCAAAGGACGCCGATAATTCCAGTCCGTGATCTCGAAAGTAAAAAAAACAATCCCGTTTACGAGGAACGTCCAGGGGAGTTTCTGGTGATGACGGAACAACTACGTGGGGTGAATGTAATGTCTGGGAGTCAGTCATTGCTCCCGGTCACTTGAACCTGAGAAGGACGAGGGGTCGAGCCCACGGCGGCCTGAGTGGTGGAGGGTGGACTCTACGCTCGCCAAGTGCGGAGCCTCTGGTGGATGGGTGGAGGCTGTGATGGACGCGTATGTGTGGCGGTCGGGATGACTGAGAACGGCGAGTGGCTGAGTGCGGCGAGCGTGCGTGGTGACTGTGGAGGCTGGCCGAGGGGGGTTGTGCGACCGTAAACCGCGTAGAAGTGGGCGAGTGTGATGAGTGGGCTGGTAAGCGACTGTGGCATTTAAACGCAGTCGCTAAGTTTGGTAAACGAGCAAAGCCCATGGTAGATAGTTTGAAAGTTTTGGGGAGGGATTGGAGTGTGGTGGGCGGGTGAGTATCAACACTGGCAGACAGGGACAACACAAGCGTGGGACACACTGTGGATCAGCCGGCACTCTCGCCGAGCCGTGTCCCCAGCTCGCCAGCCGAGACGGGCACACGGCACCATCTGCAGGCGGCATCGCACGGAGTCCCTGGGGTGCTCGTAGCGGAAGCCCCGGGGCCCTCCACACTCTGGTGAGCCAGACCCGGCTGCAGTTCTCTCGCTCCTCCGCCACCCGTTGTCGCTTCTCGCAAGATCGAGCGAGCGCTCAATCGACCGCCGCGAGCCGTGACGGCGCGGACGAGCGGCAGCGCCAGCTGCCCTCGCCCACGTGCGCACACACGGATCGTGCCCTCCGCATTCATCTCCAATTTGGCATCGTTTTTGGGAGTCGGTCCCAGTTCTCTGCCGCCGCAGTGACCGGAGGAGGCATGCACGCAGGGACGTACGCACGGTGACTTGCAGGACTTCCCATTCCTGCACAAGGCTTGACTCAAAAGAGGGCTCGGGAGGAATGCGATGACGAGGCTGTGATTGCCACCCTCCGCCGTCGCGATAACAAGCGATGCCTGCGGCAGAACCACAGTCAGTTTCCACGACGAAGCCTCATGGGAATCCGAGGCACGGCCCCCTTCGCCACGCAGGAGTCGAGGTGGGTAAAGGTGCAGTGGAGAGCCTTGTCACTGGATAGCCATCGGGGTTGCCATCTGTCTCGATTTCCCGAGGATCGTTCCCCGTCTCGAGGCAGCTGTCCCAGTCAATGTAATCTCTAAGCATTCCCGATTGTCAGCTGGGTCACGATTCGTGGGTCGGGACGACGCATTAACCCTTTGTTTTCCCCTCCTCCGCTGAATTGAGAGATTCTTTTTCCCATGATGTGTCCCGGTGTGGTTGTGCCGCAGAGGCGGCGACTCCAGTCCACTCATGCGTCCGGTCGACGAGCAGCAAAGGTGAATTTAAAATTTACCGTTTAGTCTTTATTTTTTTTCCTCTCTCTTCCGAAATTGGAAAAAAAAAAACCACCCTGCCAGTTTGTGAAATCGTCTCAACGGCGGCGCGGTCACGCAGCGGAGAGACGGCGTCCCAGTTGCCACAAGGGGGTCGGTGAATTTGTCCACGGGCGTTGCATCCCTGGCCGTGGCGATTACAAACTCAACAACAGCCTGCGTTTCACATTTCACGAATCGCAGCTTCTTTCGCAGCTTGCGGGTTTCTCGTGGAGCTCGATCACAAATCGCTCATTGCCTTTCCTCCTGTCGACGTCCCTTATTGCCGCGATGGCCACTCGGTACGTGCAGCTCTGCGTCCGTGGCAGGGGTGTTTGATTGTTTATTTATTGGCGGACACAAGTCTCCGGTTTTATTCCTTGACGCTGTGCTGTTCGAGCTTTCATACAGCCGAGTGCATAACCCACGAGCCGTAGAAAGAGGAGGTGCATCCCCCCCCTCCCCCCCCCCCCAGTCTCTCGC
>JAZEWT010000009.1:22841713-22857830 GCA_036362905.1 Mordacia mordax | reverse complement strand
CCCCCCCCCGACGTTAAATAACTTAACGGTGAATGGGAGCCGCGCGGGTGCACTGTACGCCACGGGTTGCACCGAACTCGGTTCCCCGTCGTGCAGGACTTGTCACACGCGGCGTGCTCTGCAGCCCAGTCAACTGGCGGCACAATAGGCGTCTCTTATTAATCTCGGACGCCGCGATTTAATCCCCCGGGATCGGTCGCTGTTGTCAACTCGCTCGTGCGCTCCGTTCTGCGACGGCGGCCGGGCACCCCCGGCGCACTCGCCGCCGCTTTCTGTTCGCTATCTCGGCGTTGTTGCGCGAATTCGAATGGGCGACCGCGATGCTGGAGTGCGCTCGCCGGCCTGGCTCACTGTACGACGGGGAACGGCGGTGCACCGACCCTTTGCCTGCCGCATTAGCATTCCGAGTTTACCCACCTCGTGATTAGCTGTTAATTTCCAGGCGTTTACGCGGCGTGGATGGCAATTTTATGGAAGATAAAGCTCATTGGTAGGCAGCCTGCTAATGAATGAATAAATAAATAATAACCGTGCAGAAATTTGCTGAAAAGTTAGTCACGCTGCGGCACAGCTAGTAGTCGTCTCTTCGCTGGTTGATAACGCTCTCCCCGAGTGAGACCACCCTTAATCGGTCACCTGTGTCTCTGCGTGTGCACCGTGTGTGTGTGTGTGTGTGCGCCCGTCTCTCCCGCAGAATGATTGACGACCGGGCGCAACCCTCAAAGGTCATGGCGGACCGTCGGCAGCTCTTCCTGGAAATGCGTACGTCTCGCACGCTCGCGGGCACAGCGGGGCAGCGTGCAGCGCCGGCGAGCGAGCGAGGAGAGGGCCACGCTCGAGCACGTTGCCGTCCTGGAGGATCCCTGACGCCGTGCATTAAGCACCGCTGAAATAAACTCCATTGCCGGGAAAACTCAGCAAGCCACAGTGACGCTCAGCGACGTTTTTCAGCAATAAGTCCGCCGCACATCCCAGGCGCTGGGTTTGTTATAAAGCTGCTTGACAGTCGTAGCTGTGTCAGCTTTGTGACCCTTGGGTGAAAAGCGCTCTAGCAGTGCAACTTATTGTTTTTATCATGGGATGCTGTGCGAGCAAGCGTGCGACGATCTATCGCGTGAATCGATTGATGCTTTAGCTCAACCGATTGCGTTGTGTTTTAAATTAATGGTGCCAACGATGCTGTGCCAGTGGGACACACAATGAGAAAAAGAGGCATTGAATTGTATGGGGAAAAATCATCTATTTTTTATTATCGACTCGTGAGCAGCGGTTAATTTAATTTCAGCCTGTTTAGGTCGGTGATCGGTAAAGCATATCTGCCGCCAGTCTCCTTTTTGGCCTCTTCTCGCCACGATCTTCCACGGGAAATTAAAGCCCTGAGCGTAAAAACCCTGATCGCGACGACTCTTCGAATCGCCCGGTTTCGTGGGTGAGAGCGGGAGGGCGGCAGACGTTGCCGTCGACGACAGCTCCGAACGGGAGAGCTAATCGCGAGTGACGCGGCGCGGCCGGTGCTTCTGCGAGTTTCTCGCTTGCCCCCTCTGTGGGCGTGGGGGCCAGTTGCGTGTGCGCTGTGCACCGGAGCGTTGCGGCGGGAGAGATTAGTGGATGTTATCCGAATGTCAGCTTTTATGCGCGCGTCTCCCCAGCAAATGGGCGGTGAAAGGCTGGCAGCGACGGATAATGCCAGAAGTGGCTGCTAATTGCCACGGTGGTCGCGATTGCTTGATGGGGCCACGTGGGGCCAGCTAATAAGAGTGGCCGCTCTGGCGGATGCGCCATCCATTGTTTGTATCGCGATGCTGAATGTTCTTGGCGTTGGTGGCTGATCGATGCATAGTAGGTGTCACGTGGGTGATTAGCACGGTCACAGCAAAGGGTTTACTGGATACGGTGTGCCAACAGGTGTCAGAATATCTTCCGGGTCAGCGACCTAAGGTGACCTTAGATCAGCCGTACACGCATTAGGCTTTGTCTTGCATTTTGGTACCTCTAAAATGGCCTGCATGGGAGGTATAATCTAAATAATAAAAATAAATCATGTTTAAAAACCTTTCATCATAATAATTTCAACTCTTGCTGCGTCACTCAATATCTGCTTGTTCTCGAAGAGAGCTCATGGCTCACGTGCGAGGAGGAACCACAGACAAGAGGGAAGGCAGCAGCCACACAGCCAGCACCAACAATTGCCCAAGCTCAATCGTCCGAATATCAGGGCATTTTCATCCAGCTCATGAGTGTTTGTTGAGGAAACCACAGCAGAGCTTCACATCTAAACAGCATTATAAGAAGCAGTGCTATAGGGCGTATGCTCGCAAATGCAAACACTTGCTCCATTATTAGAGACTAGTGTATTGACCTGTCAAAAATAACGGGGTGCATTCCAAGCTGTTGACCGGGAAGTGGTGTCTCCAAAATATTGTTGGAACGTCTTTGGGGATCTTAATTCTCATTCGGTAAAGTAGATCTTGTCCAAATCAAAGCAACCTTGTTATTAAGCTTGTATGGCAGCTGATCATCCCGAAGTTGGATGAGACCCAGAATTTTGTGAGCAAATTTTACTCTCGTGAACGTGACTAAGCTGAGATTTGAGGACAGTCGGCCAAGCCTATTTCACGCTGGAGCCCTTCGAAGAACCTGTCACACACACACACACTGCACTTGTCTTTATATTAAGTAATTAGGGTCGCCGGGCACGGTGCCCAGGTGGTCGCACCTCCAGCTTACGCTCGGCAGTTGTCGCTGCTTTTCCGCGCCTCTGTGTAAACTCGCCGCTGCCGTTGCCGCGATCCGTGCTCTTTTCAGGGGCTCAGAATTTCGATGCCATCCGGCTGTCCACGTACCGCACTGCGTGCAAGCTCCGCTTCGTTCAGAAGAAATGCAACCGTAAGTGGCTGGACGCGGCGAAACGAGTTGTGCTTTCTTAAGTACGTCAACGCGGTCGTAAACCTTTCTTTGATCGTAAAACGCTGTTGACTGCAGAAGCCGGGAAATGTATGTGTCGTCTCAGTCATGCTCTCGGTGACGTTACGACCCTTAAAAGTTACTTCTGTATGTGAAACCAGTTATGAACGGACTTCATATGGTACTTATTTCCCATGTTTATGGAGAACTGTTACTGACAGTGGTTTCCAACCTTTCTGGACCTGTGATCCCCCAAAATATGTTGGCAGAACTCCCACGACCTGTTGACATCTTGCAGAATGAAAACGAGTCCAGATCGTGGTGTTTGCAATTGTGTCATGGACTGCGTCCTAGAGCTTTACGCACCAACGGTGGTCAGCAGCCCAGGGATTGGGAACCAAGTTTTAACTTCATCATTATCATTATTAATACCCACTTAATCCTACACAGGGTCGTTGGGGGGCCAGGGCCTATCCCGGTAGACAAGGGGCGCAAGGCGGTGGTATACCCGAGATGTGACTCCAGTACATCGCAGGGCCAATTTATTCGGTAGATCAATTAACCTAGGCAGCAGCGGTGGGAGGAAATCTGAGTTCCCGGCGAAAACTCACATGGACACGGGGAGAGAACCTGCAAACTCCACACAGGAAGGCACCAGAGCCGGGAATCGAGCCTGGGAACTTGTTGCTGTGAAACAGCAGCGCTACTCGCTGCGCCACCACGTCACCCAAGTTTTAATTTTATTTTGTTTAACTAGTTCGAAACGCAAGAGAGAGGAATGCGTCAGATTTACAGGAAAGGCCTGGGTCACCACAATGATGAGAGCTAACCAAGTAAAATATAGTACCGCAATGAGGCAGATGGAAATCAGAGTCGAAACCACTGTCACAAGCAAAATAGAAAATTTTGTGCATCCGCACATCATCGAATGTATTCATGAAGGCAGTGTTGTTGACGAATGTGCCGAGTACTTTTTTGTTGACAATTGTGCTCATATAGCTTGTATTACCCACAATCCAGCAGCATTATCCGTAGTAGACTAGTACGAGAATGCCGATTTCAGTTCCCTTCCTCGCTTGAGTCGGAGTTGATCCTCTCTGCTCGTGCTCCTGTCGCCACAGTCCACCTGGTGGACATCTGGAACATGATCGAAGCGTTCCGCGAGAACGGCCTCAACGCCCTGGACGCGGGCGCGGAGGTGAGCGTGGCACGGCTGGAGAACCTCATCGCCTCCGTGTACTACCAGCTGAACAAGCGGCTGCCCACCACGCACCAGATCCACGTGGAGCAGTCCATCAACTTGCTGCTCAACTTCATGCTCGCCGCCTACAATGGGTAGGGTGCCCTCACTACGCTGTTTAGGCCAAAGCATGGGTACGTTGCCAACGTATGCCGGACTGGACCTGTCCTCATGATGAATGATGATTTGAGAATCTTTTTATAATCATCGTTTTGACCTGTAATGTGCCGCACAACATTCAATCACAACCGTTGGTAGGGATCGACTCATTTAACCTCCATCCTAACCTTTAAACTGTGTCCAGCCTCCATTCAAACCCCATCATAGCCCTTAACCTGTGTTTAATCTCAAATCCACCCCCATCTTAACCCTTTGTTGTAGATATGCCGTTCTCTGCACTGCTTAGATTTTTTACCAAAGAAAAGCGTTATTGTTGTTGATTTGCCGTTTTTGCGTCATTGTTGCTGACATGCCTTTCTCTCCACAGCTCTGCAGTTTTTTGTGACGCTCAGGTGAAAAGCGCTCTAGAAGTGCAATAATTATGATTATTAGCCTATACCTAGCCTCCGTTTAAAAACCCATCCTAACTCTAAACCTGAACCCAGCCTCCATTCAACCCCTGTCCTAATTGTAACCCAGAAGAGAGCTACCAATCAGACTCCATCCTGACTCTCACCGAAACCCAGCCACTATTCAAACCGCATCTTAGCCAAAACCTGAACCCAGACACCGATCTGACCCCTTCCTAACCCTGCATTTGGATTCTTCCATCACTTAGTTTTCCCTGCTCATCGTGACACATGATCCCGCTGTGCCGACAGGGAAGGCTGCGGCAAGATGACGGTGTTTGGGGTGAAAGTGGCGCTGGCCACCATGTGCGGAGGCAAGGTCGTGGACAAGTTGCGATGTGAGTGCACGCGCGGGGCGATTCCTCACGGTTGGGAATCCCGAGCGAGCTGCCCGGGGTCGTTTGAGGGATGTCGTGTCATTTCTCCTGCTGGCATCACGTGGCGTTGCCCAAAGCGGAGGTTGGCCCCTATCCGCCCGGTCGCAATGGGTGCACCGTGCTCGCTTGAGATTAAAGTGCTTGCTTGAGATCGACGCTCATCTGTGGTTGGGACTCGTTTATGCGATCGACGGTCACCCGTGCCAACTCCACATACCTTACCCCTCCCCACCGCCACCCCCCCTGCCGCCCCCCCCCCCTTACAGATATCTTCTCCCAGATCTCTGACTCTAATGGTGTCATGGTCCTGAACAAGTTCGACCAGTACCTGCACGAGGTACTCAAGCTGCCCACGGCTGTGTTCGAGGGGCCGTCCTTTGGCTACACGGAGCAGGCTGCCCGCTCGTGCTTCCCACACCAGGCAGGCCCGCGCACAGCCCCTGCGCACGGGCTCACACACTACCACAGCCGCTGTGTAACCAGTCCGCACACTGCCACAGCCGCTGTGTGACCACCCTACACACTGCCACAGCCACTGCACATGCAGCCCACACACTGCCACAGCCGCTGTGTAACCAGCTCGCACACCGCCACAGCCGGTGCGCAAACGCTACAACTGCTGTGTAACCAGCCTGTATACCGCCACAGCCGCTGTGTAACCAGCCCGCACACCGCCACAGCAGCTGCGCAACCGCCACAACCGCTGTGACTAGCTCGCACACCGCCACAACCGCTGTGCAACCAGCCCGCACACCGCCACAGCTGCTGTGTAACCAGTCTGTACACAGCCTCAACTGCTGTGTGACCAGCCCGCACACCACCTCAACCGCTGTGTGACCAGCCCGCACACCGCCACAATCGCTGTGTGACCAGGCCGCACACCGCCACAGCCTGCCATACAGCTTACCTACTGACAGCCTGCCTATTAATGCATGTACCCCATCAGCTTCTCTCATACATTGCACACCCTGACTGCCTGTCTCTTAAGCACGCACCTTAAAACCCAGTCTCTCACAGACCTCGCACACTTATGGAGTTGCCTGTAACACACACACATACTGACATATTTATCTAATAGCCATTGATAGTTCATTGCTTCGTTTTAAATCGTTTTTTGCCAAGGGCTGCATTTCCTGTAATGTCGGCGACGCGGCGCTCACGCCGCCCGCGGGTGGATGCAGAGACTGCAGTGGCGCCCGCTCTCGGCCTTTTAAGTCATCCGCGTGCGAATCTCCTGGCGAGCCACAAGGGGACAGTCTTGTATTTAGAACTGGTCACGTTTGCCAGTCACTGCTTTTGAAGGCCACTGTTGATAGACTGAGCGGCAACAGGGTGGCGCGGTGATCAACGTTGCCGCCTCCCACCAAGAAGGCTCCAGGTTCGCTTCCCTAGCCAGGTGTCTTTCTGGATGTGGTTTTCACGTTCTCCCTGTGTTTGCATGCGTTTTCGCCGGGTACTTCGGTTTCCTTCCATGGTCCAACAAACATGCTGCTGCCTAGGTTAATTGATCTGCTGACTGAATTTCCCCTGGTCATGTCCAATTCCAGGTATAGCGCCGCCTTGCCGCCCCCTGTGTCTGGTGGGATAGGTTCCGACTTTACTGCGGCCCTCTGTGAAATCAAGCGGGTACTGATAGTAATAATAATTGCACTTCTAGAGCACGTTTCACCCGAGCGTCACAAAGCGCTGTACAGAGCTGTGGAGAGAACAGCAGTTCAACCACAGCAAAAACAACAACATATGAACGGCATATCAACAACAATAAAAAAAATGTGTGTGTGTGAATGAATGTTAATAGAATGACAGCTCCCAGCGTATCTGGACCCGCAGAACCACTGTCAAGCAACAATCCGTTTCCACACACCAATAAAATATTTGTGAAAATGAAAACTATTCCAAATTGTAAACAATCTGCAGCAATTCTGTGGACCACGTATCCACGGTGTTGTCCGGCAGATGTTAACAGAGAACAGGTTGGGAACCCAGTGTTTCGATGTGGGTTTTCATGGCTCGATGCACGGTGATTGCTTCGAAAAGCTGCTGTCTCAGGACAGCCGCGTCGATCGCTCCCCCCCTCTCTCCACCTCACAACGTTTTGCCCCGCACGTTAGAGAGAGAGAGCGATCGACGCGTCTGTCCCGAGGGAGCAGCTTTTCGAAGCAATCATCATCCACGTGTTTCAGTTAATTTTGTTTGACCGGGTAAGAACGTTATAGACTCATAATGAGTCTCATTTGGAAGAGTGACCTGGGGCACCGGCATGAGAAAAGCTAAAACAAACAGAGCAAAGTGTACAGCAATATAATTAAACCAATGAGAATAAAAAACGAATATGTAGACACCACATCATGAGAAATTAAAGGTCATTGAAGGCCTAAATAAACTTGAAATCAAAGCTATATATTAAATTACTAGCAGCGCAAATGCGCTTGGGCAGATGACCTCCAGATGGAGTACAGCTTAAATAACAATTCACAAAAACGTTAAAATTAATTATTTGTTGCACTGAGGACTATAAGAAACATAATTTCGTTCCTCTCGACACTGAAATGGTGTGCGGATGGGATAACAATAAAGTTTATATTTGTAGGGTGTCAATAGTACTAATACGTAATCATATATTTCAAGAGCAATTGCAACAAGTTATGAATAATTATACGTTTAGTGTCAAATTGTGATTTAGGTGTGAGAATAACAAGAAAAATCACTGTCACCGATTCTGGCGCAGTGGTGGTGCCATGAATTCCATCAAAGGGAATGTGTTTCATCATCTTGGGGCAGTGTCACCACGTGGAGCTGTGTTCCCATTGTATTAACGGGCGATGATTTCCTGAACAGGTCTTGGGTCGCCTCCCCTAGGTCGACTCAGCCTTGAATGAGTAAGCTGGTGTGGTGTGTAAACATCGCCACTCGGGAGACAAAGGTTGTCTGTGTTGGTGCTGGTCACCTACCACCTCGTGTGTTGCACTGGCCTTCATAGGCTATAGGGGTTATCTTTGTCTTTGGTTGTGTTAACACAGACTGCTATTTTTAATTCGAAGGCTTTCGTGCTGAATGTTATCAATTCATTTCATTTTTTGGGTTAGGTCACGTAAACCTTCCACCACCCAACAACGGCCAGTTAGTAAAGTTTTTTTAAACGTGAACGAACGTGCCAGTTGTTCACTATCTCAGCACACCGGTGTGTTGGAGAGCAAACTCACAGCGTTTATAAATGAAATTCGACGTTTCGCTGATAATTGCGATGAGCATCATCAGGCAACCCGCACCAACTTGACACGAGTTCGCTTCAGAATTAAGAGTCACCGTTTCGGTCTCCTTACATGGGGGGTTGTGATGTCATCAATCGTGTGCTCGCCCATACTCGGATCCAATGGGCGGGTTGGGGGGGAGTTTGGCAACAATTTCAGAGGTATTGAAAGTTTGGTTCATTTGATTATTTTAGTCAGGTGTTACGAATTAGGTGAATCTTATTGGACCGTATATTGCGCGACATGTAGGCCTGTACTACAGACGGTTTGTTACCACATGCTCTTGTGTCACCACGTGTTGCTGCCACGTGACACCTCGCGGTGGTGTCACCACATGTCGTTGTGTGACCACGTGCCGCCGCGACACGTTGCCACTCGAATTCGCGTTGCCACGCGGCGCTGTTGCCTCTCCCGCGGGGCCCACGCTAATCCCTCGCCCCCTCTCTCCCCCGTCCCGCGCCCACGTGTCCCTGCAGAAGAAAGTGACCCTCAACGTGTTTCTCGATGCGCTGATGTCCGACCCGCCGCCACAGATCCTGATCTGGCTGCCTCTCATGCACCGTCTGGTGAACGCAGAGAACGGTACGTGGAACCGGGCTGCCGCCACGACCGCTGTCCCCCCCCCTCCCCCCTCTTCTCCTTGCACTCGGGTGAAAATGTGGAAACGTGACTGGAGCACCACACAGGCGATGGTGGCTTGCAATTGATCAAGGCGATGGTGCAGTAACACCCAGGTCGACATCGGCGATGCAGTCCTAAAAGGTGCGATGACAAGAAATCGTTACAATGTAAATCGAGGCAAATTTTAGCTTTCCTGGATAAATCTATAATCTCATATATAATGGGGCAAGCGTTTTGTGCGTGTATTTCTGCGCTACGGATATTGGGTTTGAGTCACCTCATAAGTGCATTTTTAAAACTGCACAACGCCTCGGCTTTTACGTCTGGTTTCAGCTTTAATTCCCACTCGTTGACTACACTTCTGAAACTTTAACACTCAGCTCTAAATGCCCAATTTTGCACTACCATCAAACCTCTTAAGGACTCTTCTGCCGTTTTCTATGCAGCCGAAATACATGTTAGATGCTTGGAACAAGAAGCCCGTAGGACGGGTACTCTGCGAGCTATAATAATGTTTATTGTCGTACAATCCGGGCTCGCCGAAGTGAAGAGGAGCTTTGGCGCTGTGCGGGTGTGTGTACAGTGTTCCACCCGGTGGAGTGCTCGTTCTGCCACAGCGAGAGCATGCTGGGCTTCCGTTACCGCTGCCAGCAGTGCCACAGCTACCAGCTGTGCCAGGACTGCTTCTGGAGGGGTCAGGCGAGCAGCACGCACTCGAACCAGCACCAGATGAAGGAGTACACCTCGTGGGTGCGTGCAGACGCACACACACACACACACACGCGCTCGTCTGTTCTGTGCTTAACATGTCCTACACCTGTACGGTGTGGTCCATTTATAATAGTTATAGTGAGTACAGAATTGTATTTCCAAAGCCTCTACATGCTTTCGCCAACCTTAATTGCAAGTCCTTAAACTCTTCTGCGCTCTCCTCTATAAGATAGTGAGCCGTTACTGGCACACTATTCGGTCACCTGCAGAGACAAACGTTACAGGAATGTTAAACATCATTTGGGCAGCAATACGGCCCAGCGCTAACGCATTTGCCGTTCGTTTCACAAGGTTGGGATCTGGCAGGTCGCCTTGGTGAATACTGCCGGCATATTAACCATTAAATGCTACCCAACATCTGCTTGACAGCAGACGTGGAATATCCTGCGCCGTCGTTTGGAATGAGTTGGCCGTCACGTGCTGGTGGTATCGTCCAAATTTGCCGACGTTTGAAACGTGACGTTGCAAATGACTCAGTTGGGAATGCACATGGCAGCAATGACCACCCCCGACTTCCAGACTAGATCCCGCTTACTGATCGGTACCGAGTCATCCCGTACAACACGGGAGTAGCGGTTGCGGAGGACCGGTGGTGTCCTTCGAAAGATTGAGATGAGATGCCATTGTAAGATGCTCGGAGTTGTTTACGCGAGTGCCATATCAATGTACATTTATTACGTGGATTTCTATATTCAATACAACGTTTTGGATTTTTTTTAAAGATTAGGCCAAATAATCATGATGATTTTTAAATTATTAAACGATTTAAAGTGTTCTTTTTAAGTTGGGTCACATACAAGGAAATATTGTAAATCATTCTCCACCTGACACAGCCAATCGTTAAAGTTTTGTCACCTGAACAGAACATTTTTGATTGATTACTTCTTAAGCACACGGTGTGCTGGAGGGCAAATGCACAACGCTCGCAATAGAGTACAAGTGATTATTAAATAATATTGTGACATTATTATTTATAAATAGATTGCACTATCATTTTGTCATGTGCCTCCAGACCCGCACTAACCCTGCCTCACTCCCACCTCCCCTCTCGCCCCTTACCCCCCGCCACTTGCCGTAGAAATCCCCAGCCAAGAAACTGACGCGCGCCCTTAGTAAGTCGTTGGGCTGCGTTCCGAGTCGTGAGCCCGCACATCCCATGTACCCCGACCAGCCCGAGAAGCCCCTAGACCTCTCCCACATCGTGTGAGTATCACCGGACCTGCTCTCACTCTTCTCATGCCCCTGCGCCTTGCTGCCCGTGGCCGCTGCAATATCGAATTTCACAACGACACCTATAATGTCACGGGTGCAAAGCAACAATGTAGAATTATTTGGCTTTTTTATATACTGTGTACATACTCTCTACAAAATATGCGTTTAATGAATATTACTCTTGGTTTGCAATGGTGTAGATTTTCACAGCTCAACGCATGATGATTGCTTTGAAAAGCTGCTCTCTCGATGGGGGGGGGGAGAGGGAGCGATCGACGCGGCTGTCCCGAGAGAGCAGCTTTTCAAAGCAATCATCATATATTGGTTTAGTGGATGTTTACAAGCTTATTTTTTATTTTGTAGACACTGGCAAACATGCCATATACCACTGTTATTTACAACAATTAATCATTGCGTTGGTTGTTTCGTACACAGTTTGCCGTGGAAAAAAAAACACTTTTAGTAAAATGGTTATCGCGAAGCATTGGCATTCAGCAAAGTGACTGATACCATCGCCACAGATCTTTTTTTTCCGTACGATTCATTGGAGTTTCACCGTATTGTGGCATCCCTATAAACTACCCACCCACAGCTCCCCCTCCCAGACCTCACAATCGCGTTTTCTCACATCTCTCCGTTATTGTTCCTGTTGAAAGCTTATCGATGACCGTGTTGCCTGTGACTGACATGGCGCTGTGTGATGGTGGTGGTGCACCTGGCCTGGCACAAGCGCCGTGGCGATGTCGCCACGACTTAGAGAATGGTGGTTGGTGGTTGATAGCATTGTGGTATGACCCGTTGTCGTCGCGTCAATCGTCGCAATATAGCAAGACCCTACTGGTTATAAGAGTGGAGGCTCGTTAAGGCTTTCTCTGATTATTGAGGGCACTATGCCTCTGAGCCTATATATACTGTACAGTGACAGTGGCGATGATGTTAGCTTTGTTTATATTACGCTTTCATTCTCTTGGTGCTTGCGTATATAGATCAGAGATGTTTACATTGAGGTTGCCAGTTTTATCGACCGATGTCCAGGTTGACCTGGAATGGCAAGTTGCCAATGGTGTGGGTATTGCAGCAGAATTTTTACAGCCGGATGCTTTGGCAGAAGCCAACCCTCTTTCATTGGAGGATCTTCAGATCCTTTTTTGTCCGAAACATCCCTCCAGACCTGTTCACCAAGGGAGATCCTAGCAGGAGTGCTAGACTCCAAGTGACATAGTCCTGGGGCTAATTGTAACACATGAACTCTTCCACCCGAATGATCTTACAATTCATGGGGGGGATGTTGCACAAGGCCCTCGTAGAACTCAGAAGAAGGATTTGCCTGGTTACGGAAACACGCAATCCTAACTGATTACAGCTTCCTTGTCAAGCCACTGCTGGGCCATACTTTGTCGCGCTGGTTGGTGTAGGTTGGTAAAAACAAAGCCCAGGGCTGGTTCATCACTCATCATTGATGATAGCCGTAGCATTGAACTCTGGATCGCCAGGTTTGTCGACCCCACATGCCAACAAACTCTACCTCTTCCACTCCCCCATCCTGGCAATCCCTGTTGGTTATCACATGAGCAAATTTACTCGCACTGCGATCAAGCCTTCTCTGTGGCTTTCACATTCCACAAACGTGCCTCGTTGTTTCAACTGAGTTTGAACCAGTGACTCCTTGATTGCAATTATAACCGACTAACCATTCTCCTGTGGTGGCATCCCATCAAGGACGACCCCGAAAAGGGTCATAAAATCACCAATGAAAGACGAACACACCAATCATTTGACGATATCAGCTGTTTGCCGTTGCTACCGTTTATAATCCAACCAGACCTAGCCTAATAACAGTGGCAGCATTATCAACGAAAACTGAGTGAACCCGAGCCGTTCCTGCTTTATAATCATAATATTATTATGCTGCCATTCATAATGCACACATATTTGTTCACTCTCGAGAGATATCCTCGTATGGGGATAAGAATCCCCACAGGGCCAACCCCAGTATACTATCAGCACTTCACTTGAGTGCAAAACAATTCACAACCGCGATATATAAAAAAAGACATTCTTTAAAAACACAAGGATGGAAACACAGGGGCAGTGCTCATATTGTACTAATGCAGTTTTTCACGGCTGGATGCATGATGATTGCTTACCATAGCTGTTTTTATGGGTCAGCCGTATCGAGCGCTCCCTGCTCTCTTCATCACGACGGTTCGCCTCCCAAGTTGGATGCATCATCAGTGCTCGTCTTGCTGGCGGAAGAACACGAGAAAATATTACCGTTGCTTTTCGTTCTCCTCTGCTTGAGTAATTTGACTTTATTGCTGCGGTGAAGACAGGAAGGTCGGTCCCTCGCTGTCTTGTGGTTAAATGTATATGGGCACACTGTGGTTTGCTGTCTAATATACGAGCTGCAGAACATTCACGGTGTTCTGTGCATTAGCGTTTACATTAGCAGCCCCGTTGCGTGCTTAAGTGCGAGCAATATCAAATCAGATTTCCGTTTTGCAAACAGTGCAGTACGAACAGCACTATTCTATTTGTATTGTTCGTTTACAGGGGGTTTGCCCATGTAGACATGCGCTTGTTGTACGGATATTCACATTTCCAGACGTTGAACTATTCACCTCCCCCAGCCCACGCGGGATTCCATTTATCGTCTTGATTCAAGTTCACGAATTGATTAAAGAATGTCTTCACAATTGGCGTTCTTCAACGAATGTTGAACACGTGTGCGTATTAGCTCTTTGGGACCTACCCTATTAATCTCATCTCATCTCATTATCTGAAACCGCTTAATCCTATATAGGGTCACGGTGAAGCCGGAGCCTATCCCGGAAACATAGGGCGTAAGGCAGGAATACACCCGACGACGGGACGCCGGTCCATCGCCGGTACCCTATTAATGGTGTTTATAACTGGCCGTGTTGACCAAAGGGTTATCAAAAACTTGGGTGGCACAAACCAGTGCAGAATTAGCTCATTGTCAAATGTGTAAATGGTTTTGACCCTGACAGCTCCCTTTCAGCTCTCATGCTGTTCCTAATTAAACACTTCCAAAGACAAAGTGGATTTGGAAAACGTTACTAAACCTGTGCATTTACATGACTATTCACTAATAGTTTGGGCATTGTACTGTAGTGAATGGTAGCGCCTCCTGTAACTGCAATGTTGAGTAACACAGATTCCGTACAACATATACAGTTATAAATACATGGCTCATCACGCGCAAACACTTACGAGCAGTTCCAAGCAGGCAGCGTGAATTTAGGAATTAATATTCATATACTTATTGTTATTTCACTATGTTTACCCAGAAATGTTTCACCGAATCTCAGGCAAAATTTTCAGCATTGGAATGTTAGGATAATACCAGCCACATTATGTATTTTAACTTGTTGGGAAAAACCAGAGCGTTAAACCCAGGAACTTCTTGCTGTGCGGCACAAACTTTATCGCCGCGCCATCCTGCGGCCCAGTATATGATGCGACGTATCGATCCATCCTTGTGTGTGTATCGCGTAACGCGTGCGATTTGTGCCCTCCGGCACGAGACGCTCCCGTGCTTTTAATCTACCGTACAGGGAGCCGTGCCACGATGCCCAGCCGCTCCGTGTTGCTAGCAAAATCAACTTCCCGGCATGAACTCGAAAACGATGGCCTCTCCGCGGCCACGGCCTCGCCCCTGTGCCGTGCCCTTCGCTGGAAACGCAACCTGGCCCCGCCACTCGTGCAAACAGACGAGCGGCGTGTATTGATGTCGGTTTTCACGGCTCGAGCTATGATAATTGCTCTTAAGAGCTTCTCTTTCCAGCTATCCTGATGATGCCTCCAACGTGGGAGGCTAAAGGTCACGAAGGAGAGACGAGTAACACTCGACACGGCTGTCCCGAATTAGCAGCTCTTGGGAGGAGCAGTATCTCGTGAAGGTGTATGACCATGCCTCTCCATGCTGGTCGTGGGCAGTTGCTGAAGGGAAATGAGGGGGCGGTGGGGGAGAGGACAGGGACATTTTTGAATCACCTCGTTGTGTGAGCTGACCTTGTTTTCCCTGCCCCGTGTGTTTGGCAACCCGAGCGGCACCAGCCTTGCCGTGTGTCAGGCTGGCACTCTGGATGATGGCCTTCTGTCCACCTGGCATCTTGCCTTGTGGCTGTCGTTCCCCACGGCTGCTTGAACAGATCCAGGGCTGAATTAGGGTGCCGTCTGCTCCGTTCTCTGGGTGAAACGGTGGCATCGCGGTTCGCACCTTGGACGTTGGACGCAAGTAACGTTAATCATTTCCAAGTCATGACACACTGATGCACGGCGTTTGCTCGCTCTCGATGAGAGAATGACTTTGGCGAAAGAAGGAACGATAGACAGGCAGGACGGCATCAACCCAGTGAGCCGGTACCAATGGTTATCCAAGCTGTACGGTCGTCTGTGTATTAAAATATTATCGGCAAATGAATGAGAGTTTACATGCCGGAGGAACTGGAGCACCCGGAGAAAACTCACATGTACGATGGGGAGAAATGGCCCATTCCATATAGACTGATGAAATGGAGTCCACATTTTTGCTATAGTGCCTTCTGGCAAGTCAAGTGATGGCACCACCTCGACGCCACAGGAAGGGAGTTTAACAACATTTGTGGTGTTATCCACAAACCCTCACTGCCTCCACTGTGCTGAATTAGAGACCACATGGCATAGCCACCACTGTCTGGCTGCAGTGTGGTAAAGTACAGTAAAAAACCCTCGTGATTGACGTAGTATGTGGAGGCGTTTACTTATCAGTGGAGTCAGAATTACTGGATTGTATTTGATTCAGTTTTGTGTGTGACCTGCAATTGCTTACTGGTGCCATCACTGGCAGAAGGGCCTCTTATCTTGGAACCTCCAGAGAGCCTATCTCGAGGGTTATCAGTCCAATACCTATGCGTCTCCTGCTGGAGGAGCGGGGAGTAAATGACTTTAGCCAAGCACACCTGAGCTGTCGATCAGTTGCCGAGTCGACGGAAGTGGCACTGGTGCATTTAAGAAACTTGCCACCAATGTTGCCGCCGTCGTTCTTGGAAAATGAAACAAACTATGATCCATAATCGGCTGCTTCATCTGCATTCTGCCGCCGTCGCCTGCGGTTAATGTCGACAACAGGCGTGTGCACAAGGGGGTTAATGAAGGCTGCGAGGCGGC
>JAZEWT010000009.1:22830577-22841076 GCA_036362905.1 Mordacia mordax | reverse complement strand
GCTCCGTGCTCACCGTGACCCTGTATAGGACTAAGCGGTTTCAGACAATGAGATGAGATGAATTTCTTTCCAACAAGTCAGTGATTTCCTTTTCAAATGACGACTGTCACCTGTGGTGGTGTTCAGCACTTTTTTTCATACAGCCTTGAGGCTGTGGTGGACATTCCACCAAACATTTGGTGGGGACGACGGGTCTGTTAGTGGGACAACCACTGTTGACTTCCCCATGTATTCGTGTGCATTTATTGATCCGGGAGGCATTATTGGGCTGAGTCAACCTCAAACTAGGATTTGCATCGAAACCACCTGGTCATGAGTCACTTGCTCTACCACTGAGCCACCTGGCCAGATATCAAACAAGTGCCAATAATATTTGCGACCAAAGTCGTTTTTTAAAGTAGATATTTTGGTGAATGATGATTATGGGTGGAATAAAAACACCAAAGACCAGAGTGTAAGACTGGCGATTAATTAATTCGCTGATTACGACAATTGAGCAACATTATTAGAGATGGTAATCGGCTATATACATTTATTAACGGGATTCACTGAGTTCACCGATTGGTTGAGCTGATATTTTATGGCTGTCAGGCGTCTTACTAACTCACACAGTGAGCCAATTCCTTCTTTTTCACACACGCCATGCTGGGTAAATACCGACTAGGCTGTAGAATAGCAGTTCCCGTTTGATTGAAGACCGAGCATGTGCACTGCGGTGATACGGCAGCGCAGTGCCTCGTGCACCGCACCGCTAACCGATGGCAACCCCAGTTCAATTCCTAGCGACAGCTGTCATCAGTGGCGAACGTTATCTGAACCGGCCACAGGGTGTTACCCTCCTTCACAGGCATAAGTCACAGATGGTCAAACAACTCTCATGACGAACATGGCCTGGAGACAAAAGTGCTCATCCAGGGATGGATTGACAAAAGACTGCATTATCCAATGACAATCTCTATGTTGTAATGATGTGGGTTTTCACGGCTCGATGCGTGATGATTGCTTCGAAAAGCTGCTGTCTCGGGACAGCCGCGTCGATCGCTCCCCCTCTCTCCACCTCGCGACGTTTCGCCCCACACGTTAGAGGCATCCTCAGGCGCAGTGTGCGTGTGTCGTGTGTGTGACTCCTGTTTATATGTAGGTCCTATGTATGTGTTGCGTCCCCTCCACAGAGTCGCTGCATTCCAGGATCAATGGACAACTGTCAGGGTCCACTGGAAAATGGACAACTGTCGGGTTCAAGTGGACCCCGACAGTCATCCATTGATCCTGGAATGCAGCGACTCTGTGGAGGGGACTCAACGCATACTTTGTACCTACATATAAATAGGAGTCACACACACGACACACGCACACTGCGCCTGAGAATGTCTCGAACGTGTGAGGAGGCGAAACGTCGAGAGGTGGAGAGGGGGAGCGATCGACGCGGCTGTCCCGAGAGAGCAACTTTTCGAAGCAATCGTCAATCTGTATGTTCCCCTTTTACGGGACGAAAAGAGCACTGATCATTGAATCCGTTCGCGTCTAATAATTATAGCAACGTATGATGGTTATTACATATATACAGTAGTGTCTTTCTCCCCGGAGATCCAAAGGTACTGCAGGAAAGAGAGGTGCCGGGAAGGTGGCTACACCGTCAGCTAGCTCAACCAGCCATATACCATGTTCTTTATATTCCGATAGTATTGGCCAACCCACAAGCGAATGTTTTTTTTCCCCAATTGTGGGACGAAACGGGGTCGTGCACGGCGCAGGTGTCGTTCTGTGCGGTGACGCCGCGGCCCGTTCGGGAGGAAGCATCGCCGAGGAGACGGCTTTCGGCATGCGGAGGGGAACATCGGACGTGGTGCCGAATTATACCCGCGGGACGACCGGGACGTGCGTCACGCAGGGCTGCGCGCGCGTGTGTGCGTGTGTGTACATCAAGGCTGCATAATTTCTACCACTTTACACGTGGCTCTCGGGAGCAGTGGCTTTAACATGATCTTATTTTCACCCTTTGACCTTGGACGGTACGAGCAGTGATGTTGTACACTTATAACGACTTGCCTTCGGCTGTTAAAAGAAACCGCGTTTAATCCTCCCGATCTGCATTTTGATGAATCGTTTTCTCCTTATTTTTTTGTTCCTGCCGGTTGAACAGAAATAAAAAGAGCCAGGTATCAAACAAAGATACTAAAACAGTGAGTTTATTATTCACATTGCCTGCCAATTGACAAAAAAAAAATTGTTTGAAATTAGAGACAATACGATTTCTCTCTATGGCCTTAACACACTGTTGGAGCAAGTACTGTTAACAAGTAGCACCTATGAAAGCTGGCACGGGCCATGAGGGGGTGGGTGGCCAGCACCATACCTGGTCACCTTTGTCATCCTACTGGTGATGTTTACACACGATACGAGATGGTGATTTGAAGCTGAGTGGACCTCGGGGAGTCCCAGGGCCGGTTGAGAAAATCGTCACTGGTTTTGGCCGGGAGCGGGCGGTCAAACTCTGGCCGCCGGGTTCGTAGCCCAGCGCGCTGACCGTTTCCAACCGTCGGGTACAGACTGACAAACGACAGAGCCGGCAAAGGATGGGGACGTAGAACGTCAGCGGAAAGGAGAAGAAGGGAGGGGTTGTGATTGTCGTGATGGATAATGATGGAGAAGAGGTGGCGGTGATGGTGTGATCGTTCACAGGTTTGCAGACACCGAGCCCGCAAGCCCCTGGGATCGTACTTGTTCAGATTATTTATTTACGTGAGACACGCAGCTGAGATGTCACATCGGGTTTCCTCCACGGCCCCGGAGAGCTCTCAAAGGTTAATGTGGAAGCAGTGTCATTTGTGGTGATTTAATGGAACAAAGACTGAATAATAAATCTCGCATTTGGCAACGGAGCAGGCAGCAGAGCTGCATGAAATTTTAATCTTTTTGTGTGTGTGTGTTTTTCTTTAAAGGCAATGTAGCTCTGCCGTTAAGGTCTTAAGGGTCCAGCTGCAAAGTTGTCTTAATTATAAGCATTCACCATCGTACATTAATTTTATTACTTAGCTGCCGCGTGGAATTTATTTCTTCATAAACGCTTCCCATTATTAGCGGCTGCTGCCCGGCCGCTCGGCGTGTGATGGCGCTCTGAGCGACGGGCTGTGTGGGGATCCGAAACGAACGGCGCACACCCTGAATCCGTTCGATGGTCGGCAAGGGGGCAGCGGCTTGAGTCCGGCGGCCACCGGTGTTGCCTCCACCTCTTCCTCCTCTCCCACCCACATGTCCTGTTGCCACGGTGACGGGGGGGGTGGGTGGCAGGCGTGAAATCCACACTGGGCTGTGCTTGCGCCCAAGAATTCTTCGCGTCCTCGCGGACGCGGGGAAAGCGAGGCCAAAAGAGAATGCGCGGAGAGCGGAGGAGGAGGAGGAGGAGAGAGAAGCGGAGTGAGCGAGAGAGAATCGAGCGGAGAGCGTGAATGGGGGGAGAGCGTGCCGTGAGAGAGCGCGACACGTCACGTGACTTTATCGCGATTCCACAGCCAAAACCTCCTGCTCGCTCGGAGAAGCTGGCTTTTGCGCTGAGGCTATCGCCACCATCACCACCAGCTCTACAGCCTCGCATTCTGCACATGTTTAGTCTCTCTCCCGCTGCCGTTCAAACCTTTATTTATTTTCCTCTGATGCCGTTCCTTTTTGTGGCGCCCGCACTGTCTCGCGAACGCTTTCGTTCTTGAGTAAGCGGGCCACGCGGAGGAGCGATTCGCGCTGTATCCGGCCGAGCGGGCACGCGCGCGCGCGCGCTCTATGACAGAACTGCACCTCGCCTTTGTGCCGAGTCGCTGGAGCAAGAGAGGTACCACGTCGCGTTTCTTGCCGCGCGCGCGCGCGCCTAACCGTAGCCGTTGGGAGCCGTGAGTGACGGCGGTCGCGGTGGGGCTGCGCGTCGGGAAGCGAGCGCTCGTCCTTTGATTGCGCTGCTGCCCAGCCTGCCCGAGCGTGCTCGTGCGGCAGCGTCGCTTTGAGGTGGAAATGATGGCAAAGGCTGCGCTCTCGATATGATAATTGGCAATTACCTCTTCATCATTATCATCGCTATTCGAGGTTTGTGTACGTGCGGGCACAGGCGCTGCGAGATGTCTGCGTTAACCACGGTACGGTAGCGTTTTTTTTCCCCTTCTCTTATTCTCTCTCTTTTTTTTTTCTTTCCTGAAAAATTAATGGCACGGACCACGTGAGCGCTGCAACCCGAACTTCGTAGCGTTTGGGCAGAGCCCTGAAAATAGCAGAGCTCTGTGCATAGCTGCAATTTGGGGCGGCAGACGCTCGTCTGCAGAGACCGGGGCAGAGAAGGGTCGCCGTGCTGTTTGTACGGAGCCGTTTCAGCTGCTGCGCCAAGTGAGTGGAGGATGCTCGGCAGAGTTCGCCACGAGTAAAGCGGCGGGGGACACCAACTCTTTGCAAACAATGTCCCGAATAACGTCCCCCTCGATTGGTCTTGTAGCTTCGCGCTCAATGGCGAGAAAGCACCGCGCTCATCGTCGAACTGCGTGGTGTCAGCGGCAGCCCCGCGTATTCTCGTGGCAGCGGCACACGTGACCGTTTTTTTTTTAATTCGTTCGTGCCAGCTGAATGGCTCGCAGAGCAACAGAATTCACATTGGGCACGACGCCAATGTGGGCGAGAGAATAGGGCACGTCGTGCGGCACGCGCGCCTGCTAGGTAGTCCCGCAATTGGGTTCACGAAAACCGAAATCGAGAGGTAAACTGCAGGCTGTGTACGACTCGGATGCCTGCTTGAGTCCGCCACGAGGCCGATAAGAGCGAGGCTGCTTTGGCATTGTTGTCCTTCGTGCGGCCGTGAGAGGGACGAGGTGTAAAAACGATCATTCACACCCGCTCTGTGTGTTCCCGCAGGCCGGCACGTCCGCTACCAACAAACATGAACGACGGCACCTTGGTGTCGCCTTCCATGCTGTCCTCCGGGAGCCCCACACCCACCAAGAGGTGAGAGATTCGTGTTTCCCAAATCCCAAAAAGCCAGGAATCGCTTTTGGGTAAATCCGTCGAAGTCCACTGGCCGTGGCTGCCGATCGCGCATCTCCACGCATGATCATTGCCTCGCGGCATTTCAAGCAGATTCGCCGGTTCGTGTTGACTATCCTGTGGATTGTGGGGAGAGGCCCTGGTGTTTCGTAGTCCGGGTGACCAGCAGCCGGACGGATTACCACAGTCGCCAGCCCTGAGTCAGTTTGAAAATGCGGCCAGCCGTGGGAAGAGGAGAATTTCCCACCGTCACGCGTAAATTGGAGGAGGCCGATCGCACATGCAGAGTTGATGCTTGTGGACCCACTAAGAGCCGTTTTTTTCAGTGTACAGATGATGAAAGCAGAGAAAAGGCTTTACCCTTCTTGTCAGCAATACACGTGTTAAAGGTGTCTATTTCGTGCTTGAAAATCTTTTCGTCTCTATTATGGCTTTTTCTATTTTTTTCCCAAGCTGTGCTTTGGTGGCATTGGTGAATGTGACCGTTGGATTGTCCATGCGGTTTATTTCAGGTGCCTTTATGGACTTGAAGAGGGTCGATCACGTTTGCCTTTGTGATGCGCGCGTGACTCGTGCTTGTGAGAAGCAAAAAACAAATGCGAGGGCCGAGTCCCGCTGTGCAGTGATGCGAGGGAATTGTATGAATGCAGTGGTGATGCTGTCAATATCGTCGCCACAAAACAAAATTTTCGTGTACGTTTTCATGGCTTGATGTTTATGAATTGCTCTTAAGAGCTGCGCTTTTGTGACAGCTGAGTCGAGAGAGTTGGACTCCTCGGCTGTCTCGAAAGAGCAGCTCTTGAGAGCAAGTCACGCACACTGTTATTCTCGCGCAATAGTTGCACCAGCGGTGCGATAGCGCATGGTCACGGCTGGCCAAATGCAACCGCTTACGATGTGGCTGGATCGAGTTCATGGTTTGTTTGTAACTTTTAAAATGCTGTTAATCTGCAGAAGCAGGAATGGCTCAGTGCGCTCCCGACCCAGTAATGGGGCTAGACATGAGTACTCCTGAGGCACTCGCGCAGATTTCTAATTTCAAAGCCGGCACTCACGAGCCAGCCACGTAACCTTCCCACGTGACCACCTCCACTGACCACGCCACACAACCACCCTTCGTGACCACCTCACTTGACTACCCATATGTGACCCATGCAGAGTCCTGGAACTCTCGGGCAAGCAAATATTTTGACATGTGGCTCATAATTCAGGAGATTTGGCTACCCTCTTCGTATGCGGTCGCCCGTTGTTTATTACACCTTGTTGAAAGCTATCATCTATCATTTCGAATAATCAGTTGGCATTGGCAGCAGCGCACAGATTGGTGATGCTGCAAGCAGTGGAGCGTAAGACAGAATGGGATCGTGCGTTACGCTTGGCACCGCCGCCGAGTGATGCGCGGCGGGCAAACGATCGCGGCGCTGCTCGGGAGCGCCGGGCGGCGCTGGCAATTTGAGCGCGTTCGTTGCTGTGCCGTCGATTCGTTCCGTTGCCGAGGGCCGCCGCCCTTGAGTGTCGAAACGACCGAGCCGACCTTTCCTTGAGCGTGTATCTCGGGGAGCTCATCACGGACCAGTCAGGACAACTCCAACTGCGCGACTGTCATTGACAATTGATGAACGAAACGTGCGCCGCTAAAGCCCGTATCAATCAAACACAGCTACGGGGAAGCCCCGGCAATATGAACACAGTGCAGATTCTCGCTCGAATCAATCACCGCCCCCGCTATGATTAATCCTCACCGATGGCTCCTGATGTCAAAGCTTCCTTGGGGTCGCCCACTGGACGTGCGCGCGCTCTGGAGAAATGCTCGTGTGACCGTATAGCGTGATGTGTGACCGGGGTATCACAATTTCCCCCCGCTAGCGGCATTTCCCCTTCGCTATCGAGCGTCGGTGTCAAAAAAAAACTCTTATTTTTTCAAGGGGTTGTTGCCGGCGGAGGCTGAGATACCGGCGCATCCCATATTATTAACGACCACACTCGTCACCGTTCCTGCGCTCGTGTGCGACCGTCGAAAATCACTGGCGGCGCCGAACTCGGCAGACGTAAGCACGTGCTAATTATGGATGGAACGATTCGTCAGGCCCGCTGCCCCCCGTGTTCCCCGCCCCCCGACCTCAACGCCCACGACGGTGATTCAATGAATTGTCGCGATTCAAAAATCAATAATTTGTTGAACACTGCAGTGAGTGGCGGCACCGCCGGTGGGCCCTGTTAAGGTCATGTGACCCCATTGTGCACATTGTAAGCAATGTCGGGTGGTGCATGCACGGGAGTAACAATGAATATTTATCGATGAATTGATCTGTCTTTGAACCCCTGCTGTCCACTAATAATCATGACAATGCGAATTTACCACCCCTTTTGTCAAGCCACTGCTGGAGGAAGGCTTCTGCATGCCATCAGAGTATTGTTTGGCCATACTTGATACTTGCTGGGTCGTGCGTGTTGGTTGGTTGGGAGGAGGGCCTCGGGCCTCGTTTGAAGTATCACCACTTAAGCCGTGACTGGGAATTAAACTCGGGTGGTCGCAGTGCTCTCATCACCATTACGCCCTGACTCGCGCAGCCTGTGAATTATAAACTGATGCGTACAGAGCGCTGTGCGCATTATGTGAATCACGTGCGCAAGTACTGCATCGCATGTCCATTAAAGTCACTCCAGCGTAGCGCAGCGGTGAAAGGACGAGAAATGAAAAACATGACCAAAGTACAGGAGTTCATGCAGCGTAATATCTGAAGAACAGTGTTTGGCATGACATGTTGATTAATATAGATTCTTAAGCTCATATTGCATACATCAAATCCTGACATCTTCCATTCTAATTACAAACACAGCCGCAACCGTAGCAGCAGCTCTGTTTTTCGAAAACATAATTACACTTTGCTTTGCAATTCCTTACGAGCGACACAACCGCAATGGAGAATTGCTCTCGAGCTGCTCTTTTGGGATAGCCATGTCAAGCGTTCCTCTTCTCTGTCGCGACGTCTCACCCCCCACGTTAGGGTTATGACCAGGCTCCCAACGTGAGAGACAAAAAGTCGCGAAGAAAATAGAAGGAATGCTCGGTGCGGTTATCACAAAACCGCATCTCTGGAGGGCAATTCTGATAGATTGAGCTGAAAAAGCGACATCAATACAACTGCAATTGTAATGGAACTGCACGTCTGACAGATTTGTACATTTTAAATATCGCATATTCTCCCCCTGCTTGGAACATGAGGTGCGCGATCGATTGATGCAGCGCACATCAATTCGATTGACGTCACCACTGCAGCCACCAGAGGTGCAACCGTTTGCGCGGTTGAACAAAAATAACTTCTTGGATCGCGACCCAGAATCGATGATGCTTCGAGCGTGGGAAGCGTTCCGTCGCGAAGGAGACAAGAGGAACGCTCCACACGGCTATCCCGAAAGAACGGCCCTCGGAAACAATTCTCGTACGTCGAGCTGTGACAACCAATATCGAATTGGCCACGTGGAGGCGGGTGAGCTGTGAATCCTCGTGTCCGTAAGCAGCACGCGTGCTTACGCTGGCCGAATTCGGCGCTGCTGGTAATTTGCGATAGTCACGCGCGAGCGGAGAATGGTGGCGGGCGCGGTTGTTTATGATATTGCTGGTGTCGTTATTCCATCCGCTGCGCGTGAGGAGGCAGGGGGCGAGCGACTCATTCTGGTCACGGCTAAGCGACGCCCGTGTCCAGTGATGCCTGCAAATGCCTTGTCCCCTTTTATTGGCCAAATCTCCTCCGTTCCTCCAAGGTCACACGCGTGCAGGCGAGACCTTGAAACGGACTGCAAGGCGTTCTCGGAGCTTGCCTGGCTGTGTTGCAGGGATTCAAAAGTCCCCCCCCCCACGCAATCCTTGCCGCACCTCCCGCCCATCTTTTCCTCTTCCCCCCCCACCCCTCTTCCCTCCACCCCTCATGTCTCTTTACCCTAATTTGCAGTTTGGGCCCCGTTCTAAATGAAGACTTAATTGCTTTTCGTGTCGTGGTGTAATCAAGTGCAGGCTCCGCTCGCGTAATGTTTACCTTGGGTAATTTATAGACGCTAATTTTAATTATTGGTACGCATGTGTAAACACGTTTCAGGTAATTTACTTGGATTCGACATTTCAAACCTCGCGTTCGACATCAATGCTGAAAATTAGTGCTGTCTAAAAACAGAAACAATCTCTACGTGCGTGGTTTGCCCTTGGCGTGTGCGCTAGCCTCAAAAGTGTGACGATCATGCTCTGGCTCGGCAGCAACATGTGACGGGGGGGGAGGGAGCAAACCGTGGTCCACACTTTGGGGCGAGTGGGGTGCGGTGAGTTTGAGTCTGAGTGACGTCGCAGTCACGCGGTGGCGGCGCGGGTCGACCCCGAGTGCTCGGTGGACGGTTCGGTGAGACGGATGCCCTGTCATTGCTGTGCCCAGAGTGGCCGAGGTGGTGCTGGCTCAGAGAACCAGAGAGCTAGAACAGAGCAAGGTGCTAAGTAGGGAGACCCCTCGCATGCTCAAGGGCAAGGGGTGAGTAAGCATGAGCTCTTGCTGCCCCCCCAGCACCACCACCGACGGAGAAACTGCGCCAGGATTTGCGATTTGCGCACAAGCGGTGCCCGTGTGTTTGGGATGATTATTAATGCAGCGGTGCCTGCGTCGTCTTGAGCCTCGTCGCGGGGCGTTGGAGATGGGCCCTCGTCACGGGGCGTGGGAGATGGGCCCTCGTCACGGGGAATGGGAGATGGGCCCTGTTCATTCGGTTGAAGGACTCGGTGATGAAAATGAGAATTGCTCTCAAGAGCTGCTCTTTCTTCGTGTCATCTTGAGGATGCTCAGGTCTAATGAGACCTCCGACGTGGGAGGAGAAATATAGTCACAGAGAGAGGAGGAACTCTCGACATGGCTCTCATAAAAGAGCTCTGAAGAGCAATTCTCATACATCCAGCCATTAAAAAAAAAATCAATTCCTACGGTGTTAACCAGGATAACCGCCCCGGCTTGAACCACGAACCTTGGTAATGAGCGACAAATGCGCTCAGCTGGGTGACCTCTCCAATTCTTTTGCCCGATGTATCGATACGCGACGCCCTCTAAGGGGTTGCTTCTTCCTCGTTAATTGTCCTCAGTCGGGTAAAGAAGCGGTTCCCACGGAACGTCGGGGCCCATCCCTCGCGAGGGTGCAAGGGGCGGACGCTGACACTCGCGGCTGCCTCGCGTGCGGAGGTCGCCGCAGGAGTGCGCACGTGGCTGGGCTGGGGTGTGAATGGCTTGGCTCTCGGTCGGCACGTGGCCGTCGCACTGTGCTTCCCGCGGGGGCGTGGGGGCTCCGTGCTCGCCCGCTCAGCTGCACCGCATGGATGCCGCTGTGCCTCGCGGGACTGCTTCTGGCAGTGGAGACGCGCTCGGTGTGTGGGCTGGCTCAAAACCCTGGCTCCGCTAGCGGTCGTCACCACACGCCTGCAGCTAAACCGCGTCACCTGCAGCAGCTAAACC
>JAZEWT010000009.1:22809647-22829900 GCA_036362905.1 Mordacia mordax | reverse complement strand
ATAACAGCAGTTAGCGTTAAAGGTGTCGTTTGGAGCCTCACGCCGCTGCGCGCGCGCGTTCATTTTCAATGTCGCCGCCCGTCCGGCGGTTCATAAAGGTGGCATAACGCGCGTGGCCTCATTAGCGCCCCTTGTTTTAGTCCCGCGAGTATTGTGTCGCTCTGCGCGCCGCGCTTCTCGATAGCACCGCGCGTGTCCTCCCTCCCTGCCGGTGGTCCCGTTTGCGTCCTGCGGTTCGCCGCAGTGTGTGAAATCGAAACGAGTTCTCTCGATTCCGACCGTTGACGCTGCCGCTCCTTCCCGGCGAATGAGATGCCCTTCCGCAGACGCTGCTCCCCCCCTCCGTTGGGCAGCTCTCTCACACACGAGCTGCCCCCCCCCTCCCGCACCCACCCCTCGTCCTGCGGTGGCTCATCAATGGGGCCGGGTGTGGGCAGGCCTCATTATCAAGACTAGTCGTGTACCCGCCCGACGTGTGATCTGGTTTAAAGCATGTAATACGTTCTTCTGACGTCATGATAAAGGCCGAAGAATGCTCGAGGGGATTGATGGAACGAGTGCAGAAGTGGCAATTTCAAGCTGAAATCATGTTATGGCTTCAGAAGTGTGGCAAGCTTTCATGTTATGAAGGATTCGAACCCGCTGCTCTCGGTGCAGACACACTTATATAATAATAACAATTATCGGGCTTCTAGGGCACTTTTCACCCGAGGGTCGCAAAGCGCTGCACAGAGCTGTGGAGAGAACGGCATGTCAACAACAACGACATATAAACGGCAAATCAACAATTTGTTTTACTTGCTCCATTATATATAGATTATAAACTGCATATACACTCCTCCATCCTCCTCCTTCCCTTTCAACTCCCTCACCATTTGCTCCCCCCCACACACCCCTTTCCATCCACCCTCACGGGAGAGTCCATGCCCCCCCCCCGCCAATAGATTTACCATTGCGAGCGACACAGGCTGGGCCGAATTGCGATGCTTGAAACAAAGACACGGGACGGGCTGTAGGTGGTCATGGATCTGCCCTGGAGGATCATGTTTAGCCTTTAGCCCACAGGCTCCCAGCAAAACCTAAATGATGTTCTCGCCAAGCGATTCAAGGTGCACGTTCCTAAGCCTCGTGCTTTTTACAGCAAAGTGCCGCAGGGTGGAAGCAGCCTGTTCGCCTGGATGCGTGCGCTCGTGTGTGTGTGCGCGCGCGTGTGCGCATGCGAGTGTCTGCCTGTGCGTGTCCGTATGTGCAGTAGCGGGGAGTAATAGGGTAATATTTAGCGCGCCGTGCCACTAACCCGGTCACCGATTTCATTCCTGCTGAAGGGCAATACCAGTGATAATTATCTGATCCAGTCCTGGCCTTCTCTTAGGACGACTCAGCCTCAAATGGGGACCTTGTGCAGTGTGGAAAACATTGCCACGTGGGAGACAAAGGCGGCTAGATGTGGTGCTGGCCACCCGGCCTCTCGTGTGCCGTGCCGACCCTCATAGATGCTGCTCACTGATAGCATTTGCCCCATTAGTCTTTAAGGCTATCGGGGCGATTCCAGGAATGCAGGTTACGTGTGCGGTGGTGACGCACAACTGCTTGGTCTTTGTAGAGTTACGCAAAGAACCCAACCAGTGGCGCGAGTATTTCTACCACGTTGGCGTTGGTGCGGCATTTTGATTGCCACTGTATGACAGCACGTGTAGAGCTGGGTCGTATTGGATGTGCGGCCTGCCTCACAGCAAGAAGGGCTTGGGTTCGACTCCCAGCACAGGTGCCTTTTTGTGCAATTTGCATGTGTTCCCCGTATCCATGTGAGTTTTCACTGGGTACTCCGGTTTTCTCCCACGGTTCGAACACATGCTGCTGCCTGGTTTAATTGGCACGATTAAATTGCCCATGATGCTTTGAGATGAGATGGCGTCCCATTCTGCGTAGAGCTCTGCATTGTGCCCTGTACCTGCTGGGATATGTTCCTGCATCACCATGACCCTCTGGAGAGTTAAGCGGGGACTTATAATGAATGAATGTTAGTGTGGGCACAAGTGACCAAGGCTTGTCTATTTTAGATTGCCCTATCGAGCGGTGTCGCTCGCTGCCATCTGCCCAAAACGCATTTGGTTGTAAGACACAAAACGTCTGATCTGTTCGACTTCGGTTTGTGGATGGTGCAGGCCATTGACGAATGTGCGCGTGCACAAACTGTGCCGTGCATGTTTGATATGAGTGTGTGTGTGCACGCGTGCGTGCGTGCGCGCGCGTATGTGTGTGTGCGTGAAGCTCCAACAGCGGGCTTGACAGCCCCGGCCGTCTGGATGAGGAACACCGACTCATCGCTCGCTATGCTGCTCGACTCGCTGCCGAGGTCAGTAACACGGTGCACACCCTACACGGACGGCAAACCGCACCACACACCGCACTCCACACCACAGTGAACACGGGAAACCCTCTGGTATACCGCACACCACACGCGCGTACTGGAGCGTGTGCCTTTACCACACATGCAGATCACGCCACACGGCACAGAATATTTGAACTGTTCCTGGGACATCATCTCGGTTGATTCAGACTTGAGTATTTGGTGCAGCGTATAAACATCAGAACCGTTAAGACAAAGGCGGTGGGGCTTGGTGTTGGCTACTAATCACCTCGCATGCCGTGCTGGTCTTAATAGGCGCTCGCTAACAGAAATTGGCTAATGGCTCTATGGGAGGGGTGGAATCTTTGCCTTTGTTTTGCTTGCACGTGTTTGCATTATTTGCGAGTCATGGCGTTTGAGTGTCTGTCATATTTTAAAATCCCATTCGTTTACTTCGGAGTGACTAGTCTCTTTGCGATTGAGCCGTCATCTTAACAGATGCCTCTGGGCCGGTCGAATCGCAATGTAATTTGCTCATTACGTCTTCATAACGTAACTGTCGCAGAGCGAGATGCATTGTGCGGCGCTGGCACGCGAGCCATAATGGGAAGACATCTGTGTCGACGCCGCTCGCTTTTGAGCTGCGATAGAAAGCAGTGCGAGTCAGTGCCTGTTCCAATTCTTCGCACGTTCGGGAACTGAGTGTTTCCCTTGTTGGATGTGAGTTTCTATCGGATCGTCCCAACAGCTGCTGGGAACACAGAATCAGTTTTTTTTTTGTTTACAGCCAGCTTCACTCATTGACTTGATTGCTCCTGGCTTTACAAAAAGAAAAAAAATTCCTGCATAATCCCACGACTGGAGATGAACAAGATCCCTGGAACAACAGCGAGAGATCATCAGCAGTCGTTACGCCGCAGCCTTATTTTCAAATATTTATTCCTGCGTTTTTAGCGCGCGTGTAATTTCTCCCCGATTTTGCTCGCGACCGCGCTGACGGTGTCGCGTCGTCTGCAGGAGACAAACTCGCCGTCCGCATCGCTCGCAGAGCAGTGCCGACAGTTTGTGTTGGAGAACTGAAGCGGATATCGGAGAGCTGTCGCTTGAGATTTTTGTGGGTGACCTCTGGTCCGCACCAGTAGAGGGCAACGTGTTTCCACGTGCTTTCCGCATGAGAGTCGTGCTCTCACACGACGGTCAAATCAGTCTTTAAATTTCAGCCGAATTAAGAGCAGAACCTCGTGACGATGGTTTGCCCCCGTTGTCAGCGTATCCTGTTAGGTTTTCGTGGTTTGATGTATGAGAATTGCTCTTGAAGGCTGCTCTGTCAGCTATCCCGAAAGAGCAGATCTTATGAGCTGCAGTCATTGGTGACTGGGCTGAGATGGTCAACGAAACCAATCGTGCGTTTTATTTGCACAATAATAATACTGATTCTTTTCAAAGCCTCACTCCGTCTCACGACTGATTTAATGGAGGGTCCTGCATTGGAACGTCTGGCAAAGATCGTTAAAAGAGAGATTAGGTTCATGTGGGAGGAAACCAGAGAACCCAGAGAAAACCCATCGTGCACACGACATTCGACGCTGTCCATTGCCTGGATAAACCTGACCGCCTCACACCCGCTTCCAACAGCTGGCTAACCTCATTGATCCAAATACCAGACGCTTGACCGTTTCTAAATGTCCCCATCGTAATGCTCGGTGCGTGTGAATATATGGAGCCAGGCATTTTTCTGTGGTGCAGTCCAGACTTATGCATACGTCAGAGTTATGCCAAACAATGTCCTTGATAAGCTTTCCTTGGACGTACGCATCCGCCTCCCCCTTCCCTGCTTTCACCCCCACAGAAACGGCGTTAATTTGCGCTTCTAAAAACCGACCCAACTCATGTTTTATTAATCAGCCTCTATTTTGAGTTTGCATACCGTCAGAGGCACCCGCTGATTAGTAACCAAGGTGCTGAGTAAGTGGACGTGCCGAATATGTCCCCGAGTTGTCGAGGCGCCTGGGCGGCGAGGTTGATCATCGGCACAGATGCCCGCACGCGGCGCGCATTGGAAGAGCTGATGCGTGAAGGTTAAGGGACGGCGGCTGATGAGTGGCGACGGCTTGAGATGGGCTCTGCCCCCGTACGCCTGAGCCATTCGTCAGCCTCAGCAAGACATATGGCTCGGCCTCTTAATTCAGGTCGCGTCTACCTACTCTTCCACGCTATCCAGATTTCTTTCATATAATATAATATTTTTTTGATATTACAACTCATGAACATTCCCGAGGCAGGAATCGAACCGTCTCGGGCACGATCTTATTTCTGTGAGACCGCACGTTTCCACTGCACCATCCTGCTGCCAATCCTGGTGCTCCCCTTTATAAACAGATGAGCGGACAGAGACAGCAGCGAGATTAATTAAAATTTGCCCCCATTGTGTCAACTGTCCGAGCCGGGACTTCAGAACCTGGTGACCTCTGGATTGTCTGCCTAGTGTCCTAACCATCACGGTGAGGCCACTCTGCTCTCTGGTGTCTCCCGCCCGTGTCCGCTCTTGTCGCATTAGCTTATGTTGTCACTGGCGATGGCGGGCGCAGGCCCAAGCGCCAAGCAAGCGGCCATAAACGGCACCGTTTGAAGATAAGCGGGCAGACCTCGCTGGCTGCGTCTTTTCCGTTCACGGATTCGCTTTGGCTCGCGCGCTTGCGAAATCGTATTTCCAAGAGTGCAACCACCCCAGAGTGGTGTGCGAGGTCCCCCCTTCCTTCTGTTGTCGAGCAGGATTATTAGAAAGAACTCTGGGTGGGTGGAAAATAGATGACGAGAGGCAATAGCATTGCTGAGTAGTTGAAGCAGAGGAGTAGAAGAATGAAGGAGAGTGTTGACCAGCGGCGTGATTGAGACGATGCAGAGAGAGTACAATACAGAGCCAATATGGGGGGACGGATTGATTAGGAACCACTGTAATGAGGATGGATCGTCTCACAAACACCGCAGTGTTCCGTGACCTCTTGGCACAGAAACCCATCGCTCCCCGAACCAATTACTCTAACATACAGTGCTGACGCATTACCGTAGAATTACAGCTCAGAAAGCACTCGCCGCCGGATAATGGGGGAAAAACGCCTCCGACAACATCACCTGGCAGGTGTTTGATGTCGTCGGATCTGGGAAGCTAAGCAAAGTTGAGCTGACATTGTCCAAGGAATGGTGACGATCGTGCATGGCTGGTCGCTAAAGGCTGCTGTGGAATCACATTGTGTGGCAGCATGGGGGGAGGTGGGGGGCGTCAGAGATAAATAAATTGTTGTAACGCTGTCGGTGAGAAATGAATACAAAATTACCATCACTGTTTAAGATACCAACACTCGCGGTACAAGAGTACTTGCGCAGCACCACGGATATTAAAAATAAAACAGCTTTCAGCCGGACCGTTCTTTCGCCTGATGATTCCTCCAGCGTTGGAGGTGAGGGGAGGAACGCTCGATACAGCTATTCCGAAAGAACAGCCATTGAGAGCAATTCTCAAATTGTTGTACTGTATTGCGATACGTCCACGGCTGTGGACGATGACACTTGGTCAGACACAGACAGATGGGACTTGTAGTTGCAAATTGCATTTTGCATGGCTTAGATTAGAAAAAAAATGTAAATGTGACCGCATTGCAGTATTCCGTTGTCACAGGACTGTTAAAGGTCACCTCTCACGAACGTCTAGTACTTGAAAAAAAAACACACGTTTCAAAAGTGAAAGCACAAAAGAAGCCAATTGACCTGGGCAACACAATGTCTTTGGACCGTAGGAAGGAACAGGAGTACCCAGTGAAAACCCATGCGGACCAGGGAATAGCATATAAACACCATACGGAATGAGACCCGAGCTGGGAATAGAACCCAGACGCTTCTTTCTGTGAGGTGGCAGCGCTACTCACTACGCCATCTCGTCATATTGGAAATGTTCGTGTGTGAGCGTTAAGCCCATGATGCAGGATCACCTCTGCCAAAATTGCCATGGATGCTTTGAGTCTTTAACTCTTTGGATTGCTGTGCAACTCGAGTACATGCGTATGTAACTCTACAGATCTTTGTTACAACTATGCAACCGCAATGTCCTGTTATTGCCACCGATCGGCCATCCGAGGTCAATTCCTGCTCATGGCCAACGTTCGTGACGAATATTGGATGCTCTCTTAGCCTCCCCTAGGTCTCATCGGCCTTAAATGAGAGCCTGGTGCAGTGTGTATACATCGGCCTTGAGAGAGACAAAGACGGACGGGCGCGGTGCCAGTAACACCAATCATTTTGACCTTAATAGTGACCGCAGTAAATGCTATCACCGGCTCACTCAGTGTGTGCCACTCGCTCCTCTTTCTCCGTGAATAATAAATCCATTTATACATTTAGCTGCGAGAAACGAAATGTGTCCTTGCTGTTGTGTACGATGCGATATTTCGCTGTGATTCTGGATGTGGAAACTGTGTGGAGGAGGCAGCGGCGGCCTTCGAACGTGTGTGTGTGTGTGTGTGTGCGCGCCTGCCTGCGCGTGCGTGCCTTTGTGTCCGCGCATGCACGCGTCCGCTCGCGTTCACACGTTTGCGCGCGCCTCGTGCTTGCGTGCGTGCAATTACTGGCGCGCGCGCGCGTTCTGCGCCCGCTTGTCTCTGCGTGCGCGTGTCTGAGTTTGTTCCCGTGCGCGCCCGCGCGCGCCGTGCGCGCCTCCGCGCGCTTACGTTTCGTTTCGGTGCGGCTTGTTGCGACCGTCGTGTTGCGTTTGCAGCAGCGGACGCCCAACGAGCTGGCGTTCAACTCCGACACGAACAAGCAGCAGCGGCAACTCATCGCCGAGCTGGAAAATAAAAACCGGTAACGTCCGCGAACTAGGCGAAATGAGCCGCCGGCGCGGCACATTTCGCTTCCTCGGTCCCGCCCCGGTCGTCTGTCCCTTGCCGCCCCGTGTTTCCCACGTGTTCTGTCTGGAATAATGATAATAATTTATTTACGTTTGTGCGGTAGTGCCTCTCACCTAAAAATAAATTACATGCCGGGTTCCCGTGCCACATCTGGGCCTTATGACATTTCTGAGTTTGCTAGATGCATGATTTTTTATGGCGTGACAATTACTGTTGTAAATGTAATGCTTATGAGATTATTAATTATAATAATTTATTTACATAGTGCCGCTAACCCAGAGATTCCAAGTCGATGCAGGAAAGAGGTGGGGAAGGCAGCCACACAGTCAGCTGGCGTCAACCCGCCAGACACTGCATCTCTCTATATCGTTATTGGTCAGTTAATTCATGAGTGTTTATTTTTAAAGGAAACCAGAGAGCTCAGAGGAAACCTGCGTGGACCAGGCGGAGAACACACTAAACCTGCGTAGAAAGGCACCCAAAACGGGAATGAAAACTGCCTCGGGCAGAATTTTCTTTTTCTATGAGATGCGGGTGTTGTTCTAGTGTTTCTCTATGTTTACATCCGTCCCATGGCTCAACGTCATGTTTGTCTCCGTTGCGTCACCAGCGAGATCATGCAGGAGATCCAGCGGTTGAGGCTGGAGCACGAGCAGGCGTCGCAGACGTCCCCCGAGAAGGACCAGCAGAACCCCACGCTGCTCGCCGAGCTCAAGCTACTGCGGTATGGACCCCTGCCGCTCACGGGCCTCCCCCGTAGCCCACAGCACGGCCTCTACCACACGGGCCTCCCCCGTAGCCCACAGCACGGCCTCTACCACACGGGCCTCCCCCACGGGGAGTCACGTTATGGATAGCTCAAGGGTTTATCTGCAGCACTGAGTAGCCCACCCCAAGGGGGTGTCTCAACATTTCAAAAACATTGCCTTGTTAATCAAGACGCTAGCCTCCTGTCTCGTTAACTCTCCTATCGGTTGTTGTTGCTGTTTTTAAACAGCTGTTGTTCAGGTAGACCCTGCTTGACTGGTTGTCCCCCTATAATGGGGGTATTCGAGCATTTTTTTATGGCCTGGTGTCCTTCCTGATGCCACCCTCCTTTAGTGAGGAGGGTCTTAATATTGTTAGTTGTCTAGAAACAACCTCCCCTCCCCCCCAGACATGTTCAACGAGGGAGACCCGAGCAGGAGTGCTTGACTCGAGGTCACATAACCCTGGGCTTCATTGTAACACACAGACCCCCTCCTCCACCACGATACGCCCCTCGTAGTGGTTTACCGCAGTGAACCCGAGCGGCCCGTTCTGCGTGCGTGTGTGCACGCGCGCGTCGCTCTGCGCATCGCAGGCAGCGCAAGGACGAGCTGGAGCAGCGCATGTCGGCGCTGCAGGAGAGTCGGCGCGAGCTCATGGTGCAGCTGGAGGGGCTCATGAAGCTGCTCAAGGTGACCGCCCCCCCCCCGTCTGCCGCCGCCGCCTTTGCCGTTCCGCCGTGTTATTTGCGGCTCTCGAGACGTAATTACGGAGCTGCGGGCAAACCGAGAAAAGTTTGGACGTCTGGGCCTTGTGTTGTTTGTTCGATTCACGATTTAATGGCGTGGCAGTCACCATTACATTTTTGATAATTGTCAAAATTATTACGGTAAGAATGTATTACCTTCACACAGCGCCTTCCACCGAGAGTTCCCAGGGTGCTGCAGGACACTGTACAATGGTAGGGGGAGGCAGCCACTTGGTCAGCCAATCGCAGTCCTCCAAAAACTGCGTCCACGTATTGATGTTATTGGACCAAAAAACTAATGAGTTTTGTTGTTGTTGTGGAAGGAAGCTGGAGAACCCGGATAAAAAACAACCCATAATAATAATAATAATAATTGTACTTCTAGAACCCTTCACACCCCAGGGTTACAAAGCGCTGCACAAAGCTGTTGAGAGAATGGCATGAATCGGGGGAGAACACAAACTCCACACAGAAAGTCACCCGAGATGGGAATTCAACCACCTCGGGCAGGAGCTTCTTCCTTTGAGGCGAATCTGTTACCACTGCACTACCCTGCCATGTCCTGCTGCCGAATCAATAAACGACCTGGTTCCTGACTACAGAACAATGCCCCTCCCCCCAATCCACCGTCCTGCTGATCTGATCACCAGTCCGCTTGCTCGAATACGTCGCTCAGGCCGGCGAGGCTGTCAGTTATTGTTGGCTCAGGGCAGGCGAGAGAGATGCCATAATTGGCTTTGCCGGTGCTGCAACTGGGGCTGCCACAACTGCTGGACTCTTGATGCGGTTGAATCCGATGCTCTTTTGGGATCAAGAGTGCCATGTGGTGATCTCAGCATTTCCCACCTGCCTTTCCCCTTCCTCCTCCCTTTCCTCCTGCTCCTACCCCCCCCCCATCCTCGCCCTCCCATGCTTCTTCCTCTTCCTTCCTCTGCTGTCCTCCCTATACCCTTTCTCCTCCACCTCTGCTAATTCTTCTCTGCTGCTCTGTGTTATGCCTCCTGCTGTAGGAAGAGGAACAGAAACAGGCAGTAAGTGTCTCCTTCAATCACATTCCCGCTGCTGCTGCTGGTGACGCGTGACTTTCAAAAGGCTGTTGAGATCACGCCTGGAATTCTGCAAGGTTTCGACGATCGCGTGTTATCTTCATGGCACAAATAAAACAGGCCTCGGGTTCATATCTCCGCAAGAGAGCCAGTGTAGAGAGAGGCAGCGGCCCTACTCATTTACGCTGGTCAGGTATCTCGCAGGAGTTTGTAGCACGCAAACTTTATGCCACCGCACGCCACCTATCGATCTGTCGATCACAGACTAACTGTGGGGCATACACATTTTTTCCGCTGGGTGGAGAGAGGTGCGCGGCGGCTGGGTTTTGGAATTAAGAAACCTGCGCCGTTATTTCAACCGTCGCGCTCTGAGTTCGATCTGAACCCGGATAACCTCTGCATTGCAAGTCCAGTGCACAGCTAACCGTTACACTGCAGTGGCATTGTCCCCGCTGGGTAAATAATTGTCCGGGTGTTAACCCGCTGCAAACCCCTTAACGTGCAGGGAAATAAATCGCACGCATTTCCGGGGGAGGCTCCCGTCTCTCCCGCTGCCACGGCTGCTGCAGCGGCTGATTGGCTGAAGGCTGTGTGGAGTTCACCCGCACGCGGCGTGCCGGGGCAGCGGGAGAAACGACCGCGCGCGGTGACACGCTTCGACGGAGAACGCGAGGACCGCGGCTCTCGGGGCAGAGACGTGGAGGCACAAACGCGGCGAGCAAGAACACACGGCAGAGTTCATTTATCCTCGGTGCGAGATCAGAGAAGCCTCTCTCCACTTACAGGCATCTCGGGAAAGCGCACTCGCGTGCGTGTTGGCGGAGGCGACAACGCAGCGAGTTGGCTTGGTAGGGAGCTCAGGAGATGGTGCATCATCTGTCATTGATATTAGGAAAGCAACCCATGGTACTTGGGTCTATCCTGTGACCCTTCTACATTTCACGTTGCCTTAAAGTGCACCTAGCCTAGCACAAGAACTGTGGTAATCGACAGAGAAGGTGAGCATGGATCATCTGCAAACTTGTGATGCTTTCTGGTAGTGGGGTAGCGGTTGTATTGTGGTCAGCGCACTGTGCACTGCACTACGAACACAATAACCCGGGTTCAGTTCCCTCTCACAGTAAATATCCGTGGGTGAATATACGAGCTGGCTCTGGTCCTTCCCTATGTCAATTAAGCTTTTTAAATGAGTGCCTGGTGTGTAAAATATCAACAACCGGGGAGACAAAGGCGGCTAGGTACTGTGCTGACCACACCACCCTATTGTGTGCCTTGCTAGCCTGCACATGTGCTACCGTAACAGCACTTGCCACAATAGCGTGTGTAGGCTATGCTGCATATATTTGTCTTTGTTCCTTGACCTTGAAAACAAATAAATCAGAGGATGCCCAGTTAGTGCATGAACTGCATTTATATGAGAATGTGAGGCATGCGTTGGGGAGACAATCAATTGCTTTTTGGGCAGCGAATGCTACGTGCGCGCGTGTGAAGTGTTTGTACACAGAGCGTCGCTGTTGAAGTGGCCTTGTTGTGAATAACACTGCGCAATCACTCACCCTGAATGTGTATGCTTTTACCGTATGTTCATTTTGTGTGTCCGTTATATGCTGCACGCTATGCGGGTGTCCTTGCTGTATACTGCGTTTAATGTGCAGTGTGTGCCATGCGCTGTGGTGCCTTGTGTCACGTGTTGTGTGGCGTACGTTGTGTTCCCAGTGATGCCACGTGTGCCGTGCGTTGTGTGCGTGCGGCGCAGCGGTTAGCGCACTGAACCCTGCAGGGTTCCGTTTCACGCTCGCAGCCAACAACGTGGCGAATATCTCAACCATTTTCCAGCCCCTCCTGTAGGTCGACTCCTCCTTAAATGGGCACCTCGTGTGGAGTGTAACCTTCTACAGTGAGGAAAGAATCGGCCGGACGTGGTGCTAGCCACCCACCCACCCGCTCGTGTGCCCTGCCAGTGTTAATAGATGCTCGCCAACAGCACTTTGCCCCATTCGCCTGTTTAAGGCCGTAGAGAGGATCTGAGCCTACGTTGTGCCGTGTTCTCGGTCGTGTCTTGTGCCTGTACGCCCAAACGTTGCGTCGCCACGTGACGCGCGCCGCGCGCCGCCGCCGCCGCCGCCGCGGCCGCCGCCCTCACCGCGCGCCGCGACGCCCGCAGACGCAGAGCTCGCCGCGCTCGTCCCCGAGCCACACGATGGCGCGGCCGATGCCCATGCCGATCCGCTCCACGTCGGCCGGGTCGACGCCCACGCACACGCCCCAGGACTCGCTGACGGGCGTCGGCGGCGACGTGCAGGAGGCCTTCGCGCAAGGTGACGCCGTCGTGACGGCCCGCGGCACCCCCCGCGACCGCCACGCGCGCGTTTACGGGCTCTGGCCATCGGCCCCAACGCTTTGTTCAAAACTCTGCGGAGGATTTTTGTTGCGAGCGGAGACGCGGTCATCCGCTCGCTGTGCCGTGAGCCTGGAGGGGATATGCGTCCGTGTTTTTGCGTGTATATATATCGTTGGGAGCGCTGGTGTAGTGGTGAGCGCGCTGTGCTGCGTACTTGGCCACCTGAGTTCGATTCCAGTTCAAAACACCAGTTGTAATTTTCCGAACCAATCCGGAGCCTACCCTGGATCGACTCGTCTGAGTATCTATCTGGTGCACTATGCATACATCGCCTCGAGTGAGACAAAGGCAGTCTGACATGGTGCTGGCCACTCCACCCCTTTGTGTGCCGTGCTGGCCACGCTAAGAGCAATTGACCCTGCAGTGTGTGAAAGACTATATATAGGGGGCGTTTGTCTTTCAAACGCGTACACCTCGCCTGGCACAAGTGCCGTGGTAATGTAACCCCCACTTGCCGCCTAATGGCTGTTTCTACGTGTGCGCGCGCGCCCGTTGTGACCAGGTGCTCGCAGGAATCTCCGTAACGATCTGCTCGTCGCGGCCGACTCGATCACCAACACCATGTCGTCGCTGGTGCGGGAGCTCAACTCAGGTGGGCGAGGGTGGCTCCCGGCAGCGGAGGGGATTCTAGGACCGTTCCCTGATGTGTTGTCTGTTCTCGACCAGTTTTAACCTCTAAGCGCTACGGTGTTACTGTCGATTGTGTTGGTAGATGTGCTTATCCAACACAGCATCACAACAAACACTAAAAACACATTGCCTCTGCCCATCTTCTGGCAAAGAATTATGCAAACGCCCTCCCACGCCTGCGTAGTCCCAGTGCAACTCCAACCGTGTCGCGTGGAACCTGTCTCTGCAGACAACGGACGCGGAGACGAGGAAGGTGGCGGCAACGACCCGGAGAGAGGTACGTGGGAGGCCTCGTTGTGATGGCGTGGCGAGGAGATTGCCCTTGGCGTGGGTCGATTGACGCCGCTGCCGTGTGGAACCCACCTGGGTATCTCGGTCGGAAGGCGGAACCTTTATCGTTGCTCCGTTGCGTTTTTTTCGCTGGATGTCTGCCCGCAGCTGGAACTGGACCGGAGCAGGGAGGGCTGGACTCAGAGCTGCTGAGGGCCCAGTTGGAGGAGATGATGGCCTTCTCTCCGACGGCCGCCCCCGACCGCAGCTACGGCGTGCGCAGGGCGGGTCCGCCCTCGTGAGTCTCGCACCACACGGCGCCCGCTTCCTCGCGCTTCCCGGGGCCCCCTCACGCTGCTACTAGGAGGAACGCGGTGGCATCGTGGGGACGAGAGCGTTAGTGCTGGGTTGGAGAGAATGTGACGGAAGGCCGGAGTGGTGGCAGGGTTGGGTAGAGTAAGACGAGTTGAGACGAGGGAGATGGGAGAACATTTCATCGTTGATTGTAATGATTTTTGGGGTTAGATCGCACAGTTGTAATGTCAGTTTTTAAAAACTGCATGCCTCCACCACCTGGCACAGCCAAATCGCGCGCTGAGGCCAAATGTACCGATTACGTTTTTCAGAAAACCAGTCACGTTGAAAAGCAGGCAGAGTTTTGGTTATTTTGACGTTTCGCTAGCGAGCACATCCACAACCCTTACGGGTGTTAACAATAATTTAGCTGTCGTGTGAAAGAGCATCCTCATCCGGTTAAAAAATTGGACTCTGCACCCACACAGCGATCTGACCCAGCAGAAACCAGTTGTGAATCTTGATGCTGAGTGTGCGTGCCCGCGAGTGTCCTCGTTCCTCGTCTCGAATCACGACCCCTCTCGTCCGCATCACCGTGCGTCTCAGGTTCCCGGTGGGGGCAGAGTTCAGCTTCCAGGGAGAGGCTGCCCGAGCTGATCCTCCTAAGCGCAAGATGGTGGAGGACGAGGCCTGCCAGGGTGAGGCTCCACTCAGGCCAGCGTGCGCAGTCGAGCCAGCGTGAAGCCAGGGCTGTGACTGCACCCTCGCTGAAGAGCCCTGGGCTCCGTTGTTCATACTGTGGCCACGAACGCGCCATCTGCTCGCCATTGAGCCCCATCCTGTGTCAATTATGAATCCTGATTTGAGCCGTAAATGCCTACATGTGTAAAATAAGAGACCAGGTTTATGGACTTTAGACAACGTTGAAATCAATATAAAAAACATTCCAAAATTTGTTTTATTGCACAAAGACACCAACGTGTGCTGGAAACCATTACATAGTCCACGCCTATGCTTTATATTTTTTTTTTCTAACTTCGTCACGTAAACTTTAATTTGGGGATTGTAATCAAATGGTTGGCGATGCATCCGACCTCATGCGCTCTCTGAAGCTGCGCCCGGTTGTGCCCGGAGAGTTTGCCAGGCGCTGTGTTGCACACAGCGCCGCCGCTGTGTGTGCGCTCCACACCTTTACTGAGCCGACACTGTGCAGCCCGATGAGGGCAGTGCGGCCAAAGTGTCCCCACGACCTGCACGGGGGTGGGGATGCCCTCGTCCAGCAGTGAATCGACATAATTGGCTGTGTGTGGAGCTTGTCCTGGACTTGAGCATGACTGTGTCACTTGTTACAAGTGGAATCTCGCACGGGTCAATGAGGTGGCCCGGTGGTAGCACGTTCTCCGCTTCTCACTGAGGTTCATGGTTCGATTTCAGGAGCTGCCTCGATTAATACTGCAGCGGCGTGTGTTAACCGTCATAATACTATGTGCTGTCTGATTCACAGTGGACGATAAAGGTTGGAATGTTGGCTCTCTTTCGGCCTGCACCTGCTCGGGAGCATATGTTCCTCCTTTGTTGAAGAATTTATTTTTTGCTTACTTTGTGTCCTATGATTTATCGCTGCTGTTTGGCTCTCAGGTGAACTCTTCTGATGTTGTTGTTCGCATGGCGTTCTCTCCACAGCTCGGATTTGTAGAGGAAAAAAAAGAAAAGAAAAACCCCACAAAAAAAAAGCGTTGTTGTTGCTGATTTTTCATTCTCTGTCGTTGCTGACAGCTCTGTGCAGTTCTTTGTGACCCTCGGGTGAAAGGCGCTCTATAAATAAAATTATTGTTACTAATGACAGTTGCACGAGTAGGCCATTGTGTCGGCGTCAGAGTCCAAATTTGCCAATTTTGAAAATTAACCACAAGTTACTCAATTGGAGTTCAACACAGCAGCAGTCACTGAGTCACATTGTGCCAGATAGGGACAGCTGCCTTTGGGGGTACCCTTTGACAGTGTGTTGAGATGAGATGTGGTGTGTGCAGTGTTCTGAGACACACTGGCATATAGCAAAGGTGCCCTGTCAGAAACGCAGTCATTGTCATTGTTACTGTTCTGTGTCTCTCACATTTTCCTTCCACTTCAGGCTGAATTGCGTTCTGCGGCACCAAGAGGCAACAACCTCCTCTCTCAAGCGAGACGCCTTCACTCGAATCATCATGATCATCATCAGCCCCTGTATATTACTCATTTACTAAGAATGTCACTGTGTGTCGTGGATTGTACCGAGCGATGATTGTGAACGTCACATACTTGTAACCTGCATGAGGCGCAGTGTAAAAAAGACGCTTTCATTATAGATTGTGACTTTGCGGTCGTGTGTGACCCGTCCATCTGGCCGCTCATCTGTGTGTTGGTCCCGAGTAGTCCGCAAGGCCGCTCCGCACGCACAACTCCTGGCTTGAATGTGGTTCCCCGTACCGCGCGGTGGCGTGGAGTGATCGTATCGCACCTTCGCACGGCGTGGCGCGTGCTCAGGCTGACACCCGAGAGCTCGCGACTCCGTGCGGCGATGAGACGAGCGTTGGGTCCGGACGGAGAGCAGCGTCACGCGGACTGGTTGCTCGCCACCGTAGCCACGAGCGGCCACCGCTATCTCCGTGGACGCACGGTGGAAAGATGGACAGACGCGCGTTCGTTTCATTAGGAGGCTGCGCGTCTCTCCCTTGGTGCACCCCCTCCTCTTCCTGCGCCAGGGCTGACCGACGCTCAGAGCCCCAAGCCGCTCACTTGCGTGGTGCGCCATTGGTTTCAGTGCAGGGAAAGGACAACGCAGGCTCTGCTTTTGTGCTGGGAGGTTGCCACGTCCACACACGTCCACCTGCCCCTCTCTGTCACTGGGGTCGCGTAAAGACCGGAACGGTCGCTTGCTCCATGAGGTCGGGAGCGGTTTCAGATTGGAGCGATGGAGCGTTGGGAAGCTGTGCTTGGAGAGATATTAACGATTCGCCCCCAGCCCTGCCCACGATTTGGTTAATTGCCACGATTTAGGGGTCACAAATGGATTCAAGCTTCCATTCGTTCAAATTTGTGGTCAACGTGTCGGCTCCTTGTGGCTGGAGGGGTCGTGAAAACCCGAAACATGCGTACGTTCTGACTGAATAATGTTCTTACACATGCAGTCATATGCGTCTAGTGTGAATATGAGAGTCAACGGTAATGGATAAGGCAGTGCCTCTGCCATCTCCCATTGTTAGAGCTGGGATACGTCTGAGTAATTAACCGAGTCCTCGACTGAGTATCAGTTCGATTGTGCCGCTGGAAGGGAGATGTGGGGAACATCATCAGCGTCAGGCGGGGCATGGCTTGTCGCAGAGGGGGGCTTCTTATCCTTGTGAGATGATATCAGAGACGGTACTTTGTCGCGTTACAGTGGCCCAAGTGGTTGATGACGCGCAAAGCAGTCGATTACGATTCATAGCCACTGAATAAACCCCCCCCCTATCCACAGTTTCCTCCTCCACGTCCGTGTTTTCTTACATGACCAGGCGTAGAATTTCTCTACGTGATAAATTGCATTATTATTTGACCCAACTAATGAACCCAGCCCCTATAGCCGACATGTCCTGCAGCTGGGCTGGGCGGTGGGAATTTTTTGGATGGTGATGGGGAACCACGTCGCCAAACTTCATGTTCCCAGAAAAGTTAAAGCATATTCCAAAATCAATCGAGATGTTCTCGGGAGTAGGTTACTTCCATTGGCGGTCAGAGCGTGTGGGCGCGCGCATTTGCGAGTCGCTGTCACTGGCGAATGCCGAGTACTCGGTTCATCGTGTCCGTCCGTACCAGTCGGTTCGTGCTCCGTCTGGAGTTAGAGTGTGCCTGGGGCGCGCCGCTGCAAATAAGCCCGCCTGTAGCTACGTTTCTAAAGCAGGACGTTGTGTTTACAACGCAAGCAAGCAATAATCGGCGGCAATACCATGGCGTTTCGCTTATACTCGAGAAAGGCGCGCAGAAGTGGTAGGCGTTTGGGGCGTGGGGGCACGTGTGGTCGGTGAGAGTCTGGGGTTGGGTGTCGGGGGGTTGTAATCCGCTACTTTGCGTCTTCATAACTGCGGCCATGGAGCAACGGGGATGACGGAACCCTATGAATTACACTGCCCGCGGCGAACCCACGTGCTGATCGCTAGAGTGGATGGTGAACCAAGCGGCTGATCAGGTGGTGGACTTGGTGGTAGATGAGATTACAGTGGGATAAGTGTTAAAGCACACTCGCTTGCCAAACAGAGTCCTATAGGAACAAGGCAACCAAATTCTAACCTTATCGCAGCAGCCACAATGATTAGGCCCCCTTAACGAAGCCCGTCAGAGAAACAGGCCCAACCCTATCAAATTAGCCACTAGTTACTAACTTTAACCTAGTTGTCTTCATCTATTGCTCACCTTTCACCACGACAACCACCAGAGGGTACAACCTATCAACAGATCTAGTGCGTGGTGCTGCGGCTCTTGTAGTCACTCCAGAAGGTTGTACCATCCATACAGCTATGCCCTGCAACCTGTTGAGTCCTCACTGTGTGAACTTAGATATTTGTCCATTCACGAGTGAATGAAACTCCCCTCTTTCGTGGTTCTGATCATGGAATTTTGACCATACTTCACCACGCTGGTCGGTGCGGGTTGATTGAGCGGCCCGGGATCGAAAACGGAATCATATCATAACCCGGCGCGGCTTGAGCCTCTCTCGGATGAGAAGGGTCCTGTGGAGATGTATTGTGTGGGGAGCGGGGGTCACCGTAGCAACAATGACACCGCTAGCGAGAGAGCGAACGTGGATAGTGAGCCACAGGGACAATCTGTGGCACGGGGCGCATCCCAACAGTACCTGTCCCAGCACTTGCCGATCCCCCAGTCCGTGAGCACAATGTGCTGACCGCTTTGCCATCACTCCGCCTGCGCTGCGGTAGTGAGCGGAAATTGTCACGAGCGAGCAATGACCGCGGCAGTGGCAGTGGCGGCATCGCCTGCCGTGCCGCCGAGACACGGGTTGGCAGTGACCTCGGTCGCATCGCTCGCGACTTGCGGGCCCTCGCCTCGGCAGCATCGTCATCGCTACTGTGTCCCAGACATTTTGTGAGTCGTGCACTGCCACGCGTAATTGGATTGTATAGCCGATCCCTTGCATAACTATATATTATATAATTATCTGGTTTTATATAGCGGCAAAGCTACGGAAGCGTCTAGACGTGTAATATATTGCACCCTGTACATGCACAACTTTGTCAAACCACTGGGCTTTAGCGTGAGACCTGGATTGGGGCTTTAACTCATCCCCCACGATAACGCAGGCTCCACAAGCACCGCACACTCATTCATCTTTGCTGCATCCGGGATGCCTTCAGCCGCTAGCACGAGAGTGACAGACGCTGCTAAAGATTGAGGGATCCATGATGATGTGCCACATGGGAGCGGGCATTGGAGGGAGCGTGTCATAGGGTGATGCAGGTATATTCTAAAGATACGTGGCGGGGGGGGAGATGTTTGAGCGAGGCGTTGTGGAAGATGAAAGTGTGAATGAGAGATTCGGTTGAGGAGTTGGTGGGGAGCGGTGTGGTCAGGAGCGTGTGATAGAGGAAGAGTTCTGGTAGAAAGTAGGAAGTTTTTGAGGGGGTTTGTCTGGGTCATGTGGTAGGAAGAGGGGGTACTCGAGGATATTGGGAGACCCCATACGAGTGCAGTGGACGTGTGACCGTGCTTTGCCACAGTCGCATGTTACCGGCTCAGACGTTAATTGAATAAATTGGCGAGTGTAAAATAACGGTTCCTTGTCCCGTGCAGGTAAACGTGTGTTAAAGCGAGTCCTGTATTCGTCTGCACACAAATCGGGCGTCGTCCACGCCTCATGGGTTCGGCGGGGACGAGCGGGCTGTCCTCGGTTTTCACCCACCGCGTTGTATCGCACACGGACAGCCTTCGCTCGTACTCTGCTGTAAGTTTGCCTCGACGTGTGTGTGTGTGTGTGTCATTTCTCACCTGCCTTGCGCTCTGGAGTGAATGCGTCGATTAAAACCGCCGACATTTTGTGATGTCACGATGCCTCCTGGTTTCCTGTCCCCCGTGCCCCCCCCCTCCCCGCGCCACTGCACTGTGGTGGCGCCACCACGTGTGGCCCGAACGTTGGCCTGCGTGGTCGCCACACCAAGATGAGTTAAGCTCGTCGCGAGAGGGCGCATAGACCATGTGTGCCAGTGATGTTCTGCCTGATTCACATCTTTTCTGAAGGCAGCTTCGGTTGGAATGGCTGCGTTCGTTGGGCACCACCGCGTGCTCGATGTATTCAGCGAAAAAAATGCCGTTGTGAGCCGAGGTGTGGTATCAAGGGCACAGCTATGGTCGGTGGGATCAACACAACGGACATTGTTTCGCTTGCGCTATCATTAGCACCACGGACAGCGCCTCCCAATGTGGGAATCGGTGCCTCGGACAGCGCCTCTCAACGTGAATCGGCACTGTAGACAGCGCTTCTCAGTGTAAAATCAGCACCACCGACTGCGCACATCGATATGAAATCAGTACCATGGGCAGCGCCTCAGAATTCGGAATCAGCACCACGGACAGTGCCAATGTGGAATTCGGTTATAGACTGATGCTGTATAATTGCACAGGTCGGGTTTCTGGAAGCTACTATGGAGGCACGATTCCTTCGCGTGTATGCAGACTCAGAGCAAAGCTCGCAAATGGAAATGGTCAAATATCCAAATACAAGGATCAGTTTGAATAATCCTATGAACAAGAAGTTTCAAACTTCCGGCTGATATGCAGCATTGGTCGTAATCCAAACGTTACCACTATAGAAGTTGACGTTTTGGGCAATAGCCCTT
>JAZEWT010000009.1:22774570-22786824 GCA_036362905.1 Mordacia mordax | reverse complement strand
CAGCTCAGAGGCCAATGTCACCACCGCGACTCTGCGGTCGTAACGATCGCTCGCCGATCGCTGCCCCCACTCTTTCTCGAGCCGTCGCCCCCCGCCTCGTAAAGCCGTCACAGAGACGCTGACGCCGTCCTGGCGCCTTTCAATGAAATGAAAATTCCAGCCGCCGTGATTCATGGCCGCGAGCGCTGCCACGCGCCTCTGTGTTTGCGCGTGTTTGTGGGGAATGGTCGGGCAGTAGTTAGTGACCTTCCCCTACAAACCCGGTGACCTGGGTTATGGCGAGCTCGAAGGCAGTGGTGGTATATCCGAACCGGCCCTGGGGCCTCCCCCTAGGTCGGGTCAACCTTTAAAAAAAACAAAACACCGAGGTATGCCGCTCGCAAACGGTGGGGAACTCGCGCGAGTGACCGGAGCGCGGCATCGCGCGCCTCTCCACCGCCTTGCGAGCGCGCCCTGCCCGCGGCGCGTCTCCGTCGGAGGCAGCAGCGGCGCGCCTCGCGGCCCCACTTATCGGCGGGGCCTGAGCCGCCAGGCACCGCGCCGCGCGCTACCAAGAGTTAAAGTTGCCGCACTTGCAAAGGCGCTGCTGTTACTCAGCGCCGCTGCCCGGATAAAAATAGCCGCCGTGTGCCTGCTCCGCCGAGCGAGCTGCCTGCGCACCCCCTCCCTCCGCCTCCCGCCCGGCATCGCCCCCGCTTTCTTCCGCACGTGTTTTGGCACCGAATCAAGTGGCCGCACATGGATGCTGAGAGGAGACCGGGGGCGGCGCAGGGGCGGGCGGGCAGGCGAGCGGGCGGGCGGGCGAGCGCACGGCTACGGCGCGCATCTCCCGCTCGCATGGCGCCAGCGCCGCGCCAGGGTTAACGTCTTGTTAGCGAGCGCTGATGAGACAAGTGCACGACGGTCGCGAGGGCCCAGGCGTTGCTGAGCGATTGACGCCGAATCCTCTACTGGGGATGAGAATGGAATGCAAACGTGGCTTGTTTTGCTGATGCTGTGCATCCTGGTTTAATGCATTGACGATGTAGAAATAATACGGATCACGGTTAAAGACACGATTAGATTTTTTTACGCACGGTTTTTGATCAGTTTTATTCGTGATAACAAAAGTGACACCGCCACGTGCCTTCGGTGGCATGAAGTGACATCATTTGCCGATCGATCCACAACCGGAATTTTTATTTCAGATCGTAAAAGTTGTATCGAGGCCCAAGTTTTCAGATGAATCCCATACTCGCAACGGTATATGCATTCGAGCCGTGTCCGTTTGAACACCGCATCCTAAATTGGCTGAAAAATGTCCTTGGATATTCCTGCACAGCTAAATGGTAATAATATCATAATTATTAGCTTCGGATCTGCTCTGTGTGCCAATAAAGCGAGAGCTACGTGCCAGCAGCCAACACAATCCCACCTGCCTGACACAGATTTCGTGACACAAACGGATCTACCTAGCATTATTATGTACTGTGTAGTGTACTGTAAACATATTCACCTATCTGTACTGTGCATTATGTACCCATGTATTCATCTGCACCATGTAATATAAATGCATACACCTATCGATACTATGTAATGTAAACTGATATACTTAGCTGTACTTTGTACTACAATGCCCATATATATCTAGAATATAAAGAAATGTACCTGTTTGTACTATGCAATACGAACCAAATGCCTAGCTCCACTATGCAATATATGCATATACACCCATATATTTTTTTGTGCTATGTAATATGAGCCTACTTACACATCTGTACGATGCATGTACGTATTGGTATTCTCATCTCATCTCATTATCTGAAACCGCTTAATCCTATATAGGGTCACGGTGAGCCGGAGCCTATCCCGGAAACACAGGGCGTAAGGCAGGAATACACCCGACGACGGGACGCCGGTCCATCGCCGGGCATTGCGGGACAATTTTTTTTTTAGTCTGCGAGCCAGGAGCATGCTTTTGGACTGTGGGAGGAAACCGGAGTACCCGGCGAAAACCCACGCGGACACGGGGAGAGCATGCAAACTCCACACAGAAAGGCACCCGAGCCGAGAGACTCGAACCCGGGACCTTCTTGCTGTGAGGTATTGTGAAAGGAAATTCGTATTGCTGTAGGTTTCTTCCGCTTGACGCATGACAGTCACTCTGAAGAGCTGTTCTTGCAGGATAACTGTGGTGAGCATGTCTCCCCTCTCCTGCGCGACGTTTCACCTCCCTAGTCAGAGGTATTTTCAGGCTCTGAAGATGTCTCCGACAGACAGAACTCCATTATTATATAGCTACAAAGGTCCCCCAGATAGCCTTAACAGACTGTAGGGTCAAGTGCCGTTAGCGAACACCTATGAAGGTCGACACGGCACACGACGGGGTGGGTGAACAGCACCACGCTCGGCCGCCTTTGTCTCCCGAGTGGCGATGTTTGCACACCGCACTAGGTACTCATTTGAGGCTGAGTCGACCTAGGGGAGTCGCAGGACCGGTTCAGAAAATCGTCACTGGTGTTGGCCGTGAGCGGGATTCGAACTCGGGTCGCCGGGTTTGTAGCCCAGCGCGCTAACCGCTGCGCCACCGCTCGCACCATTGTAGAGATAGCGGTGTGTTGAAGCAGCGTGTTGAAGCAGCGTGTTAGAGCAGCGTGTTGAAGCAGTTTGTTAGAGCAGCGTGTTGGGGCAGCTTGTTGGAGCAGTTTGTTGGAGCAGTTTGTTAGAGCAGTGTGTTGAAGCAGCGTGTTGAAGCAGCGTGTTGAAGCAGCTTGTTGGAGCAGCGTGTTGAAGCAGCGTGTTGAAGCAGCGTGTTGAAGCAGCTTGTTAGAGCAGCGTGTTGAAGCAGTTTGTTAGAGCAGCGTGTTGGAGCAGCGTGTTGGAGCAGCTTGTTGGAGCAGTTTGTTGGAGCAGTTTGTTAGAGCAGTGTGTTGAAGCAGCGTGTTGAAGCAGCGTGTTGAAGCAGCTTGTTGGAGCAGCGTGTTGGAGCAGCGTGTTGGAGCAGTTTGTTGGAGCAGCGTGTTAGAGCAGTTTGTTCAAGCAGTGTGTTGAAGCGGTTTGTTCGAGCAGTGTGTTGAAGCGGTTTGTTCGAGCAGTGTGTTGAAGCAGCGTGTTAGAGCAGTGTGTTGAAGCAGTTTGTTAGAGCAGTGTGTTGAAGCAGCGTGTTAGAGCAGTTTGTTGGAGCAGTGTGTTGAAGCAGTGTGTTGAAGCGGTTTGTTAGAGCAGTGTGTTCAAGCAGTGTGTTGAAGCAGCGTGTTGGAGCAGTGTGTTGAAGCAGTTTGTTCGAGCAGTGTGTTGGAGCAGTGTGTTAAAGCAGTGTGTTGGAGCAGTGTGTTGAAGCAGTTTGTTAGAGCAGTGTGTTGAAGCAGTGTGTTGAAGCGGTTTGTTAGGGCAGTGTGTTGAAGCAGCGTGTTGGAGCAGTGTTGGAGCAGCGTGTTGAAGCAGTTTGTTCAAGCAGTTTGTTAGAGCAGCGTGTCAGGGTGCTGTGCCGTGGTGCTGCTGAGTGTGTCGGTCACTCAAGGAGTTAACGGGGTTCTTGTGTGAGCTTGGCAGGCCCAGGGCTTTCCAAGAAAAAGAAATGTGAGCGCACGCGCGCGTGTGTGCGCGCGTAGCTGCGCGCGTATGCGTGTTTGCGCAGCTATGCTCGCGTGTGTGAACATCTGCGCGCGTGTAGGTCGACTCAGCCTCAAGTGAGTACCTGGTGCCATATGTAAACATTGCCACGAGGGAGACAAAGGCGGCCGAGTGTGGTGCTGGCCACCCACGACGATAGTCCTCATGGTGTGTTTCCTCTTATGGCTGTCGTGCGGTCGTCATTCTCGGCTGTCAGCCACCGTCCTGGCCACCGACATATCCCAGCCAAGTTCACCTCCCGTTCTCGACGGGCTGACGTTTCAGACTTGTGTCGCTTCTCCAATCTGAACGATAATCTCTCGGTCTCTCAGCGTCATGCCAAGCGTACTTCCCTTAGTCTCATCTCATTGTCAGAAACCGCTTAATCCTGTACAGGGGCGCGGTGAGCCGGAGCCTATCCCGACAGACACAAGGCACAAGGCAGTGACACACCAACGATGGGACGCCAGTTCATCACCGGGCACTGAGGGCAATTTAGTCTGCAAGCCAATTACCCTATGCAGCAGCATGGTTTTATTTTTGGACTGTGGGAGGAAACTGGAGTGCCTGGCGAAAACCCACTCAGGCACGGGGAGAGAACATGCAAACTCCACACAGAAAGGCACCCGAGCCGAGATTTGAACCCGGTACCTTCTTGCTGTGAGGCGACAGCGCGACCCACTGGACCACCGTACCACCCGACATCCCTTTGTGTATTATTTATTTCTACTATTTACGCATCCTATCTTTTTTTTTAGCTTTCTATATTTTTTTTTCAATTCAAATTCACGGCATTTAATTGAGAAAAGCAAAATAGAATGAAAAACGCATTTCTAGATGAACCTCGGCGTACATAATCCGCAGGCAACATGAAACGGGGGATTATGGGTATCGTGGCAGGCACTGAGTGGTGGTGAAGCCCTCTTAGTGTTGCAGAAATGTTTAAACAGATGATTTGGTTGGCATGCGGCTGGAACAAAATTGGCTGAGTGTTCTGTGTTTACTGGGACTCTATTTGTGATGCTGTCGCTTTGGCAGTGGTCCACAAACGTAATGGACAAAAACAAACGTTTGTTCGTAACACCATGTGGCCTAAAAGTCAAAACATAATAGGCAACGTTTCGCGCAATGACCCTTCTTAACGGCACGCTGGCCTTTTCTGTGCTATGCGCAAGGGCCATTGCCCAAAAGGTCACCTTATTTATGTACGTTCTACAATTTTAATTTCACACCAGTGCTGTTGACAGACGTGTGGAGAAATGAAGAAATGAAAACGACAAATAATAATAACGATACAATTCCCTCTGCACGCAACTTCCATGCCTGCTCTTGGACGAGACAAATAGGCGTGAGGAATCTGTAGAGAGGTGGGGAGGGGGAAGGCTGCCGTGCAGTCAGCCAGCGCCAACATTTGCCAGACACTTCTTCCTGTATATTATGATGTTATCGGCCAATTAATTAGTAGGTGGGTTTTTTTTTTGTGGGAGGAAATCAGAGAACACGGAGAAAACCCACACAAAACCGGGGGAGAACACACAAACTCCACACACAAAGGCATCGGAGAGCAGAAATTGCACTGACTCAAGCAAGACTTTCTTTATGTGTGGTGCAGATGTTGTCACTGCGCCATCCTGCGTATATCATTATCGGAGCATATTGTGCGCATGTTTTCCCACAAGCATGTGTGCTTATTGATGCCTTGTAAAAGGTGTCTAGTGTGTGTACATCTTAACACCTCCTGTGTTATTGCCAGAGAGGGTAAATCCATTTCTCTGTTTTTCATCGTTTGTGTACAGCTCTGGCAAAAAAGGTCCCCATAGCCTTGGGAAATGCGTAAGAGTCGTGCCTCTGATGATGTGAGCGTGGTGTTTGGTGGTCACCTGTGACAGGGTGAAAATTGAGGGGGGTAGTTTGCTCTCAGGCCCTGGCAGCTTTGGCCTATGATGGGCATGGCGTCCATTTAATAAAATGGCTACTCTTGGTGATTAGCGAAACGTCGGTGACTGGGTTGGTGTGAGATCCGTTGATGAAATCGGACGACGTTTAACAACGTGGGCTTGACATGCAAATATGAATGTCACACGCTCGCAAATTGGACTTAGAGCTGCTCTCCTCATTGAGATTCCTGTTCACATTTTACTGTGGACTTAGCTGGTGGCTGTGAGAGAAGTTGATTTTCTGACGGGGAGTGATTGGTGACTTCTTGCTGCCTCTCTCATTCTCTCTCATTCTCTTTCTCTTCTTCTCGTTCTCTCCATCATTGTCTCTCCCTCCTTCATTCTCGATCACTAATGTTCTCTCGCCGTCTCGGCGTCACTCGCTTCGCTTCGCTCTCTCAATTCCCCATAATTTGTTCCGATTTTCCCATTTTCACTCCCTTGCCGCCTGCGCTCTCTCGCTCGCTGCTAAGGAGCCAGCAGATATTCGCTCTTCACAAATCTATCTCGGCGTGGCACCAGCGCATGGCATAGAAATAAAGATCATTCACAAGCGAAATGCTTCTCGGTAAAAGCCTCCGCCGCCTCCTCCTCCCCCTCCTCCTCCTCCTCCCCCTCGTCCTCCTCTTCAACTCTTCCCCATCGGAGAACACTGGGCAGACTACTAATGAATCTCCTCTTACACTCACCCAAAAATAAAGACAAAGATCCCCCGTATAGCCTTAACAGACTATAGGGTCAAGTGCTGTTGGCGAGCTTATGTAAAGGCCGGCACGGCACATGAGAGGGTGCATGGCCAGCACCACGCCAGGCCGCCTTTGTCTCCCTTGTTGCAATGTTCACACACTGCACCCAGATACTCATTTGAGGCTGAGTCAACCCAGTGGAAGAGGCCCAGGACCGGTTTAGAAAGTTGTGTCTGGTGTTGGCAGTGAGGGGAACCGAACTCGGGTGGTAAGGTTCGCAGTGTAGCACGCTAACCACTACACCACCGCTCCCCACTCACGCACACGCACACACACACGCGTGCGCACACACACAGGTGATGCGCAGGTGGGCAGTGATGTAAACGTGACGTATAGCCTTAAGCTTTTGGAGCAAGTGCTATTAGCGAGCACCTATGAAGGCCGGCACAACAGACCAAACTACAATAAAAACAAACTGGAACATATGGGCAGTAGAATCTCTCACACTATCAGATTACGGGAAGCAGCACACGTGCCATCATCGATTCGAGTGGTTCATTGAATTATTTACATTTTGATTTTGTATGTTGTTGCGTTGGTCAGTTTGAACTTGTGTTGTTAAACAAGACTCCCGCATCCAGAGCTTGCTAACTCACAGCTCGCTGCTGTCCACTGTAATAACAAGCATCTATCTACCATTGCTACCACGCAACCGACTAACACTGGGATGTTTAGTGCCCCACGGAAGATGACAGACGCTCGTGGATTCCCCCGGACGGCTGCCCTCGAAAGCGAGGACAGTCCTTGGAAAACCAGGGCATTCGGAAAACCCTAGGCATGTGCATGGCATGGGTTCGTGGTGGCGATGGTTGGTGGCGTGTGCCACGGGGCAGTGCGAGCGGTGAGCAGCTGACTCGGCTACTGTACCGCGGTGGCCGCTGCCGCTGTGGCAGCGGCGGCGCAGTCTCTCGCTCTGCTTCTCCGGTAGCTGCTGCCAAGGAGTCTGGCGCTCTCTCTCCTGCTGTCTGCACCTCTCCTTTTCCTGCTGTTTCCCTCCCCTTGCTGAGTCTTTCTCTCTCCCCCTCCCCCCCCAACCTCTCTGTTCTCGCAATAACCTCCACTTGTCTCCCAACTCTCTGTCCTCGCTCTCTCTTGCCAATCTGTCTGCGCTCTCCTTCTCTCCTCTCTGACCTCTCTCTCTCCTCTCCATGGATCTCTCTCCTGCTTGATTCTCTCTCCCTTGAGTATCTCTCCTCTGTGTCGGCCATTCCCTGCCACCTCTTTACCCTCTCTCTATTTATTTTCGACCTCTCTCTGCTCCCCGAGTCTCGGTGGTTCCACATCATTGGCAATGCCCCGTGTGCAATTCATGACATGAGCCCCCCATGCCACCATCTAGGAATGATGATTGCTTCGAAAAGCTGCTCTCTCGGGACAGCCGCGTCGATGGCTCTCTCCCTGTCCCGAGAGAGCAGCTTTTCGAAGCAATCATCGTGCATCGAGCCGGGAAAACCTTCATCATTACATCTAGGAATGTCCCCCATCTGCTTAGCCCACCACTCCACCCCTCCAGTCCATGGGCCCTGGTGCAGTTGCACCGCCTGCACACTCAATAAGCCGTGGCAGGGCTCGAACTTTGGCCGATTGATTCTGTGGTCGGTGTTCGAGGTCGGGTTCGTGTCAGTGGCCGGACAGTTTGTTGGTTTACGTTCGGGTTAATGCTCGTGGTCGGCTCGTTAGCTCGTCATTGATCTCACTGGCGACGGTACTCGCGGCTGCCTGGACGGTTGGAGGTGGCGGTGGCATCCATGACTGTTCGGCTCTCCGGCGAGCGCTGGCGGTGCGGCGTGCGCCGGGTGATGCCGCTGCTCAGCCTGATCAAGAGCCCCCCCCCCCCAATCCCCCGTGGCGCCACCTGCCCGCTTCGGGGTTTGGCCACGGCTCGGTTGGCGCGGGGAGCGGAGTCCGGCTCGCGTTCCCCCCCTCGCGCCGCGCCGCTCCGCCAAGCCGCACTGTACGCGCCGCCAGTGCTGTCAGCTCCTGGAGATGCCCTCTCCCTTCCTCTCTCTCTCCTCCTCAATCCTCTCGCCTCCGCTCTCCTCTTCCCTCTCCTTTGCTCTTCTCCTACCTCCTCTCTCTTGACCTCTCCTTGTTTCACCGCTGCTCTCTTGTCCGCTCTTCTCTTCCCTCTATTATCTCCTCTTCTTACATCTCTCTCATCCCTTTCTCACCTCCACTCCCCTCGTTTCTCGTCTCTCTTCCTGTGATCTCTCTCTCTCTCGCTTCCCTTCTGTCCTCTCTCCTCCTCTCCTCTGCTCCTCTCCCCTCATTCCTCCTCTCCTGTCCTATCGCCATTCTTCCTCACTTCTCTGACCTCTCTCCTCTCTCCCATCGCCATTCCTCTCCTCGCCGCCCCATCTCTCCCTCCTCTTTACGGATCTGCGCGCGATCCAACGCCGGTGCTGTCTTGGGTGCTTGTCATGCGGTTTTAATTTGTCTGTGGCTAATTGGACGTCGTGGCCATTCATGTGAGCTGGGGAAGGGGGGTTATACGAAGGCCAACCATCGTTTTTCCCTTGCGTGAGGTCGTGGGGAGGGGCGGTGGGGCGTTGGCAGGGGCTGGCACATCGCTGTGTTTGTCCGAATGTACTTTGGAAGCGTTGACGCAGCGGTTGGCTCAATGCCCACCTGAACCCGGCGAGATTCACTCTGGGCCGCGAGGGACATCTGGGGCCGTCCGGGCCAGACCTGCGCTGACCGCTAGATGCCGATGTCCTCCATCCAGTGGGCTCTTCGTGACATCACAAAGGCTGTTCGCCAATGAGAGGCCAAGAAATGATCGGTGCCCTGACGCATGCCTAGCCCTCTTATATGTAAATGATCGTTCTGTGTTGCCAGTTTCCCGTCTATTTTACACGAGAGATCCATGGTTCTGCGAGATCACAGCAGTAGCAATAACAAGACAGAAACACCTATATTGCAAGGTGGACCACAGTATTATTTTCTGTGTGAGTGACACATTCCTAATTTGTTGTTAAAATTATGGCCCAACTAAAAGAACCACTTTGCAATTAAGCTCATGCTTACATACTTTCAGTATCAGCGTGGCTACTGCAGCTGGCGCTATTTAAAGAGAATAGGTTTTTGGTAAAAACTTTTTCTCTTTTTTGTATATGTATATTGGCAAAAGTACCCATAGTTTAAACAGCTGCTGTTTCAGAAAATGTATTTTTTATCAAGGTATCTCACCTGGAAAATCCCTCAGGGGGGAACATCTCATTTGCAAGTGTCCAGGGTATAAAGTGACCCACAGCAAAGGTATAACGATAAAGCATGTACGTACAGTTCGCCGAACACGTAGGCTTTCACGACCGATATTATTTCGTGATCAAGAGTTTTGGGTTCGATTGTCTCAATGTAAATGCGTCGTAAGGCCACCTCCACGCGACAACCTTACTAAACAGGCCGCGTCAGGTGAAGGCGAGCGCACGACACATTTACATTTACGCGATTGAACGCAACACTCGTTGCTCGACGGATACACAGGACGCGTCGGTGCAGCGTCAGCAACACGATTACAGGGACGGGGCGTGACGCGTGAGTGACAGGCGCAGTCACACGAGCGAACGAACAGTGAATGCTCCGGCGATGGACTGGCGTCCCGTCGTCGGGTGTATTCCTGCCTTACGCCCTGTGTTTCCGGGATAGGCTCCGGCTCACCGTGACCCTATACAGGATTAAGCGGTTTCAGATAATGAATGACAGTGAATGCCCCTGGTGGGGGGATTCTAGCCGTGACAGTTGCTCAGATCGTGCGGGTGAGCTTTGAAGATTGAAGTGAGGAGACACTGGAGAGAGTCGGGGGAAGATCCGTGCGTCATTGGGATGGTGCCGTGTCTGCACGAGGATACATCGATGCGTGTTTTCACTCCGCTGGCGCCGTGCATGCAGCAAGTACTGAGTACATGCAGCAAGTACTGAGTACATGCAGCAAGTACTGAGTACATGCTGCAAGTACTGAGTACATGCTGCAAGTACTGAGTACATGCTGCAAGTACTGAGTACATGCTGCAAGTACTGAGTACATGCAGCAAGTGCTGATCGTGTTGCTGTTGTACTGCCCGTGCTCTGGTAGAGATTGCACTACTGCTGGCTCTGCCGGCGATTCGTCTGATGTTGCCGGGTGACGCAGTGGTAATATCTGTGCCTCTCAAAAATAAAGTTCTGCCCAGGACGGATCTGTTCCCTCCTCGGGTGCCTTTCTGTGTGGAGTTTGTTTTCTCTACCTGTTCTCCATGGGTTTCATCCCAGTTGTAAGGTTTCCTCCAAAAACCTGTCCCCCCCCCCACAATTAAACAAGATTAATTATTTGACCAATAACATAATATATAGGACGCAGTGTTTGGCACACATTGACACCAGCTGATGGCATGGCTACCTTCCTACTCCCCCCATTGCTGCGTTGTCCTCTCTTAAAACGAATACCTTTGAAATTTAATGAATATATGCCACACGTTATACATTGCACTGATTATAATCATGTTGCTGCAGATGTATTGATGTTGGTTTGTCATGCCTCCATGTTTGAGAATTGCTCTTTGTTGCTGCTTTTTCGGGATGGCCCGTGTCAAGTGTTCCTCCTCTCTCCTTCTCGTCGATTCAGAAGGTTTCAAAAGAGAGAGAGGAGGAATTCTCATCACGGGCTATCCCGAAAGAGCAGCTCTGAAGAGCAATTCTCGTTACTGCCGATGCTGCCGATGTTTCTGCTGGGTTATACAAGCACTGCTGCTGGTGCCGTGTGTCTCCTAGGCCGTGCCTCGGGCCTGCTTTCCTGAGCTGCGTGCGCCGCCCTCCCCCACGTTGTTCCTTCCCGCCCAGGAGAAACGGCAGAAGCGTATGGCCGTAGAGCCCTCGGGGGTCCGCTTCCGGCCTCGCCGTTCCGTCTCCAGGCCGCCGCCGGCGGCGCAAGGAACAACTCCGTCGCCGCCGCCAGACGACAGCGTTCCTGCCGCCGCCGCCGACGCGAAGCCGGCGCCAGAAAATCCAGCGTCGCCGCGAGTTCCGGACGCCTTCCCGGAGGACGCGGGGCGCCCGCCTGACCCCGCGGAGTGCCATCGTCCGGAGCGATCGTGCAACGGCGCGCTGGCGCTGCCCTCGCAGCTGCTACTGACGCGAACGCAGATCGATTTTCCACCTCCTCCTCCTCCTCCTGCCGCTGCCGCTGCCGCTGCCGCAGCCGGTAGTGCCGGCGCCGCTGCTGCTGCCGGTGCCACGGGCGACCTCCGCAAACAGCGGCCGCCCCACGCGTGCACGGTGGCGCGCGCTGACCAACCACCTCCCGCGCCACCTCCGCCGCCGCCTCTCCTGGTGCTGAAGCGCGACTCCTCCTCGCCGCCGCCGCCCGTGACGTCGGCGCCGTGTCTTCCGCCGCCCGAGGCGCCGGCGCGCTCGCTTCCCGTTGCGGCGAAGCTGGAGTTCCCCCTTCCCAGCAGCGCCGCCGCGCCGCCGGCCCCCAAGCCCGCATTCCCCGTCCCGTCGAAGAAGCTGCCACTCTCCCCCGGCGGCGTGAAGACGGCGAAGGCCGAGGTTCCACGGCCGCCACCGCCGCCACGACCGGACGGCGAACGGTCTCGCCCGCTGGCGCGCCTCCTCCCGGCTGCCGGCAAGACCGGCGCGGGCGCCGGCAAGATGTCGGAGGCCGCCGCGAAGCCGAATCCCCAGCAGGGGCTGGCGCTGTCCGATAACGACGACGACGGCGACGACGACGACGACGACGACGACGACTCCGACACGGACGACGACGAGGACGCGGAGGACGCGGAGGACGACGCGGCGGGGGAGGTGGACGCGGGCGACGTTCTGGTGCCACCGAGAGGCAGCCCCGACGTGGAGCCGCTCCGTGATTCGGATGGATCGGCCGCGCCGGACGCCGGGCGCGCAGAGCGCGACGCAGGGAAAACTCCGGGAGAGCAGCAGGTGTCGGCGGGCACGGGGCCGGCGAGGGGGGCAAGGGGCACGGGGAGTGGGCACGGGGGAAGGG
>JAZEWT010000009.1:22712735-22722835 GCA_036362905.1 Mordacia mordax | reverse complement strand
CTGTCCGGGAAAGGGCTGTCGATGCTATTCTTCCTCTGCACTTTGACCAGTTCCCCGATTTTGAACGTGCCCTCTGGTCGAGTGGGACTTTAAGCAGTTTCGGTAATAATTTGCTCTTACCGTGACAAATTATTTGGGGATGTTGCTGCTCTTGTTTCGTTGCCAGTGGTGCACAAGAACAAACAACAATGTAAAAAAAAATCTTACCCCTTTTCGTCAACAGTGCTATCTATGGTGATGAAGGAATCTGTGACGTTTCAGACAGTGACCCTTGTTCGTAGCACATAAATAAAGAAGGTGCTAGAGATATAGTGGATGATGAGAGTCAGACATTATACTACACTATAGGGCCTGATGAGAATAAAACAATGTTTTCTTATGACCAAGAGTAAAATTGACATATGAATAGTTGCCTAATAGTAGCTGTTAAGTAACAGCCAAATCCTTAAATGATCAAATAATGTCTTAATCTTTCCCGATAATGGATCGACTATAATAAGTTCCAGTCTCCGACATACTCCGCCAAATGAAATCTCTCCGTTTTTTAATCCACGCTGGAATGGAGAGGGTGCGTTCAGTTCTGTGTGCGCCTCAACCCAGTGCCTGTTTCCATAAATAAGTCATAAGTCTTACAATTATAGATGCTGCTGTCGCGGTTTAATGGCCTACGTGCTGGATTTGCACAGGTTTTTTAAATCCGCCCACCGCCTCTGTCTACCTAGCAATGTACGTGGGTTTACCATGGTGAGTCCAGCGTGCAAGTTCCGTGTGGTGGGGTAAGGTGTGCGTATTCCCATATATATATTTCAAGACACCCAGCCAGCATGGATGAGAAGGACAAATACCGTCCAAAGGGGCTCTCTCGGCTTAACTTGATTCAAGGATCTTCCGCCGGCTCTGGCGTTAGCAAGCAATTGCAAGGCTGCACCTTTACCTCTTTATATCAATAATTTCCATCAGAGTGGCACCCCGATGTGCTATTCATTCGGATCATATTTTTTTAATGTTGATGTTTCCATTGCTGCCTAGTCAGTGGATCTGCCCCACTTGCAGAGGGCTTAGCGCACGTATGTGTGGAGCCGCATGCTCAGATGAATGTGTCACGCGGTGTTTGTGGTGCGATTTCGTTGCCGTTAATTGCTTTCTGCGCCCGGGAAATGCGCCAGCGGCAGTTGGCACACGGGGGCCACTTTGTGTCGCGTAACTGGGCAGCTTTGGAAAAGTGGAAACTAATTTCATTTGTGATCGGAAGGGGACATGGTAAGAGCACGCGGGTTGCACATGTGTGGGTGTGCTGAATTCTCACATCCCCCCACCCCGCGTTATCATTGCCATCACAAGCTGTGATCTATCCACTGCTGGCTGATTGACTCCCCAAGCCATCGAGATCCCACACGGTCCCGCAGTGTCATTTCATCCCGTGCTTGCACGTAAACTTATCGCACCATTGCCCTCTCAGGTACGTTCGGTCCCAATCCTTTGACTGCCAGTCTTTTACCAGTCTCGTCCATCGGCAGTCACCCCTCCTTGCGATGGATCTGAGCCAAAACCCACTTGCATTCCTTTCGTGCCCCAACCAGCAAAACTGGCAGCATTGAGCGAGAGGGTGAGCTGCTCACCGTAGTTTCTGGAACAGCAGCTCCTGGTGTGTGGAGTAAAACGTTGAACATAATTCCGAAGAACACGCCGTATACTATTATTATTATAATCCGTAAATGCATCGGAGAGGCATGTTTGGTTGTACCTATTTAAAGCAAGGTGGAATGTCAGGGAGTGGAGGCTGTGAGGTTATGGGAACGGGCTTGGTCAGCTCATCCCCCCCCCCTGCCACCCCCCACAACCCAATACTGTGTGCTGGATTCTGCCGGAGTGTTTTTTCTGGACCAAGTTTTCAAAGCGGTGCGGGGCAGGTTTTGGCGCGGCGCAAGTGAAACAGCGCGTGCCCACGAGCGTCAGCCATGTGGGCCTCGGACATGGGTTGGCGCCGCAGAAAATGACATCCTCTGAGATTTGACGGAGCCTGACACGGGCAGCGGTGAAAAGAGGGCATGGAACTCGCGAGGAAGCGGAACTCGCGGAGAGGCGTGCCGCACATGTGGCCCCATCGACGGTCGCAAAGCCTCTTCCGGTTGGGTCGTTGACCCAGTGGATTTGAAATACCCCGATGTCAAAACAGCGAGAGCCAAACCAGGGCCGACGCCCCGGGGTTCGCAGCCTCCGCGCCGCATTCGTGACCGATTCAATGCGAAGTTTAACGAGCGCAGGCTCACCCGTGAGGCTCGTTCCCAAAAAACCTTTTCTGCGGTGTTCGCACCTCTCGGCCCGGCAAGAACGTGTTGACGCATCGCGTCATGTCGTCGTCGATGACTGTGACTGACAGTTCGGGGGGGTGGGAGTGGGGGGCGGAGGATTTAAAGAGAGCCGGGTGGTGCCCGGCGAGAGACAGCGTTGTGCGCCGCGAGTGTGTGCGTGGGCGGCACGGTGCCGCGTTGGTGCCAGGCGTCCGACCAGGCCGCCGAGCGCATTTCAGAATTCCGCCGGTTGATTTGTGTGTGAAATAGCTCGCGTGCACGATACAGTGGCGGTGCAGTCGAGCTGTGGCACAATAGGCCTTTGTGCCGCGCAGGCCCCACGCTTGTTGCCAGGCGGTCGGCCGAGCGCCGTAATCTTTCGCGTCACCCGGCCCCAGCTCCTGATTAAAACCCCACAGTCCGGGATTTCCATGTGCTCACTCAGCCCGTGGCTCAGCACAGTATGGTGATCGATAACAGTGGTGATTTTGAAACTTCGAGCATCGCTTGTGTCTGCACGCGGTGCAAGCGGATATCACGAGCGGCACATTTGCACAATATCGAAAATGTTCCAACGTCGGTTTTCATGGCTTGATGCGTAGGAATTGCTCTGAAATGATCCTCTTTTGGGATGCTTGCGTCGAGGCTTATTCCCCTTTGAGTATTCCTCGCGTTGAGGAGCCAGAAATGAAGGGGAACGCTCGACGCAGCTATCCCGAAAGAGCAGCGCTCAGAAAGCATTTCTGATCTTAATTATGTCGCAGAGGCCAAATTGAGCAGTGCCACTACAAAAAAAAGCTTCGCCAAAACTTGCCCGGACCCGCTTGGAAAAAGAGGTCATGAGACCGGCTTAGCGGGGTAAACATGCGCAATATTGAATAATCAGCACAACATACATGAAGACACGGTGTCCTGCAGGGAGGACGCTTTTACCAGACGCCAGGACAACATGAACATCGCACAACCTTCCTAGATTGTCATGCACAGAGATTATACACGCGTTCGCTCGTGCGGCGCTTTTGTTAATCCACTGCTGGATGAGTGCTTCCACACACCGTGTACGTTCTTACGCGTTATTTGAACTAAACTTGTCGTGTGCGTGTGTGAAGGTACAGAGTGTAGATATGCAAACGTACAAGTACAGTACAACAATGGGTTTGTTCTACACTGCCATGTGCTGTCTACTTTGTGACTCGGGTGAAAAGCGCTGTGTTAATGCAATTATTATTATTAATACTGGGCGGCGTGGTGGCCCAGTGGTTAGCGCTGTCGCCTCACAGCAAGAAGGTCCCGGGTTCGAATCTCTCGGCTCGGGTGCCTTTCTGTGTGGAGTTTGCATGCTCTCCCCGTGTCCGCGTGGGTTTTCGCCGGGCACTCCGGTTTCCTCCCACAGTCCAAAAAGCATGCTGCTACATAGGTTAATTGGCTCGCAGGCTAAATTGCCCCGCAGTGCCCGGCGATGGACTGGCGTCCCATCGTCGGTATATCCTTGCCTTGCGCCCTGTGTCTGCCGGGATAGGCTCTCCGGCTTCACCGTGACCCTGTATAGGACTAAGCGGTTTCAGATGAGATTATTAATACTACCACTCAGCCCCACAAGTTTGTAACCTTTAACAGCCGTCATTTGTAGTGGTCTGACCGCTAGCTCGGCTCGAAGCCGCCTATCGTCTGAGATCTGACAAAAACTGGCCCATTCCGGGCAATTTGGCCACGAGCACTCTAAGCTCACATACAGGGGGTGAAATTGTTCTGTGAAGTTCAGTGATTATTTATCGAGTTATGTCATCTTTCAAATTCAGACGCGTGCGGTTCTTCCCAGTGGACACAATACACGAACTGTGCTCTTCGGAAGCGTGTGTACACGTCGAGTTCACGTTTGCATACAGCGTGGGTACATATGTAGCGTCACTACAGAAACGGTGGGCGCGCTTGATTTGTAAAAAAAAACTGTTATGAGCGACGGAGTAAGAGGACAGATTTGAACCTGGACTTGAGCAGCGGAAGGAAAACGAGGGCACGGATGGCTGTGAGCAGGGAGTTCTCGACTGTCAGAGCAGTCAAGGAGAATAATAATAGTTGTACTTCTAGAGCGCTTTTCACCCGAGGGTCACAAAGTGCTTGACAGCTATGGAGGGAACGGCACGTCAGCAACATCAACGACATATGAACGGCAAATCAACAACTAACATTTGTTTTCTTTTTTTCCAATGACAAACCACAAAGTATACAATCAAGACAATATATATAATTATTTACACCCCGTGACCCACATCCACTTGAAGCTATCAAAGCGTTCTGGGCAGACTATTAGTTGGACTGATAGTGCAATCTGCTTCTGCGTGGCCCGAAATAATCTCATAATTCGCGGTGTTAAAGTGCAAAAGATATTATGGCCAAAATGAGCCACCTCCCATCAAGCAAAGGTTGGCTGAGGGCTTCGACATAAAGCCTTGGTGGCTGGAGCAGAGAGTGCGTAGGGCGAGTCAAGTGGGAGGAGAAAATAGGGGTTAAGAGTGAGTGTGGAGGGAAAGTGAGATGAGAGATGAGAGATTGGCAAGGGTAGAGTCCTTCTTGGATGCATTGGTGAGAGCTTACCTCCCTCGTGTGATACGCAGATGTTCGTTGTTTGATCCCGACCCTGATACCTGTATTCTTGAAGTTCGCGTATTCTTTCTCTCCCCGTGGTCACGTGGATAATTTCTGCTGCTCCCTCGGTTTTTCCCTCCACATTTAGAAACTTGCGTTTATATTATTTGTCTGGTGCTACACATTCTCAGGTGTAAAATAACTCTTCAATGATCTATCACGAATGGCCAAATCACCTCTGGAAGACAGCTAATAGCACGGTCGATTTTACCGAGTAAAAGTAAAGTAATTTATAATCGTTAATTAGTTATATGTGTGTGTATTACTGAATGGCTTACAGCCGCTTGACCCTGGGTATTTGCTACTGAATGCACCACATGACGTGCAGTGTGGGTTTACCTTCATCGAGCACCGCGATAATGCAGTTGCTTCCACTGCACGCTGAGCACATCTCTGTTCGGCCTCGTCATCGGCGTGTTTGCCCTCACCGGCTTTGAGGGATTGGAGACCGCCGGTGTGACCGCACGCGCGCGCGGTGCGACTGCTTGTGCCGCCACAGGCGAGGATGCGCCACAAATGGCGCCCGGCCGCTCTGAGTCTCTGGCCTCAGACTCGAGCACCCCGACTCTCAAACGCAGGAGCAAGCTGTCGTCGCTCGGGAAATTCCTCAAGCCCTGGACGTGGCGCAAGAAAAAGCCGAGCCCCAAGTTTCAACAAACCTCCGAAGGTGGGCACGAACACGGTTCTACGTCGGCGGCAAGGCCGAGAGCCAGGCGAGAGCCGTGCGTGATATCGTAGCTCAGACGTCATCTCGCAGCGGACATTGTTATCGAAGACGCTTTAAGTTATTTTTGTTGGACAGCCTGGGGACGCATATCTGAGGCGTTTTGTCTGCAAGATCAGTGGATATGCCTTCACTTGAAACCCTGGTGAACAGGCTGTACGATGCGTTGTGCGTGGCGGTACCCACGTGCGCTCCCGTTCACAAGCGACTTATTTCTCTGTGGCCCATCATTATCTGGATTATAATCTGGCATGTAGGTTTTCACAACCACGTGTAATCGAACTGTGGATTGTCGAGTTAAGCCTTGTGTTTAACGCTTGTGCGATATTCCACACACTATTGTTGGCAGCTTCATAAGTCCACGCAAGGATTGTCACCTTGTCTCCTTTTACCTTTTTATGTTTCAAATATAATCTTTGTCTTGGGCGTTTCTGGGAATTCTCAGCTTCGTCTGGGAACACCCAGTTGTCGGTCTGGCCAGCCTCCTGAGACGGAATAGCTGTCGGTCATTGCCGTTGATGTGTTATTGTTTTTGTTGACTATGGTGTGCGTGATATTTGTGTTTGCAGTGTTGGAGCGGAAAATCTCCATGAGGCTCAGTCGGGAGGAGCTGATAAGGAAGGGGCTTCTGAAAGATGTCCCTGAAAGTGGTGAGCCCTGGTTTGCAGTGTAATTCGCGAGCTGTTGTAGTGACTGGTAAACACATTCATGAGTCAGAGGCACTAGAAGCGCTGTATTCTGTCTTTCCGTCTGCGTTTGAAAAGATCCATGCATTAGCTCTGTCCAACCGTAAATGCTAGGGCACTCTGACGCACATAAAAATGATCCGATACGAGTGAACTTTTGTACAAAGCTGTGTTGCTGTTTGGGGAAGGCAGCTATTTTCATCAAAGTTTAGCCTAATGCTTGGAGAGAAAAAAAAACAGAGCAAAACGCCTCTTAATATGCAAATGTAGCTTCCGTACAGCTAATTAAATACTTAAAAACACCAAACGTGTCCTGGAAATCATGACAATCTATGCAACGAAAATACAAGAATTCCCAAAAACCGTGGAGATATACACACATGCAGTTAAATTGAGAGGCAGAAAGAGCAACATACTGCATCGATAGGTAGCTATTTATGATTGCATTATTAGAGAATACGCATGTTCGAGTTACATTTTTGACTTAAAGCAATGGAAAGACATGGATTAGGGAACGAGCACAAACACAAATGATTATTAAACACAAGTGAATGTCTCATTCACATTCGACATTCACATTAGACATTCACTTGTCTTGTCGAATGGGCTTGGACAAGACCTGTTGCTAGAGGGCAGGCAGTCGAAACATAACAACGGGATGGCAGTCGGAGGAGGGAACAAGAGCGAGAGGACATCCACACAGATCTTCTTTTCTTTGGCTTCCCGAGCAGTTCAGCTGTCAATTCAGCACTCGTGATCTATGCCCGGGCCTAGGGTGTGAGCTGTAAGAGTGCATTCCAGTTGCCGCCAAGGTGATGCATGGGGCAGTCCTTCACCAGGTGATCAGCCGTCTTGAGGTCTCCACGCTCAGTCTTGTACCACAGACGTGAGGCAGCGAGAGATCGGCTGATGTGTGGGAGAAAGATTGATTGCTGCATGGCTTGACCATGAGACAGGGTGACGGCTCGGGAAGACTGTTATCCGGAAGTGGATTTACGCTGTGGCTTGTGATTGTAATGTCGACGATGAAACACATGTGTCTGCTGAGTCAGCGTAGCCTTGTTCTTGGTGCACAACGTGCACGCATGACGTGAATCGATGCTTGTTTTTATCCCGCGTCGGTGCAGTCCTGGAGAGGCCATCATTGAGGAACGGCCACGTGTCTTCGGAGATTGGCTCAGAGGAGGAGCTGAGGGCCGGAGACGGCTCCTCGACCCTGACACATCCGACCGACTCGGCTCCAGAAGACCAGCCAGTTCACGGAGGAGGTGCGGTTGGTTCTGGGGTTGCTGTGGTCGCATCTGACCTCGAGCCCGGTGGTGGTGTGACGAGGCCTCAGCGGTTAGCGTGATAGCAGCATTCTGCAGAGGATTGTGGTTCAAACCCTACGGCCACCCTGGTTAATGTTGTGGGTGTGTAAACCGTAAAGTATGCTTTGCAGTGGACTTGGAAGATCCAGTTCACTCCGTTTATTTTTGGGTAAAGCCCAGTGACATGAAAAGTTTTACTTTAGTGGTGACTCATCAAAACGTCAGGCACATTGCATGGGAAGGGAGGATTTATAGGACCTGCATAATAAATAAGCAGAGAAAATGTATAAACAATACTAATAAACAACCAGCATTATGTACAATGGAGAGATAGCTAGCACATGGCACTCGTGAGTAGAACTCACATTTGACATTTAAAATCGTTTTCATAACAGAAAGCATATATTTTATTGATATAACAGTAGGCTGTATGTGCTGACAATCATAGTCCAAATGTAATACATCACCAGCAAATGATTGAATTGGGAACCCACATAGCAACAGTGCCCTCTACTGGGCATACTCTTGCTCAACGGCTGGCCAGTGCTGCACTCACCTTGTTCCTCACAAGAGCAGCTGCCACTTGGGGTTACCTGCTGCAGGGTGTCGCTATGCCGCTGGGTGTCTTCAAGCACACAGCACATGTTACGTCACTGCATAATTCAACTGCCCAGGAACCATTGACATGCAGGTTGACGATCGTTGCAGCAACCTCCTCTCCACCCACAGTCTCCACTCACTCAGCACCGGCCCGATCCGCACGCCCACCGCTGGACCCTCCAGTACCCCTGACCTTTTCCTTACCTCCCAGACCAGGCCCCTCCACACTCAACCACGGGACACGGCACTCGCCCCCTACATCTGCTCCTACTCCGACCTCATTACCGTTCACGCTCTACTGGCACCTCGATAATCAAAGACAACAACCATTAAATCACACTGTGTCAGCCGTCTCAACCTAGAAACATTTCAGCAAGCACTCTGCTTAGCCCTGTCATTCACTACGTCCACTCCAACCCAATGTCATTGCCCAGCAGTTTAACGCTGACCTCATCGCAATCATCGATACACTCGCTGGCGCCAATACAGACGTTCACTTTTCGCCCTCGCTGACACGGCTCTAATTGGCTCATTCCCACTTCCATTGCAGCAAAACGACACAGACGCAAACTCAAACAGGCCCACAAATGATCAGGTGCACAACGCGACGGGGGCGGCACGGTGGCCCAGGGGGCAGCGCTGTCGCCTCACAGCAAGAAGGACTCGGGTTCGAATCTAGGCTCGGGTGCCTTTCTGTGTGGAGTTTGCATGTTCTTCCCGTGTCCGCGTGGGTTTTCGCCGGGCACTCTGATTTCCTCCCACACTCCAAAAAAACATGCTGCTGAATATGTTAATTGGTTTGCAGACTAAATTGCCCGCAGTTCCTGGTGATGGACTTGCGTCCGATCGTGGGTATATTCCTGCCTTGCACCCTGTGTCTGCCGTGATAGGCTCCGGCTCACCCCGACCCTGTACAGGACTAAGCGGTTTCTGACAATGAGATGAGATCAGACAACACGATAGACTCGCCTATTGCCATCCTTGCAAACCAACCAGTGCACTAATCAACAAAACACTCAAGACGCACTTTTCCGAACAGATCCCTGCTTGTGCAAACAACTCACCAGCACTATGGCCACCATCAAAACACATTTGCATCACGGACCATGCAACCACTGCTGCACTCACGTCCACAACCAAAACCTAATCAGTTTCAGTTGCCACAACACAAGGAAACGCAACACTCTGGCCACCAGTATCAAATCTCACCCATGCCACCGTGCCTTTCCCTGTCACCACTACCTTTTCCACCCGTTCAGCTGGTCATAACCCAAAAAACACTCAAAACTCATCTCATTGACAACCAAGACCTCACCACTCGACACTGCTCCCAACTCCGCATTCAAGCACTGCTCTGCTCAGTTGCCCCACGTAATTACTGCTGCTTTCACCGGCACCTTTCCTTCACCCCTGAAATTCAGCCAAATTACCCCATTATTGAAGAAACCAACACTGAACTCTGATGACCCTGCAAACTACCGCCCTATTACCAACCTATCAATGAACGCCTCCTCCTCACAAGCATAGAACACCAAATTAGCTCCTCGACTAACTCAAGCTCGCTCCAATCTGCATATCGCTCAGCGCGCTCTACCTAAACCGCACTCATTCAGGTACTCGACCTCTTGGTCACCATGATCGGCTCCAGTCCCACTGCAGCACTCATCTCCCTCGAGCTCCCCCCCGCCGCTTTTGACACAATCAACCACGGTATCCGACTCGACTGCCTTTACACTGACATCGGCATCACCGGCACCGCACTCTCGCTCGTTCCATCGCTCCTCTCTGACATGTGTCATCAACCCTGGATACCGTTTTCTCCCCTGCCTCTCTTATAAAATAA
>JAZEWT010000009.1:22676757-22689344 GCA_036362905.1 Mordacia mordax | reverse complement strand
AAGGAGATGCTCCTGCTTGGGTTAATTGGCCGGCTGACTAAATTGGCCCCCGTACACTAGCGTCCCATCCGAGGTATCGCCCTGCCAGTCTGCCGCGGTAGCCCCCGGCGCGCCCTCTGAAGCAATTGTCTTTCAAATCTTTTTTTCTTCCTGCGACCCATTTGAAAATAAATGTTCATGGCCCGTGACTCCACGAAGACCTTTGAACTCGAACTTTCATGACCGTAAAATCAAAATACATTTATTATTGATCCGGCAATGTGACTCCCCAGGGCTCGTCGTTTGGAAAACCTCTGCTCCAGAGGATTTCCTCGTTGATATCGCGATCCTTGGCACCAGATGCCCCTCCGCGAGGGCTCTGGTAGTAATCCTCCTCCTGCTCCTCGGTCGGACAGGACGGGACGCGCTCCCACCGCCGAATGGCCCACGCGGTGGGTGCCGCAAACTGGGGATTGAGCTGAGTCTCTAATTACTGTGGCGAGGTGTGTGTTTACAGGTGTGTGGTTGCGGGTAATTGGTGCGTGCATGGTGGGAAGGGAGCGGAAAGGTAACGGTTAGCGCGCACTGCGCCTTGAACCCGGCGACTCACAGCCAGGTGATGATTTTCTGAACTGGTCCTGTGTAAAGGCATCGCCACTCGGGAGACAAATGAGGCCGAGCGTGGTGCGAGCTACGCGTGTGCCGTGCTGGCCTTTGTTGGTACTTTCTAATAATAATAATTGCACTTCCAGAACACTGGAACCAACAATTTGTTCGGCTACACGAGGGAACTTTGAGTGTAGGGAGCGGTGGTGCAGCGATTAGCGCAAAGCGCTTCGAATTCGGCAGAAACCACCAAGTTCGATTCCTGGTAACAGCCACAAGATCGGTGACGAACATGTGAACTGGACCATGTGGGCCTCCCCTAGGTCGACTCGATGTGAAATGAGTACCGAGTGTGGGGTCAATAAACAGCCCCACTGATAAGACAAAGGCGGCCGGAGGTGGCACAGACCACCCACTCGTGTGCCATACAAACGTTAATAGGTACTTGCTAACAGCACCGGACCCAATGTCTCTTAAAAGAGACTGGGGAATAACTCTGGATGATGACAAATAATACAGCCGTTAAGATGCGCAAACACAAAAGGGACACATTTTACTAGGCATCCATGTGGTGATTGAACATCTTTAGACTTGTACTATTGTTAGAAAGGGTCATATTTTTGTACGTTTTTCAACTAATGGGGTATTTGTCTTTATTTTGTAATGTGTGCACAAATGCGTCGTCTCGGCCCAAAGTCTCAATATTGCTTGGATTTTTCTCTTGTAAAATCAGCCCTCCTTAATCCACAACTGTAACGTAACTCACCAAGCAAGGGATGAATTCGTTATGCATTAAGTTAAAAATTCATCTTTCGATGTAAGAATGTGTGTGCGCAGCACATGCAGCGCCCCCTCTCCCCCCTCCTCTCTCCCCCCTCCCCGTTCCATAAGAAGAACGACTATACCTCCCCACTCTCCGAAAGTGAAGGGAGGCGGTCAGTAGGTGCTGCTGGGTAGCGACCCACGAGAAGGAGGGAGGAGGCAGAAGCCAGATTAACTCCGGACCCTGAGGCGCTGTAGCCCGGGGGCCTCTGATTTTGAGTGGCCCTCAAATAAATCTACATACAGCTCTATAACGTTTGAAATGCAACACTGGAGAACTGTGACAAAACCCACGGTGCACTTTTGTGATTAAAGCCCTATGGGTGTTAATTTCGATTTCAATATGGTTCGCCGCATTGAAAAACTGCAATTGAAATAAGCAGGCTGAATATTAATGAAAGGGGCGGCACGGTGGCCCAGTGGGTAACGCTGTCGCCTCACAGGCAGGAGTACCAGAGTTCGAATCTCGGCTCGGCTGCCTTTCTGTGTGGAGTTTGCATGTTCTCTCCCCGTGTCCGCGTGGGTTTTTGCCGGGCACTCCGGTTTGCTCCCACACTCCGAAAAACATGCTACGGCATAGCTTTATTGGCTTGCAGACTAAATTGCCCGCAGTGCCCGGTGATGGACTGGCGTCTCATCGTGGGTATATCCCTGCCTTGCGCCGTGTGTCTGCCAGGAGAGGCTCCGACTCACCGTGACCCTGTACAGGACGAAGCCGTTTCTGACAATGAGATGAGATGAGAATATTAATGAAAGTGTTTGGCTTCATCAGACATTGGTCGTGGTAAAACAGCCAAGGGAAGGAATTGAATTGATAAAGGGAGCTCTTCCCAAGGCTTCACAAGACCTGGTATCCCGTCATCATTGTCAGGTAGCGCTTCATCCTATGCAGGCTTGCAGTGGAGCCGGAGCCTATCTTGGAAGACACAGAGCGTAAGGCATGGCTGTAGCCAGGATTGGATGCCAGTCCATCGCAGGGTACTAATGGCAATTTAGTCAACTGGTTAAATAACCCGGACAGGATTTCTTTGGATTGGGGGATGGAAATGCCAGCACCCTACCGAGCGAAAACCCACGTGGACACGGATAGCACTTGTGAACTCCACACACTTAAGCTGGGATTAGAACCCGCGACGCTTGCTCTGAGGCAGCAGCGTTATCCGCTTCATCACCGTGCTGTTCGCCCTGGTCCCCCATTAAAACTTAATCCGACCATGAGAGAGGAGGCTGAATTCACGCCAGAGCCACCCCTGATTCCCTCATCCACACCCTTCACCGCAGAACAATGAGGTCAGAGACCCCTGTATAAGAAACGAAGAGGCCCGAGTAACGGCTCCTGCGCGTCTGTGCGAGTGTTCCCCTGCCTTCCCTCTATCCCCGTGTCTCTCCGTGTCCTGCCCCTGCCCTGTGTGAAGCCTCTGCTCACCCACCCGTGTCCTCGCAAGCCTTGAAAAATATGGAGGCGTTATGTGGAACGTGGAAGCTGGTGGACAGCAAGAACTTTGACGAATACCTGAAGGAGCTGGGTATGTGAGCATGCTGTACAATTTTCCCAAGCCACTGCCAGCGTATGTTGAGAAGCTTGACAAAAGCAACTTCGTTTACACACTTTACAGCACATGCACAAACGCATAATCTCATTCAAGTTTGTCGAGTTGTGAGGATTTTATTTCTGACCAAATATGTTCTGTGTGGCTGGTAAACGAGAGGAGTTAGGTTGCACAAGAATAATAATAATTGCATTTATAGAATAGTGGTCTCAGCAATAGCGAGAGGTGTACTGGATGGGGTGTGCTGGATGCATACATATATTCTGGGTCGCCGACCTCTTACAAACACGCTTGAAATAGTCTTAGTTATTTGTTCTCGTTAACGAGGAACAGTATGACAATGTGCCCACATGCCTTCTGTCGAGTAGATTGCAAGCAAAGCTTGCAGGCAAACAACAGCTGGGCACACGGATGGATAACCAGACAGCTTAAAAGATGCCTAGACTACCAGTCATCCAGCTAGCCAGCCAGCCAAACAGCTAGCCAGCCACCCAGGTTGACACCTGGCCAGATTGTCAAGCATTCTTACAACCATCCAGTCAGTGAGCCACATAGTGGAATAGACAGCTGGCCACACAGACAGACATAGCGACAAGAGTTATTCATCTGAACAGCGAACTATCCACACAGCTGTCTACGTACACAGCCATCCACCCAACCATCCATCAATCCACTTATCCATAGATCTATCGAAGCAGGCACCCAGCCAGCGAGCCAACGAGTCACACACACACACAGGTGCGTCGTGGCTGCATGCTGTGCCATCGTCCTCGGGTGAGACTCCCGAACCTCCGTGTGCCGCCGTGCAGGCGTGGGCATGGCCACCCGCAAGGTGGGCAGTTTGACCAAGCCCACGGTCACCATCAGCACATGCGGGGACGACACAGTCTCCGTGAAGACGATCAGCACCTTCAAGAACACTGAGCTCACTTGCAAGCTGGGCCAGGAGTTCTTGGAGACGACGGCAGACGACAGGAAAGTCAAGGTGAGCTTGGCGTGGTGAGCACGGAGCCACGGTGTTCGCGTGCGCGTGTGAGCGATTGCTTGAAGACGGTGTGTGTGGTGTAGGGGCGGCGCGGTGGCCCAGTGGTTAGCGCTGTCGCCTCACAGCAAGAAGGTCCCGGGTTCGAATCTCTCGGCTCGGGTGCCTTTCTGTGTGGAGTTTGCATGCTCTCCCGTGTCCGCGTGGGTTTTCGCCGGGCACTCCGGTTTCCTCCCACAGTCCAAAAGCATGCTGCTGCATAGGTTAATTGGCTCGCAGGCTAAATTGCCCCGCAGTGCCCGGCGATGGACTGGCGTCCCATCGTCGGTATATCCCTGCCTTGCGCCCTGTGTCTGCCGTGATAGGCTCCGGCTCACCGTGACCCTGTATAGGACTAAGCGGTTTCAGACAATGAGATGAGGTGTGTGGTGTACACGTTGTAAGTTTCTTCTGCATGGTGTGTGCATTGACGGCACGGTGTCGAGCGCTGTAGAGTGCGGTCGTGGAGTGAACGTTGCCAGCTGTGTTCCAGACCGTATGCGAGTGCTGCGTCGTGTTCGCGTGCTGCGCGAGGCGTGTGCTGCATTGTGCGGTTAACAATGTGTTTGTGTGCTGCACGCTATGTGTGCCGCTGCATGTGGTACGGGTGCTGCACGGTGTGCGTGTGTGAATGCTGCATCTGGTATGCGTGCTGCACAATGTGACCGCTGCACGGTGTGTCTCCTGCGCCCTGGTGCCCGCAGAGCACCTTGACGCTGGAAGATGGGTGCCTTGTCCATACGCAGCGTTGGGACGACCGGGAGACCAAACTCATCCGGGAGCTGAAGGGCGACCAGATGATCATGGTACGGAGCTCAAGGCTCGTGCCAATGTGGGCTGCATGGATACGAGCAGTGGAAAAGGATCTCACGCGTACTGACCGTGGCCTCTATAGGGCGTGACGCAGCACCCAATACCAGCGGGTTTGGAAGATGATAGCGTGCACAGCCAGTCTCACAAACGGAGCATCTTACAAGATGATGAGATGAAGGTGTTGGTGAGTGTGGCGAGCAGGTGCTGTAGTGGTTAGCGCAGTTCGCTACGAAACTAGCGACCAGTTCGATTCCCACTCATGGCAAATAAGAGTGGTGATCATGATTTGAACCCGTTAATGACCATCCCCTAGGTCTGAATTTAATAAGGAGAGGGAGCGGTGTATAAATATCAGCACTGGGAAGACAAAGGCGGTTAGGCATGGTGTTAGCCATTCACCACCTCATGTAATGTGCCAGCTTTTGCTGGTGATTGCCAAGAGCATGTTCCCCAAAGTCTGTTAAAGGTCATACTGGAGGTCAACTTTGTATGTGGGTTCTCGTGTGCGTGTCATGTGTAGGTATGCACGTGTGTATATATTTATCCTTTGTCGCTGAGCTGAGATCCAGATATCAGCGGGTGACCAGTGATGTTCATTTGTATCCAGACTATTGACAAAGTTCAGTTGGTATTCAAGTAAAATCAAGCTGTGTTTTGGAAACGTAACCTGATGGTCGTGTGTTTGCCACTTCTTACAGACGTTCACAGTTTGAATCCGCCAGGCTGCCCTGCTTATAAACCATGAGACCATGCGCCATCTGCTTCACAGTGGACCTTAAAGAACGCGTGATATCATTCACAATTAATGGGTTGTCTGTCAGTGTCACAGTCAAAATTTGCCAAATTCGAAAGTGTATCCGCAAATTACAAATTTTTTGAATCGCACATAGTGACATCAGCTCCTCCTGCGAAGTTACTTTAAATTGTGTGAAACAGTGTCTTCATGACAGAAAGCTTGTGCTGTAAGAATGGCGCAAACACCAACTGTACCAAGTTATCATTTATATTTAAGCCGTGACAATGTTGGTGTGCATATCTCTCGACTATCTGCATGCGTGTGCAGATATGATCAGAGTGTGATCAGGGTTTGTTCAGAGAGTGCTCACGCTCGCCTGTGATAAAACAACCTTGAACACTTCGAACGTTGTATGTGTGTGACGACGCGGCCGTGGTGAGATGGGGGAGCGGTGGCCCAGTGGTTCGCGCGCTGGGCCCAGCCGAGTTCGAATCCTGCTCTCGACAAACACCATGACGATTTTCTGAACCGGTCTTGGGCCTCCCTTAGGTCGACTCAGCCTCAAATGAGTACCTAGCGCAGTGTGTAAACATTGCCACCAGGGAAACAAAGGCGGCCGAGCGTGGTGTTGATCACCCACCTGCTCGTGTGCCGTATCGACCTTCATAAGTGTTCGTTAACGGCACTTGACCCTCGGGTCTGTGAAGGCTACACGGGGGATGTTTGTGGAGGGATGTGAGTGTCGCCCCGTTCTCTCCTCCGCCAGACGTGCCGGCTCGGAGACGTCGTGTGCACGCGGACGTACGAGAAGGTGTGAGGGCCCCGCGCACCGGCACCGCGCACCGGCACCGCCGCCGGCCTCCTCACGGCCGCACCGTCAGACGCCACAGCTGGGCACGTGCGCTGCATCCCGGCCAACTGCACAGCGCCGCCGGGTTGATGTCTACGAGGCGGTAACCGCTGGGTTTGATCCCCTGTGATTCGTACATCGCGATGGCCATTAAAACCTCACGGAACACGAAGTGGCGTGCTCACATTTTATTCGGAGGTACGCGGACTCTGCCAGCCAGTTGGCGGCACGCGTTGACCATTGACGTTTATTATTTCGCTGTTGCACGTGGCCCGTTGCATACACAGCCCGGCGGCAGTACTACGTGGTAAAGCCACGTTACTGCGTAGTAAAGCCGTGGTACGGCTCGCGACCATGACGTTGCTGGACGTCAGTCCGTAACAACCAAAACGAAGGCGGTGGGGGTTCGGAATTGGCCTCCGCCGCCCGGAGTGTTTGGGTTCGTTCCGCACACGAAGGCCGCGTTTCACCCTCTCCTCTTCCTCGCGCCGTCGCTCCTCTCGCCCTCCTCTCGCTCGGTCTCGCTCTTGTTTTTCTTCTTTCTCCGTCCTCCCGAGTCGGCTTCCTCGCCCCGTTTGTCCACTTTGACCCCTGACCCCGCCGCACCGTCGCTCTTCTTTCTCGTGCCTTTCGCCGCGTCTCCTCTCTTTGGCGTCGAGTCGGCCTTCTTCTTGTTCACGCCGTGTTCGTCCGTCGCAGCAACCGCCGCTGTGGCCTCTGCTTGTGCCAGATTTAAAAAAAACAACACACAGAAGCCGCCCCCTCGTTGACCGCAGCGGTGGCTGCCTGGGTGACCGCGATGGTCCACGCAGTGGCCTTGCAATTCAGAGGTCGCCAGTTCGATTCCACCTCCCAATGGGGAAAGTTTCTCGAATCCCACTGCCCCTGTCGACGCAGCAGAGTCAACGGGTTCGACACATAGTCGATCGGAACGTCGCGGGTGGTGGGGTGAAGTGTGGGAACTCCCATTTCTTCCGAGACGTTTGGCCAGCTTGGAGAGTTGGTCGCATACCTCCTGGAAGGTGCTCTTTACAGCTTGCGAATAGTGGAGGTCTTTCTGCCAGCAGCGGCAAGAGCATGCAGTTGCAGGGCTGGACCTTTAGCGTTTACTGCCGGTAATGATTCTCTAATCTGAATTCAAGATATGCCAAAATGTGTTCCCTGCGATCCACCGTGGCAGGTCACATCAGGTTTACCAATGTTTCCCATTTAAATGCAAATAGTCGCTGCCAGCTGAAAAATGCCTAATCATTGTAAAACATGTCCCACATGACGCAAACACTACCGATTAAAATGAAGATAGGGGTTTGTGTGTGTGTGTGTGTGTGCTGCACACAAACATGTGTACGTTGCCGGGCACAAGTACCGTGGCGACGTCATGGCAAGTGGTGGTCATTGTTCTAGCGCATGTGGTGAGTGGGAGTGCAATGAATAGCGCGCTCCGCAATACAACGCTACTAAGACAACGTGTGTTCAGCAGCTCCAGCTCATGACCAATAACGATGGCAAATATTTTAATTGGTCCTGGGCATCTACTACGTTGGCTCAGTCCTAAATGAGTACTTGGTGTGCTGTGTAAACGTAAGCGCTTGGCAGGCAAAGGTGGTTGGTTGTGATGTTGGGCAGCTTCCACCCGCCCCCCTCAACCATGTGCCTTGCTGGAATTAACAAAGTATATGGGAAATCTGTCTTGTGTCAGCAGTTCGTGTCATTGTTTTGTGGACCGCCTGCGACAGAGGCGCCCACTCGAATGGAGACGCGTACCAATTTGCCGGCATGTGCGTTCCACGAGAAGTGCACAAGCGCCGATCAATCTGCAAGGTGCGCCGCATTGTTGCGTAATCATTTGTATCCGAGCAGGGAAGGTCGGTTAATGTGGAAGGTGCACCATGGTGGATTTCTAGAACACGTGTTTAGGAAACCTTAACCCGAACAAAGTCCACCAAAGACTCCTTCCTATGCGCTGCCCCCCCCCCCACCGTGGTTGTCTCTCCTGCACCGCCTTGTCCCACACCCCCCGATTCACCGGCGCTGTGCGGGCATCGATGTCTCACCGGTCAGGACGCCCGGTTCCTCGTCCAGACCATCGTCCTCATCGTCAGGTTCCAGCGCCGGGCCTAGAGGCGGTCAAAAGACTTCACTTGTCATCGTCACCAAGAAACACGATTCAACCTTTATCACGATCATGGACAAACGCGATTCACTCAACATCATCATCATCATCGGCACCAACTCTGACGATGAGATGAGCCTCACAATAATGGAGAAATCTACTTTGCTCATCATCGACAGAGATACTCATTCATCTCCTGCACCCTAGTGACATGGGTCTTCTCTCTCACGTACACCCCCGTGTGGGTGGGTGATGTGCTCATGAGCCCTTCATAGCTCGTACATCGAGCCATCGATTTCGACGACAGCAGATTGAGAGGGCCTTCATCTGATAGATGATTTGGTGATGCTGCATTTGCAGTTGTGCACAATTAACATAATTACATTTGTCACATTCGTCAGTAACAATGTGGCCGCAAAAGTAAAACTGCAATAAGTGTTTTCACGGCTCGATGCACGACGATTGATTCGAAAAGCTGCTCTCTCGGGACAGCCGCGTCGATCGCTCCCTCTCTCCTCATCGCGACGTTTCGCCCTCACACGTTAGAGGCATCCTCAGGCGCTTTGTGTGTGTGTCGTGTGTGACTCCTATTTCTATGTAGGTACTATGTATGTGTTTAAGTCTATTCTATGGCGTTGCTTAATTCCCAGAACAATGGACGAAGGTCAGAGTCCATTTGAAATGGCGATACTTCTGACAATGTCGCTTTGGCTTATAATAATAACTTATCAATTAAACCACGTATAATGGGCTGCACACTACACGTTCACTCGCCAAAAGAGAGAAAATTACTCTGAGCTACGAGGAACCGCAGAGAGGTGAGGGAGGGGGAAGGACGCCATGCAGTAAGCCAGCACCAACATTTGCCAAACAATGCGTGCACTTTATATTGGGGGCAGGCACATGCGCTGTGAAGCAGAAAATGTTGGGCTTGTTTATGCCGCTATAGGTCATTGGTAGCTATGAACGATAACAATTTGAGACACATTTGCCCTATTTTTATTTAAAAAAAAAACAAGTTGAATATCTCAGTGTCACAAAACAGATGCAACTCCCTTTAACCGCTGCTGCTGGCTACTGGCTTCATGAGCCAGGATCGATCGTGTGCAGTGATACGGCCAGCGCAGTTTCACCGGGGGTCTCCCGCCTGAAAATCTGGAACCAGTTCCCCGTGACAGATGTTCAGAATCAGTCCTTGAGTCTCAGCCAGCTTTTTCAACAGACTGAAAACAGCTTTTCGTGATTAGCGCAGCACATTCGTGATGGACTGTACTCTTGTACAAGAGTGTGCCGTGACAAATGCTCAGACTTACTCATTAATGTGTTTAAGCAGTAGGGTCCTGATTACAGACATCTGTGATTAAATTAAATGCTTCAGTGTGGCATATTTCAACTGTGGGCTTTATTAACTGTATCGCAAATGCATTTATTTGACATTTATGTAGAGGCTGCGTGCATTTAAAATATGTTCACGAGTGGGATAAGTGTTTTTAGAAGAGCATGCATAATTGTGTAACCATCCAACTCATGGAACGACTATAAGTCAAATAAAATAACACCCAGCCAAAAAAACCAGGTCAATTGAAAACCCAGGTGCCAATTACAACTTCGCTCACCATCTTCATTCACGCATTAGTCATCGTTACCACCAGCAGCAGATAGTGCCTGACCACGTGGTCTGCACTGGTTTAAACGCCCACTACGGGTGGTTAATTAGAGTGCCTAATTATCTGGGTTGCTCCACATAGAGGATTTGAAGGCAGTGTTGGCCAGTGTTGAGAGTGGAAATTCTCCAGATGAAGCTCCGATTTGTGAGATGTTGGTTGATGGGCTTGACACCAGTTGACAATGTGACTGGGAATAATTGAAACCTGTGACACTGGCCTGCCAGTGTCACAGGCTCTTGAAGAGAGAGGATCACTCAGGCACCAGTAGATGGAATCGCAGGCGAGAGGGAAGGCAGGCACTCTGCGGTCAGCTGGTCCTATAATTCTCCAAGCTCTACAATCCTCTATACATTCAGATGTTCTTATTCAATGTCTGTATTTTATACATGGGAGGAAACTGGAGCACCCAGCAGAAACACATGTTTACGAGGGGGCAATTCTGTATTCTATCTCGCGCAGAAGGGACAGACGGAGATTAGTCCACACATTGCTGAATCACCGTTTCCTGGCATACCAGGGTATGGCACTTAGTCGACACCCACGGGAAAGGAGTTTTACATTTGTGTGATAATCCAGCAACCATCACTGCATGCCGCATGCTGGGATATAGGCATGCGCCACCATAGTAATCTCATGCATAATCCTTCATGCATACCTGCTATCATGTCCCTCGGCAATTTACCAAGTGATAAACATAGCTGATACAGAAGCCTTGATGCAAACCTGTGATCGCTGCTAAATCTGGATCACGTCCTCATCCCAGAAACTTGCGAGGTTTGTCGCTGGGTGCATTGAACCAAACTGGCTAAGTTGTGATCACAGTGTCGGAGTTGATTAATCATACTTCACCACGGTGGTTAGAAACAGACAGTAAAGAGGGAGGCACTGATGTTACCTGTGATCTGGAATTGAATTTTCCGTTGCCAGGTTCACAGTGCACTCCACTACCATTTGGGTCACGGTGCTATTACATGCTAAAGGATATAGCCCCAATTTCATATGTTGGCGCGTTGGTCAGTTTAAAAGCTTGTTGTGTCGCAGGAATCCCAAATCCAGAGCTTGCCGACTCACTGGGTATGTTCTGCTGTAATAATAATAATAAACATCTATGTGATCACACACCTGTGCTCTGGCAGTGACAGGAAGCACTGCGAAGTACCCAGTTTTTACCCATGTAGTGACTGGTAGCGCCACTCTAGTACCCAGCTGGTACCCAAGCAGTGACCCGTCGTGCCGCGGTAGTACCCAGGTGCACTTTCAGGTCCACGATGTCGAACATGACGACGGCCACAGCCGCCCAGGTGAGGAGCAGAGCAAACGCGAGCATCCACGTGGAGGGGGAGTGCAGCAGCGGGGAAGTCTCCACCACCCTGCGTACCACCCTGCGCACCACCTTGCTCTCGCCGCCGCTGTCTGCCACGGCGCCCGCTCCTGCCACCCGCACGGGTAGCGGTCGGAGAGTGGAGGCAGAGATACAGGCGTTTGCTTTGCTGAGTAATGAGATTCATTAGCGGATTGAGCACCTCCTTCCCATTAATATCTGTCGCTCTGCATAAAACAATGAAAGTTATTTTTACCTCGTGCATTGCTGAGTCCATTGATAAGTCTCCACAATAAACATCTCACTCGGGGTGCACTGAAGACGCTGGTGTAACCATCAATCGCATCAGAATGTCAATAGGCTGATGCACGGATCTACTACATGAATGGAAACTTAAGGACAAGCTATGATTGTACGACTGTGGTCATGCAACTGAAATGTGTGAATCAAATAGTGAACCAGTGTCGTCTGTGCCCCTTTTACAGGGGAGGTGCATTTCAACGTCACAAGCGTTCTCTCCTGAGCACACTCGTCGTGGCTCGCAGACTTGAACATTGACACCTAGCTACCGAACAAATGACCAACGCACGATTAGAACACAATTATAATTCTTACAGTGGAAGGCAATGACTCCGATGACAACATGTACGCAGACGAGTGTAGTCTGCTGCTAGGGGGGGGGGCAATGTTACTACATATTCATATGGTTTATCCACTTAAGTAATTTGCGTGAAATTATTCCAAAGGTAGGGCGGCACGGTGGCCCAGTGGGCAGTGCTCTCGCCTCCCAGCAAGAAGGACCCCGGTTTGAATCTCGGCTCGGGTGCATTTGTATGTGGAGTTTGCATGTTCTCTCCTCGCGTCCGCGTGGGTTTTCGCCGGGTACTTCGGTTTCCTCCCACAGTCCAAAAACATACTGCTGCATAGATGAATTGGCTTGCAGACTAAATTACCCTCCGTGCCCGGTGATGGACTGACGTCCCATCGTAGGTATATCCCTGCCGGGATAGGCTTTGGCTCACCGTGACCCTGTACAGGACTAAGTGCTTTCTGACCATGAGATGAGATGAGATTCCAAAGGTAATCAATTTGGACCGTGATGCTGACAC
>JAZEWT010000009.1:22648596-22662681 GCA_036362905.1 Mordacia mordax | reverse complement strand
CTCCTACAGGTAAAGCGAAGCACCTGGCGTGACCCAGCGTCAAACGCCGCGCGCGCACGCAGCCCTCGCCTCCAGTCGACATCCGTCAACAACCTCCTCCCGCACGCACATCCGTGCGTTGTTCCCACACAAACGAGTGGGAACAACGCACGGATGGACGGGAACAATGGGGAGCGAGTGGCAGGAGGGCCGTGCTCCCTGGGTCGGGGACACCAAGGGCCCAACCCAGGCCCTACTCCCTTGGGGCACCGTGCCCCGTGTTGGTCAACTTTTTGAGACGGAAGTCGCCGAACGAATCTCAAAAAGCACTGCTGTCGGTTTCCACGGCTCGATGTGCCAAGTTTGATTTCAAAAGCTGTTCATTCGGGATAGTCGTGCCGAGCCTTCCGCCTCCCCCCTTTGCGACGTTTCACCTCCCATGTAGGAGGCACGCTTGGGTGAACTGAGAACCTCAAATATAATGATGTAGGTTTTCACGGCTCGATGCATGATGATTGCTTCGAAAAGCTGCTCTCTCGGGACAGCCGCGTCGAGGAGAGGAGAGAGAACCTCAAATAGTCAGTGGATTTCACGAGATTAGAGCGTTACGTTTCTTTTCGAAAACATCTCACAGTGAACTGATACTGGAGCCAATTTTATTCTCGGGATCGTTCTGAAATGTTTGTCGTGTCGTCGCTCCACAATGGGCCAGTGTTGGCCCAATGGCAGCAAGTTTAACTGGGTAGTCATGTTAACAAAACTACGTCGCTCCATCACAAAGGAAGACCAAAAAAGTCGGGAAAATGTTTCGAGCGACAACAGCGCCAAAGCGGCACCGCGGCTCGACGAGCCAATACAAAGCCTCGCGCGCTGCCAGAAAAATAATTTCCCGGCGCCGTCTCACAAATGTCGATGGCTCACAACGACTCGCGAGTCTGTCAGCCGCGGAAAAGCCAGGCCCTCTCATCAAGGAACGAAGGGAATTAATTTACGAACCACTTTGCAATGAGAGTGGATGTAATAAGGAGGCTGTGCCGCTGCCTCCGCCACCACCACTGTGCCAGTTGATGGCTATTTCGGATGTGTCCGACATTTTCTGGCGACACTCTCGAGCGGCGCGATCAGAGAGAAGAAGAGCGCGGTGATGGGTGTGGGGAGGGTGGGGGACGAGGGGAGCGGGGGTGGGGGACGAGGGGAGTGGGGGGGAGGGGAGCAGGGGGGGGCAGACGGGGGAGACGGTGGCAAGTGGCGCTAAAAGCATATATGCGGCCCAGAGGCAATTACTTACAACGTGCGTATACACAGGTTTAACCCGGGGCCTCGTGGACCCCAAAGGCTACAATTTGCATATTTAATACAGAGCCTGTTAAAGCGAGATTGCTCTCCAATTAAGGCTGGAAAGGCCAGCGTTGATTTATAACGAACCCCAAGATTTACACTTCCTCCAACGAAGCGCCGACAACGTCTGGCTGTCTCCTACGCGGTCTTCGGCCGACACGGCGGGACCAGAGGCGCGTCGTCTCGGGCACGCGGCCTGTGGCGGTCGCGCTGTCCGTTTCACCGAACATCCTGGCGGCGAGACCACCGCCGCGAGTCTTAATTTACGTTAATTGTCTCATTTCCAGTTGGACGATAGTTGACCAAAATAACAAACCGTGTTGTAATGAAAGTTGTAATTGAACAGCTATTCACCCATTAATTCCGCGCTCGCACAAAAATGTTATTCAGAGTAATTGGCAGCTAGGCTGTTATATGGCGTCATAAATATCGTGGTCTGTTGGATTGTTTATTGATTTTGTGTGGCTTACAGCGCATGCGTCGCAGCATTGTACACTGTATTGTTGCTGGTATGCGTTCATGTACTGATTGTAGGCCTTGGCCAACCGTTTAACAATTTTACAGTGATATTTCTTCACGCAGGAATTACCCTTAGCAAATAATCTCTATTGCTAATGTAGTCATCTTTGTTATTAGTGGATTTTACTGTATTTCAATGGATATTATCTCTACTTGAGTGCGTTTTTTGCAGTTTTTTTGTATCTACCGCACATTGAGATATTTCGATACGATAGGCACTTTAAAAAATAAACGATAATATTGCTGTAATAACGAAAACAACGCGATAACATTTTGGAAGTCAAATTCCACAGTTACGGCAAAGTTATGTCGCGATAACTACCGTAACGCGGAATCTGGTATCGTAATATACAAGATGATATCGCGGTAAATCCTTGTTGTACCGGCCAGGCCACCACCACGGGAAGACACCTAGAGGTACAGAGACATAAGTGGAGATGCGGAGAGGCATGCAGAGAGGAAGCGTCCGACCGCCAGGCCCAGGATGCGTGGGCGGAACACGCAGCGGTGGAGGAGACGAAACAGTCAGCACCTGCTCGAGAGACTCCCAACACGAGCAGGTGACTCAAGGAGCGACGTTTGTGGGAAGATCAGTAATGGTGGTCGTGTTAAGATATTGCCCGTGGGTGAGCAAGCGGAGGACGAGGGGAGGAGGAAGGGGGGGGAAGCGGGGTGCTACCGGTCCCACCTTCGACAACCCGCCGACTTCCAGGTAGAAGCAGATGAGGAAGATGTTCCACGTGAGCCACAGGACTGTCCAAACAGCATACTGTACGGGAGGTGGGGGGGGGGCATGGAGGGGGGGGGGTTGTCAGTGAGCCGTGGAGAGTGGGCAAGGGTGGCGAGAGCAGCACCAGGACGATGCAACGCATGCCACAAGCTGGCACGAGGAGACCCAGGGATTCAAGGAGACATGGGCGGTGAAGATGCAAAGACTAACGCACAGCCACAGGCTGGCATGGGGAGGAAGCGTGCAGCGGCACGGATAGGCAAGGGGAGATATGAGGATATATGTAGGGTGGCAAGGGCAGGCATGGGGAGACAAGAGACACGTGAGGTGCCACCGGAAGGTGGGGGACACGTGGCGTTGGACAGGGAAGCGCACAGACACATGGGAAGACACGGCGAGGAACAAAAACCGTACGCGGAGATATTGAGAGGCATGCGGAGGAGTGGGATCGCAAGCGGCCGCTCACCAGGCCCAGGTAGCGTGGGCGGAACTGCAGGACCCCAAACAGGCCAAGAATGACGGCCAAGATGTGCAGGAAGTTGGCGAGGATGGGCGCCCACTGGTACCCGAGAAAGTCGAACACCTGACGCTCCAGCGTCGCCACCTGAACGGGCATGCAGTGTCAGACGCAGAGTTAGGGACATGACGAGGCACATGGGGCACCAGTGTGACCTCCAGCACGACCTCCAGCAAGGAGACACGAGCGTGACGGAAGCCGCTGGCACACGAGTGTGCGGTCCAGCATCGCGATTCGATCCAAGCGTCCATTTAGTTTTTTTTCTCATTTCACCTGCGCACCTCAGTTACGCGAATGCTCCGCGTCATCGGTACGGCCTCGCTTGTCACGGGTGCGTTGTGCCGGCTTCCATAGGTGGTCGGCAACACCGCTCACCCCAAAAAAGCCTGTTATGAAGACCACGCATGGGGGATCTTTGTCCAATTACGCCTCGTGGTGTGTGGAGACAAAGGTGGCAGAGCGTGACGCTGGTCACGCCGCCCCTTCTTGTGCCATGCGGGCCTTGACACGTAGCTGGCGGCAGCCTACATCGGTGGGGGGGGGGTAATGTTATCTCGTGGTGTGAGCGAGCGATCAGTCCCCGACACGTCGCAGGATTGTGTGGCTGTAAGGGAGCCCGCCGGCGTCATGGCTGCTGCGGCGGGGTGGTGTTGTCATTTGTTTTGGGAGTCAATGTCACTGGCGGGATGAAAGGCGCGCACGCAATTTATATTTAAATGAGGCTCGGAGACAGAAGGTTATTATTAGATTATTAAATGTAACTAAATTATGCCCCTAGAGGAATGTTCTGATGCAGGCTCCGCAAAGAGAGTTCCCCCTCTCTCCCCCCGTAATAAAACCGCCATTAGCTCTAAATGAGAAGCATCATTGACCCCCGCTTCGATTCCTTCCTGGCAGCGCGCCGCCCCCCGTGGCAGCCGTCCATCGCGCTAATGGTGGAACGCAGTCCCCTCTTCTCCTGCGCGGGCGTCCCCGTGCATCGCAGGGAAAGCCATCGTCTCTCGGCGTCGTGGCGATCCCTCCACCACGGTGTGGCGACGGAACGACCGACCGACCGAGTGTCGTCACCGTCGCTGCGTCTCTTCGCTGTGGATTACCATGCCTGTCGCAAGTGTCCCCTCCTCCCCTGCCTCCCTTCCCCGTTCCCACCGACCATACTCCCCCGGCTGCCTAATTCCCATCGTTTCATTCGATTGTCGGCAATCATGAGACGCTTTTGACCCGAGTCCCCTTTTCTGAGCGGCGTAAAACCTACTCTCGTCTCGTGTCCACGTGTTCCGCTTGCTATCTCTCAAAACGGAAAATGCAAGGAAAAAGCTTAATGTAACGGTGTAGGTTTTCACGGCTCGATGCGTGATGATTGCTTCGAAAAGCTGCTCTCTCGGGACCGCGCCTGAGGATGCCTCCAACGTGTGATGCGAAACGTCGCGAGGTGGAGAGAGGGAGCGATCGACGCGGCTGTCCCGAGAGAGCAGCTTTTCGAAGCAATCATAAAAACGTAAAGTGCCAAATACAAGGCACACGTATGTTATTCACGGGTTTACTTGTAATAACGCTAACACTGTATTTCTACCGCTTTTCATAAACGCGGGCGGTAGCTTCCAACGACAGGGGCCGCGCGCCACGCAGCGTGTGCGAGCGGCGCGGTTGACGTTTGCCGCGCGCGGGCCGACTGGGCGCGAGGCACGGAGGAAGTGCGGTAGCGTCGTCCATCTCGATCTTCCTTGGTTCTCGTGCAACCGTTGTCAAGGTGACCGCCGATCCCAACAACCCCCGCTCACTCCAATACCAGCACCGGTAAGTCATCATAGCCAGGGTTCAACGCAAGTACAGTACCAAAACTTTTCATTAATAAATCTCATCTCTCATCTCATTGTCTGAAACCGCTTAGTCCTATACAGGGTCACGGTGAAGCCGGAGCCTATCCCGGCAGACACAGGGCGCAAGGCAAGGATATACCGACGATGGGACGCCAGTCCATCGCCGGGGTTTTTCATTAATAAATCTTTGTCTTATTTTATATAGGCTTTCAATGTATTTATTATCAATAACAAAAATACACCGTTTAAAATAAAACAGTGACAGAATTAAACTTACGAATGTATTTCGAGGCAGCGTTTCACCCAATTCCCTTCATTTCTTATGGGGAAATTTAATTTGATTCAAGCGTTTTTGAATTACGCACACATCATCAAGGTGGCAACTACTGCGTAAATCGAGAAATGGCTGTATCCTTATGCTCCAGTTTAAATTGCTAATATAATTTAAACAGGAGCGTCTTTTGGGGAATACCGTGTACATTACAGTCTTAATAATTTATGGCCGTTTATTATTTTTTTCACTGCTATGGGAAGGCATAGGAAGGCATCTTCACAATGTGTCGGTAATGAGGGTTATTTGATCATACTTCACCATGCTGGTGGCGGTTTATTTATTTATTTCACTGCTATAGGAAGGCATCGCCACAATTTGTCGGTAATGAGGGTTATTTGATCACACTGCACCATTCTGGTGGATGGCACGTTGACGAAGAGGAGGGGGGGGGTGTGTGATGGGCAGAGGATTGGTTTTGATGCCACTCTCCACCAATGAGAACCACCCACAATTCCATGCTCATGCCACTGCCGCTGGAAATTATTTTGGGCTGCCACACTGACCAGGCGGTAGTACCCACACTTCATCTCACCGATTGACTCGCTTTGCGGAATTGCAGTCGTGCTTCTGATGGGGAAATCCTGTAATCTCATGCACCGGGAGTCTGAACCAAACCCATTACCTTCAGATCATGGGCAAACCATTACGCCCGAGCAACATCCCTATGATGACGACGACGATGACCACGATGATAAAGAAACGAGTGAACGAACGCGCGGATGATTGAGCGATTGGCGTACGCGGCGCGGCGCTTTGACGCGGATAAACCGCGCGGCTGCCTTTCAACCGCGCCGCTACGGGGGAAACGAGTGAAGGTCACTCGTATCGATGGCCGGGCCTCGACGCGTCGCGGGGGGAGAGGGGGAAAAGCGCCCCCATTCAGGCTCGGTGGCCTCTGCCGCGAGCCGCGACCGACGAGCGTTTCCCTTCGCGGATGTGTCTCGCGCGGCGCCAATCCCGCGCCCTCGGCGAGCGTCGAGCGTCGCGTTTGGCCTGAAACGCAACATCCCAGGCACGTGCACACAACGGCCTTGTTCGTTGTCAGTCATAATTGCTTCCGCTTCTGCCCGTGCCTCACTGCCGTTCTCTCCACAGCTCTGTGCAGCGCTTTGTGACCCTCGGGTGAAAAGTGCTCTATACATGCAATTATTATTTTTATTATTGAGTGACGTTTTCCACCATGTGACCGCGCTACTCTGGGGATGTAGTAAGCCAGCATGGAGGCGTGCACACTACCACCACTCGCACACCATCTGCACACCACCACTTCCACCACCGAAACACTCCACACCACCGCCATTCACGTACCATCACCACCATCATCGCACCATCACAATCCAGTCACCACAAGCCATCCCTACCCCACTCAGCGCTATCCACACGCCAGCTCAAAAGACACAGGTCGTGTTTCCACCAGAGAACCGCGACCGTGGTGCGGCATGGTGCTGGTTACCCCCCCCCCCCGTGTGCCGTGCCGGCCTTCAAAGCTGCTCGCTGACACGACTTGTCTCGACAGTCTGCTGAAGCTACACGGGTGCATCTCAGTAGACATGACCCAATGGACAGAGACGCGGGAGTGGCGAGGGCATTCTGTGCGCTTATTCCTGACAGACACCTCACCAAGCAGAGCATCCGGCCACCTAAAAACAGTGCCGCGTTTGATAAATGCTTTGTCACCAAAGCCCGCTCATATGAAATGGTTTTGATCTCAAACGATTGAACAGCAGCCAAGCTCCCGGGCAAAGTGGTGGGGGTAGAGACGGTCACTGTGACCACACACACACAAAGCCGACACATAATAATGGCACATGTACCGTTAGCGAGCAGCTATGAAGGCTAGCATGGCACACAAGAGGGTGCCAGCAACCCTCGTCTCCTCCAGTGGCAGTCGTGTGTCCACGGCGCCTGTGCCAGGCCAGGTGTATCTTGAGGCCAGGTGAAGTGTCAAAAGTTCACCGACAGGAGGTCATAGGCCAAATCCAAGTATTATGGGTTGTCTGACCGAGATAACTGGCAAATGTAGACTCTGCGCTTCCTACTGTACGAACTTATGTTTTAGCCACCCAGTGCTCCGCTCGTTGTTGTGAACGTTGCTCCTCTACTCTCCGCTGTTGTCGGACAGCTATTGTCTCCAACTGCTCCATAGTGTCCTTCACGGCCCTCCTCCACAGAGGTCGATCTTGACACCGGTGGTACCAGTCTTTAGAAAATCCACTCAGCTCCAGGTCCTCTTGGGTCACGTCAATCCATCTCTTCTCTAGTCCATTCCATACTCATTAACTCCCCTCTACCCAGCCAAATAGAAGCTGCTTGGACACGTGGTGGCTGAGCATGCAGACTACTTCACCCAGCCACCGCAGCCTCGCCTGTTGGAGGAGCTCACCAATGGGACTCTGCTTAGATCTTTCTAGAACTTCTAAGCTCCTCGCACAATCCCACGTGGTTAAACCCGGGATAGATCGTAGGCAGGCCAGCTGAAAAGTTTCAAATCCGTGCAGGTCTTCCACCAGGGGGATCAACATTTCGCAAGCATAAAGAAGGGAGGACATGACTGCAGCTGAGCAGGCCTGAAGCTTAACATGGAGCAAAAGGCCAGGCAGCTTCCACAACGTTATGCAGCTGACGAAGAGATAATTCCGCCCGACTGAGTCTGAGTGAGACCTCCGTTGCTGAATAGACACCGGCCATAAGCACACTGCCCACGTATGGAAACTCATCCACTCTCTCTACAACTGCCCTATCACTCATGGAAAGCTGAGGAGGGTGGCATGTTTGGTGGCATTAAATACCCAGGTAGGTACTTGGTTTGGTGAGGATGATGGTAAGACTCCACCTCTTCGTGGCATGCTTCAGGTTCAACAGAAGAGCTCCCAACTCCTCCTCAGATTGAGTGGCAATTACTGAATCCTCGGCACATGTTACATACTTAGCCAAAGGACAGTCATCCCTTACTGCACTCTGGCATCGATAAGCCCCTCATTATACCTGCACCAGATGGAAATTCCACCGGTACATCCGTGGAAAGCATCCAGGACTATGTGGTTAAAAAAAGATGTTGAATAATGTAGGAGCCAGAGGGGCATCCCTTTCACTACCAAAGGTTAACAATGAACAGCTCTGGCTCCCGACCACATAGCTTTACTCAAAATTTCCCACCGTCATTAAGGTCCTCAACGATTGTGAGCAGAGTTAGGGACCCTGAAAGCACGCACAGCCCTGGCTTTATTGATGGTATCGTTGGCCTTGACCAGGTCAATAAAGCAGAGATGCAAGTTCTATTAGAATTCCCTACAGCTCTGTTGTAACAGCTGTTGAGAGAATATGGCCTCTGTGCAGGACCAGCTTGGCCTGAAACCACATTGGGTTTCCGCAATCCTCTCCTCGGTGTGCCTGGCAAGGCGATGTCAATTAATCCTTGCCAGGACCTGTCCTGGCACACTGAGGGAGATCCCCCTGTTGGTTGTTACAGTCGGTACAATACCCCTTCTTAAAAAGGGGGACCACCAGGGCATCTATTCAATCCTGCAGAACACGTCCTGTATGGTTGTAATGATGTCATGTAGGGCAGTCTGCAAGCAGACACCACCTTCTTTCAGCATTTCGCTTGGGAGATCATATCTGCCCAGTGCTTTTCCCGGTCTCGGGGCACTGGATTGCCTTATGCACTTGATCTACAGTGGTACTTCTACCAGCCACCTGCTGGGGGGTGGCCACATCTTCCAACATCTGAGGAACCTCAACCCCAACACCCAACAGGATAATCCCCATGTTGTCCCATGGTGTTAGCTGAGCGAGTTCCCCTCTCCCAAGACCTCACAGGAATGATGAGCAAATCTCCCAACATGTTCCTAGGGGTCAAGGATGGGATCCCCATTTCATAAATTCCTCCTTTAAGGAAAGTAATGATTCTTATCACCCAGCCAAATACTCACTCACTCTCACCACCAGCCCCACACTCACTCGCTCTCGCCACCCAGCCGCACACGCAGTTACTCACGCCACCCTGCCACAAGCACACTCGCTCCGCCAGACAACGCGCTTGTCTCCCCGTCGCATCTCAGAGGAGGCCCCATCAGCGGCAGTGAGGGAGGTCCTGCCCGCACCGCTCCTGGATGGATGAGCGCAATAAAGCGAGGTCACAAACTGGGCCCGGCGGCGGCTGCCACGGCCTCTCGGCTCGAGATTCACTCGGCAACACAGACGCCATTAGGGCCCCATGGAAAATAAAACATTCCGCTGTCGGCGGATTTCTTTTCAAAATAAACGCTAAGATGAATGCGTCTCTTCCTGCTGGGTTGCTGCACCCTGACCTTTTACAAATGTCCCCTCCTCTCCGCTCCCGAGTCCTTCATCTATTCACTCCTCCTCCCACCTCCCACACCACAGCTGCCGCCACCACCGCCGCCGGGCTCCGGGTTTAGTTCACAGACGCACCAGTCGAGGTCACAGCCAGTGCTATGGATAAGCCGTGTAAGTGTCCATTTCGTACTCTGAACGTATGAATTAGGAACGGTGATTACAGTGTGGGCGATAGGGTGAGTAGTGCTACTGCCTCACAGCAAGAAGGACCCAGGTTCGATTACTGGCTTGGGTCCCCCCTGTGTTTCATTTGCATGTTCTCCCTGTGTCTGCGTGGGTTTTCATTGGGTAATCCAGTTTCATCCCACAGCCCAAAGGCACACTCCTGCCTTGGCTATTTGATTTGACTGAATTTCCCCCAGTGCCCTGTGATAGACTGGTGTTCAATACAAAAAACCGCCACTGCCAACCACACACCACCACTGCCCGCACACCAGCACCACCATCCACACCGCCACCGTGACCCACACACGACAAAATTCTTACCTAACCCTGCTCAATACAAGTCAAGGAGTAGCGATCATCCAACACATTGCTCAACGTGCTGTTTGTTGCTGACCACTTGGCGTTTTGCGCTTGCGCTCGGCAAGCGCAGTTTGTTTTAAACAACAGGACTAGAAGCAAACCACTCCCCATGCACTTTATCTCATTTCTCCGAAGCCCTTAACTTCACCAAACGGAGCCAGAGTGTGAGAGCGCGCAGCCATTATCGCCATCACAAACCTGCCGCGGTGTCCCATAGTTTATGGCCGTTTAACCAACAGCTGAGTGCACGCACGCCGAGAACCGTTTCAATTACAGCCACTGATTAATTGGTGTTAATGGGCCGCGAGAGGAGCTTCGGCGCGAGATCCTCTCAATCCGCGTGGGGAGGAGACCCGCGATCCTGGCAAACGTGGCGGCGCGCGGCACGCAGGGGACGGATGCGCGCGCCACGCACGACCGCCTTCGTCTCCCTCGCGGCGATGCTTGAACGCCGCGCCAGCTACTCGCTTGAAGCGGAGCTGACCCAGTGCAGACCCAAGACCAGTTCAAATTTCGGCCACAGACGTCGGTGGCTCTGAGCGCGACCCGAACTCGAGGTGCGTGGCTCGCAACGCTCTTCGTTGCTCTCGACGCCACCGCTCGCCTTCGCGTTGGGCGATCTCCGGCAATCGCCGCCGCCCGACCACCACTCCCGCCGTCGCCGCCACCGCCACCGCTTGTACAACTGAGCCAGGTGCCCGAGGCTCGTTCCCATCGTCATCCTTCACCGGCGCTCGGCCACCGGCTGCCGTGTCGATCCTGAAGGACGCCTCGAGGCACGAGCGAATAAAGAGCGCGGTTTATTCCCCACGTCTCCCCACAGTTGTGAGATTACGAAATCGCCGTTGGAAAATACACGCTCGGCAATTTGCTTCAGAATGACGAGTATTTGATGAGCGACTGGCGCATTCGCGTCGGGGCCCGGCGGAGCAACGCGGCCGCCTGCGCTCGGAACGCGCCGCCCGCGCCCTCGCTGCGCGGCGCCTGCGCCCGGAACGCGCCGCCCGCGCCCTTGCTCCGCGGCGCCTGCGCCCAGAACGCGCCGCCTGCGCCCAGACCGCGCCGCCTGTGCCCAGAACGCGCCGCCTGTGCCCAGAACGCACCGTCTGCGCCCAGAACGCGCCACCTGCGCCTTCGCTCCGCGGCGCCCGCGTCCGGAACGCGCCGCCTGTGCCCTCGCTCCGCACCGCCTGTGCCCTCGCTCCGCACCGCCTGCGCTGTCGCTCTGCGGCGCCCGTACCTCCGCTCCGCGCCGCCTGCGCCCAGAACGCGCCGCCTGCGCCCAAAACGCGCCGCCTGCGCCCTCGCTCCAAGGCACCTGCGTCCAGACCGAGCCGCCTGCGCCCAGAACGCGCCTCCTGCGCCCTCGCTCCCTGGTGCCTGCGTCCGGAACGCGCCGCCTCTGCCCAGAACGTGCCGCCTGCACCGTCGCTTCGCGCCGCCTGCGCCCAGAACGCGCCGCCTGCACCGTCGCTCCACGGCGCCAAGCATGGAAGAGGAGGTCGGTGTCGGGGAAGGTCACCGTGTCCGTGCACGGCAACCATCACACGCGACCATCAAGGAGAGAACAGCGAATAATTCTAATAAAAAGCACTGGAATGAGGAAGGGGGAGGGGTTGCGATGACCTCATCGGCGACCCAACCAAAATCCCTTCCTGGCTTCTTCCCGCTTCCACGTAAAGTCTGGACCACAGTCTTGTTCTCTCTTATGAAAACAGCTAAATTATTAAAATTTGTAAGCACTGATGTGGGTTTCCACAGCTCATTGCATGATTATTTCCTACCAAAGCTGTTTTTTTAGGATAGCCATGTCGAGCGCTCCTCCCATCTACTTCACGACGTTTCGTCTTCTACATTGGAGGCTTCTGTCGGCGTTCAGTCTCAGATCGCCTGAAGCTTCCCTCCGATGTGAAAGGGGGAAAAGTCACGAAGAAGAGAGAAGCAGAGACGCTCACCGCGGCTGTCCCGAGCGTCTGCATAGTGAGTCCGGAACATCGGCCGACACGAAGTTCACTTGTGGGCCCACGGTGAATTGCCGTAGTCAGATGCTGCCGCATGGGACCTACGCGCTCGTCTCCCACGACAAAGCGGAGGATTAAAGATGGTTCCACCCTGGCATGCGGCGCGGAACCAACGAGAGATCGACACGCGTTGATTGTCACCGCAGAAAGTACCCAGTGAGCTTGTATGCTCTGGATGCGGGATTCCTGCGACGTGACAGGCGTTCGATCTCACCGATGTGAACAGGCTTACAACCACGTACAACCAAGAGGCAAACTCACAGCAACAAGCGGTGCGTGAGTGAAATTCTAACCATAATCGTTAAGAGTAACGTGTAGCATTTGCACAATTAAACAAACTCATAACACCAAATAGTGCAATTTGAAACCCCACCCATAATCATTTCGTAAAGAGATGCACTCAAGATTGCAAAGCACAATGAATTAATAAATTGACAACGATAATCAACAGTGCAAGTGGCATGGCAACAAATCGATGTTGTTTTTAGCGCAATAAAACAGAGCAGCGCATACCACCTTTCGAAAAAAGCCCAATCAATGCATGCAAATGCAGCTGGGCTGAAACGTTGATCCTAATTGAGATCTAAGATAGCGCAACGATGGTAGCGAGCGTAGCCTCAAGCTCGGGTACCTCACGGGGCCCGTCATGACCGCTGTACCGTGGTGGTGGCACCGGAGCGATGCGTTGACTCGCAGCCAGGAGCATCGCCAGCTGAAGAAGGCAGACGTCAGTTTCGGAATAATATAGAGATGTAGGTTTTCACGGCTCCGAATGTCAGGATTGCTTTGCATTTTTTGTGGGTACGCAAAGTGCCGTACAAATCCAAGATTGACAGAAAAACAGCAGGCAGGTTGATAATCGCTGCAGGCGGTAAATCCCTACATGGAGTGATTCATGGAATAAAAACGGAAGTACTGGGTATGCTTTTAGGGACAGGTGTGTCTTAAGGTGAGATTTGCCGTTCCAGACCTCAGTAGTGTATCTCTGCAACACGCCGTGCGGATTAAGGAAATGTCATTCAACGAGAACTGATGAAAGTCACCAGGCCCCACAAACAACTCGCTCTGCGCCTCCCTCCCTCCCTCCCTCTCAACTCCCATGACCCCACTCCTCGGGGAGCCCATTCAGGTCCAATCCGTGCCCTGCAGGAGCAGCAATCCAACACTCAGGCACCGCAACAACCGGTGTCTCTGTGGCAGGGAGGTCACAAATCTGTGCCTCCCGTGCAGTGAGCGAAGTGAATGCGAGGACAACGGAACTCGCTTGGCTGCGTCGCTACCATACACCGCCAGCACGCAGCAAGCAACCGCACGGCCGCACGGCACACCGTACAGCGACACCGCGAACGGACACCGCACACCACCAAATACCGACAGCACGCACCGACACCGCACACCACCACCCCACATTGACACCACACATTGACACCACACATTGACACCGCACACCATACACACTGACACCGCACACCACACCCACACACACACACTGACACCGCACACCACACCCACACACTGACACACCACACCACCACCACCACCACACACTGACACACTACAGCCCCACTACAAACCGACACCACACACGGACCCCGCACACCAACACCAAACAACCCTACCACACACCACCACCACCACCACAACGCACCGTCACACTCCGCCAGCATACAACCCCGGCACACAATACCGCCACACAGCCGCACCACCCACCCGCGCCACACAATAGCATGCCCGCAAGCTGTTCCCACTGCTCCCCGGGAGAGCCCTGGGGCTCTGCTTTGCCCAGGCAGCGGCCGTTATTCAGCCCGAGATGCATCTCGACGCCTGGCTGCTGCCAGTGTCGCGGTGTCCGATCGGATCGACCCGCGTATTTATTTACTCGTGCAGCTCAGACTTTGCGTTCCTCGCGACATCCGTTTTCGTTCTCTCCACCACCACCACCC
>JAZEWT010000009.1:22590429-22600666 GCA_036362905.1 Mordacia mordax | reverse complement strand
GGCGCGGCTCGGTTATATGCAATGGGAAAAAAAGCACCCGGCCCTCTTTACCGAGCCGTGCTGGGCTAAATCGGCACGGCGCAGTTATCCAATTAAAGCGAGATACTTTGTTTTAAATTGTTGTCTAGACTCCTGGAGCCAATTAAGCGGTGACAGCTGCCCCATCATCCTACTTTCTGAAAGCGAGAGCCACGAAAAGCCACTGCCAGCATGGCACGGCTAATGGTGCCGACGTGGGCACCAACAGCCCACGTGGAGGGTGCAGAGCTGCTGCCAATCTTGTCCCCAAACTCTTTTCGTGCGGTTATCCGAGCTGCGGCTGCCTGCTCGCACGCATTGTTGTCACGAGTTGTCTGCTCTCATTCTGCACTGAGTTTAATCGATGAGTCGAATCATCACACGTCCCAGGCTTTGCCTTTCACACGCTGACTCCCACCGGGTGCTTTGACATCCGCGCTCCCAGTGCATGGGACCGCGCTAGCAGGTCCCAGCGATGTCTCCAAGCCCTCAGATCTCTGAGAGCCGCCGGGACTCTGGCCGAGGTGGATCGCAGCCCGTTGGAGGGCTTTAGCCGAAGGCACATGGGGTGGAGACGCTCACGCGATGGACATCTTTGGAGTCAGATTTAACTTTTATGATTACGGTTAGAGTTTCACTTGTGCACATGTTGTTGCTGCAAGGTTGTTTGCGCTGCTCGGTTCGGACGCTTGTTGTGTCGCAGGAGTCCCGCATATAGAGCTTGCAAGCTCGCTCGGCACTTTATGCTTTGCCAATAAACATCTTTCTAATAAGTATCGAGATCATCTGATGACATTGGGGTGGAGCGCTTCGAGCGCGTCAAGTATTTAATCGCATGCATTTCATCCGCGTGGCAGCCAAGGAATTGGGATGGAACAATAAAGTCAGTTCGTGTGCAGATGCTAGGTGCGCTATCACATCGCGGGGTCGTCTGGCGGTGATGGCTTGAGAGCCTTCATCAAGCAGAGGATTGACCATGGCTAAATTGTGGATTTTAACCGATGCTGATGGAGTCGCTTGAATGATTGCATGGAGATGTAGTTATTTAGCTGGTCCCAAAACGTCATCAGACTATACGCATCCATCGCTATCGATCCGTCCGCTCATGTATTTTATTGTTTTGCTTTGAACTCGGTCCTAGATCTAACAGAGTAGGGTCCCTGCCGTTAAACACATGACAGTGCAATAGCGGAAACAAAGAGCTGGCGTCTGTGCAACAAATGCAGACGCCTTTATGCACTTCCAGAAGACCATATGGGCAATAGGATGTGTAAAACAACTTTTAGTTACTGTGTGGAGAAACAAATTTGTGATGGAGCTATGTCATCTGTTTTTTGTTTGGTTTTGTTACGTCCGTAATCTCATGGGGCTGTTCAGGCCACCTTCATCACTGTGCTAGTTACACACAGTGCTCACTAGAGCGAATGACGAAGATGATCTCCCACTCTCCGGCGATGGACTGGCGTCCCGTCGTCGGGTGTATTCCTGCCTTACGCCCTGTGTTTCCGGGATAGGCTCCGGCTCACCGTGACCCTATATAGGATTAAGCGGTTTCAGATAATGAGATGAGATCTCCCACTCTCGGTGGCCGAGATGGCTCCCCAGGGCTGCGCTTGGAGCCAGGGTCGCTTTGGTGCGCAGCTGCGAGTGACGAACACGCGCGTGCCCGCGGAGACGAGAATAAACAACGGCGGCAGCCATTCGGGAGATGCCCGGTCGGGCCCCGCCGTGTGTTTGCTGCGCTGTACAGTGCGGGTACCAACGCGCAGCGTCGCTGTCATTTCGCAGGGTAGAGTTCCCTGCGAGCAAACACGTGAAGCAGTAATCATGGGGGTGCAGGCATTGGTGCGCGTAAGCCCTGGTTGGCATGGGTCCTCGGTACCCACGAGTGACCGACGACGATGAGACATGGCATCCGTCCCACCCAATCCACCCGCTCGCAGCAGCCAGAGGCCCTCTGGAGCAGAGGCCCTCTGGAGCAGAGGCCCTCTGGAGCAGAGGCCCTCTGGAGCAGAGGCCCTCTGGAGCAGAGGCCCTCTGGAGCAGAGGCGCTCTGGAGCAGAGGCGCTCTGGAGCAGAGGCCCTCTGGAGCAGAGGCACGTGTTTGTGGCAGTGAGCCTGACGATGCCAGCCGGCTGGGCCCTTCGAGTCGCCGGCCCTGGTGCAAAGAATTCAATACTAATACTAATAATTGCACTTCTGGAGCGCTTTTCACCCGGGGGTCACAAAGCGCTGCACAGAGCTGTTGTGGCGAGAAGGGAATATCGACAACAAGAACGATGTATGAACGGCACATCAGCAACAATAACATTTGTGTGTTGTTTTGTTGTAAATCTAAGCTGTGACGAGAACGACACGTCAGCAACAACAACATCAGAGCAGTACCCATAGCAGTTTAATTGACAGTCAAATTACGGCTATAATTTCGAGACGGACATAAAATAACCGATTCAAATAATTGTTAAACAAAAAGAAGGAAAGAATAAATTGTTCCCGAGCAGGCGCAGGTCGACAGCGAGCCATCATCCCGGCACGACAACAGTGAGCCGAATCAATCGATGTGGCCACCTGTCCGATTGTTCTGCTCTTGGCGAGCCCAGTACCTGGGACCGCGCGAGCCACGGGGTACAGTTGGCACCTCCTGTACCCTCACTCGCGGGATCACCTGGACCTGGGCCTCGTCCAGTCAGAGCAGGACACGGCGCGACAGGACATCGTGACCCGTTTCTGTTTCCGTGACCCATCACGTTGTTATTGTTTGCGCAGTTCTGCGTGCGTGACTTGTGCCCCATTTCCAGAAATAACGTAAGACCGTGTGCCCGTGCGCGTTTGTGAATTATTAAAGGCCTCTCGCGTTGTCAGGCCAGCGGGTGCTTCTGGCTCTGCGCGCCGTCGCTGGCCATCAGTGTTGAGCCGCTTGAAACGTTGACTCGGCGTTAGCTGCGGGAATTTGGCACAGAAATCTGTAAACATACAGAGTGTGTGGAGCAGGTCAAGCGAGGGTTCTTTGGTCCCCCCCTCCTCTTCAGCACAAACAATAGCGGGGGCTTGCAGCCAGCGGCTTTCCGAATTTTTAAACATAACAGGAAGAGGACTTCGTCGAGAAATGAGAGAAGGGAAGTGTAGCGCCTTTGCGTTCCTTCACCAACACGAGGAGCCCTCGTGTGATTGTGAAGGCGTTGCTGCCGCCGCTGTTAGCCGGGAGGAATGTGCCCCATCCAGTCCCGTTGCCGTCTGCCTGATGGATGGTGGGGATGGGATATAATACGATGCGCTGACTTGACGATTCATTGTCTATGGCACTCACGTCCTCCAGTCACTTTGTATGAGGTGCGAAATTCTGATGGGCAGATGCAGTCGGAGGGATTAGCCGAGCCTGCCTGAAAATAAATGAGTTATTTTCTGTAGAGAGCACTCCACGATCATTAAACCTGCGTGTTAATTTAAAGCACGGGTAAAGATTACAGTGCTGCTCCGCAATTGCTTGCTCATGCCACTGCTGGCTGAAGAGGTCCCCTCGTGTTTGAGAGATATCTAGAAAGCCACTCTCTCGAGGGAATTTTGGCCTACTCTTCCACGCTGGACACGCAACCGCTACGCAGATCGAGCAGCTGGGGTGTACCCAGCTATACTGCTGTGTGTGCACAGAGGGAGGGTTTAATTAGCTTGCTCATACTTTCGTCTGGGGAGCCAGGAGGTTATACTGGGGATCTCGGGTTTTCAATTCAAGTTTGCTGACAGTTACACCGTGGCAGTACACCGAAAGCAATAACCCCATTATAAATGCATCATGAATTAAATATAAATGTACAAGCCCTTCTCAATCCACTTCTTGAGCAATGCCTCCCCATGATATGTCAGTCATAGTGGTTTGTTTTATTGTTTTACTTTACTTCACCACGTTGGTCAATACCTGTTGCTTCAAAGGGCCTACGCGCAGTTTGGATATCCATTTGCTGCTGATATTCGTTGCGACCAAACTCAAGCCCAAATTACAAATGACCACACACGCCAGCGGTTTGAACAGTGATAGCCAGGTTCAACAGGTGGGGGTATTGAAGCAGGATGACATGGCGGTAATCCTGACGCCAAGTTTAGTCGGAGGCTCTACTAATTGGAACCTCCTGGACCTCTTCAGCAAAGGAGACCCTACCAAGAGTGATATTCTTCAGGTAACACACCTGTTGGTTCATTGTAACATGCAAAACCCGTCCATAATAAGGCGACGTTCAGTCAATTCTATATGACTGATGTAAAAAAAAAGAAGTTCTGAAACGTCTTGCCAGGTGGCAAGTGTGGTGCATTCATTGCCACGTGCCAGCATCTCAGTGTGGCACTTCTTTCGTGTGATATCGATCGTCGTGGAGAGCACTGCTGAGTGGCTTTCACGCAAAGCACAACTGCATCCTTGTTGCGCCAGGCGTAGCGTATGCGCCCGAACCGTTCCGCCGTTCAGTGGGGCTGCGTGATGGGAGCGTTGCCATGGTTTCGCGCCTCCCGATATTAATTGGTATACATGGCGTGCATCGTGTGGATGGAACGTAGACTCGTGACACCGCATGTCGCGAATTGTTGCGGGCAGAGAGAGTTTAATACCGAGCAACGTCGTCTGTGCGTGTGTGAAAAATGTAATAATGGTTACGACCGTCAGTCTGTTGGGGTCTTTTTTCCGTGAAAGTCTCATCTCATTATCTGAAACCGCTTAATCCTATATAGGGTCACGGTGAGCCGGAGCCTATCCCGGAAACACAGGGCGTAAGGCAGGAATACACCCGACGACGGGACGCCAGTCCATCGCCGGTTTTCCGTGAAAGTGTTTTTCGGAATTTATCTGAACTGCAAATTACGTGCTCTGAAGATTTGTTTTCTTCTGTTGCCTTAATGTTTTTATGGTATAACATGTGTGTTTGTTAAAAATTGCATTCTGGTCGTTAAAAAATCGTCAGCAGACCAGGAGGGCTGATGGGCGATGGACGAAAATAATGACGGAATGAGAGCCGAGGGAGGGAACACTTTGGGGATTGCATCCACCATGGAGATGGCGCTATGGAGCCAGGTATCACGCAGTCGCTTGGTCGATTGTTCCAACACAGGATCACGATGGACAATGCCACTTTCAGGAGAGCCTTATCCAGCAGCGGACTAACCATGGATGAACACGATTAATTGATCTCATCGCCGTAATTCTCCAAGTTGATGCAGGCTCCGTTGTGTTGTCATTTTAAATGCCTTGTAATCAACTGGCTTCACTTTGTGAGCGCAGAGCTCTTGTCTAGGATATAAAGCAACCCAGGCGCATAATTAAGTAACTCCACTACCGATACAAAGTCAACAAGTCATAACCCATCCGGAGTTTACCTTTGCGAACAAACACTGCCAAAAAAGATCGGTTCAGTTGATGAAGTGGAACATTATTGTTGCTTTGTTTATGCACGGCAAGCCAGACTCCTTTCTGCGTATGTATACCCTACGCGTAATTAACGCGTAGGGTAGGTGCGTGCTGCCCGCATGCTTGCTTGATCAAGTCAGAGGTGTACTTTTTCAGTTTCCGTGACCCCGACTGCCACCACGCGCGCTCAGGACCGCGCGAAATATAACTGAACGGGGCCTCCTGTCTTCGCAGTCCTCCTGCGACGGCGGGCGACGGTCAGAGCGCGCGCTGGCAATGTCGCAGGGCCTGCGGCGTCGAGGCCTCCGAGCCGATGCGATGAACTGCGTCGCACGTTGCGATGTTCGTAAATAATAGTACCCGCTTAGAACGTTCCGCGCGGTTAAATTCACTCGCGGAGAGATAAAGGGCGAGCGGAACGACTCTGATGCGCAAGGAACCGTAGAGAGGTGGGGGGAGGCAGAAGGTATTCACGTGGTAAGCCGGCGCCAACATATGCCAGGCATTACATCTTCTATGTATTAAGAAGTTTTCGACCAAATAGTGAGTTTTTAAAACTTAATTTTTGGGAGGATACTGGAGCACTCGGTGAAAATGCACGCAGGCACAGAGAGAACACACAAACGCCCAACACAAAGGCATCCATCCTGGGAATTGAACCTAGAACCTTTTCACGGTGATGTGTAAGAGTTAGCACTATGCCACGTTTAGTGAACAGTAGTGTTCCACCGTTACTCCTTTTCCCAGATCTATTGCCGAGGATTCATCTATGTCTGCAGAATCCCTTGAGTGGATGTTAAGACTTAATGTCATATCGTGGTATTTGTGCTGGCACTCCATGTGTCATCATCGTTACGGCAGAGAATGATGGCCTGATTGCCAGCAGGCTTGAGAAACTACACGCTGGATGTCATGAGTGATAAGGGCAGAGTTTTAGAGTTACATTTGTTGTTGAACCAAATGAGAACTGTAGAAACTAGGTTGAGTCTCATTTGCAAGAGTGACCTGAGCCATTAGTCTACCAGTAGTAGGGCAATGACTGCTGTGTATAATCACAATTGAGTAATTTGTGGTGTCGTTTTAGAATTTCTTAAATTCGGACGCAGACCGCACGCAGTGGCTCCGATTTCACGATTGACGTCAGAGATGGGGGGGAATAAAAGAAAATGTGTTACCCGTTCTGGAAATAACACAGGAGGAGTTAAGACGTTCACACACCGAATAGACACCGTTTACAAGGCATCCAGTCTGCAATGAACGCTTACGGTAAAACATGCAAGCAATTGGCTGCGATGTTACACACATCATCCTTGAAACAGATTGGCCAAACCCAGAGACCGCGCTCTCAGTCGCTCGCCTTGTCTTACCAGTGTTCGATCAAATGTTGACATAAGGCATATGTCGGGGAATATTTAACGTCCACTGTGACCTAGGCCGTGCGTGGTGGGTTATTGGATAAAACATGGCGCAGTATTCACCAGGGCAGCCGCTGGATTCGAACCATGGACCTCTGCAACAGGAGGCGGGCGCCCTCCGCGAGGGCCATGTCATCGCCTGAGCTTTAATTAGGGTAGTTGTGAAGAAAGCTTTCCCAGTGCAAATGCTTAATCGGTAATTACCGACCTGACATCACACTGCATATCGTTTGCAGTGGATAATTAATTTCTGACGGAGTAATAGGCAAACGTAAAGCGTCGTCAATATCTCGGCTGTGTTGTTGGGGTTTTTTTTTGTTAATGCATTACGCCGCTGGATTGCGCAAGACGTCACCGATGTTTCTCTCTCTGGTTATTGTTCATGGTGGGGTGCAAATTAATTAATTTATATTGTTTCAAATCGCCCATTAAATGTAACCGCAGGCTTTCGCAGCCCCTGTGATTCATAACTAATATTTGATTCGCATCGTGTAAAAACAAATACGTCGCCTTAGTCTTCCTCCGTCATTGAATCAAGCCGTCACGTGAAAAACCGTGCCAATTTATTATTGCAATCCATAGCATTTAATCTCTGCACCTCCACATGCTAAGGAGCATAATCCCATTCACTTTGTTACATTAATCATTGTCTATGTGCAGGCTTCTTTGTGACTCATTCTAGTCCCGTAATATTCGGTGTGTCCCATGTAAAGACGGTTGGGGTGGCAGTGTCGTTGAGATAGCCGGCAGTAATTTTCCAGGTGCCCGGCGATGGACCGGCGTCCCGTCGTCGGGTGTATTCCTGCCTTACGCCCTATGTTTCCGGGATAGGCTCCGGCTTCACCGTGACCCTATATAGGATTAAGCGGTTTCAGATAATGAGATGAGATGAATTTTCCAGGTGCCGTCTGGACAGTTTGCACGTCCGTGCCTACGCGAACGTGGCGTGCTGTGGAGCAGTGCTGTATTACGCTACCAACCCGGTGACCTGTGTGTGGTTACCAGTAAACATTGGCGGCGGGTGTTGCCCGATCCGGTCCAGGTTTTTTTTTTTCAGGTTACCAAGAGCCAATGAAGACCTGCGCGACTCGCCTCCTGGAGTGGGAAAAAAACAACCGATGTCTGGTCCGTCATGGTCTCGGTGCGGCTCGGTTATTGCAGTGGGAAAGCGGCGTTGAGTGGCGCACGGGGCACCCTTGTGTTTGCGCGCAGGTCTCCTGGACCCAGATACGATGCAGGAGGTGTCTGTGGACCCGGCGCCCATACAGGACGGCGCGTGCAGCGTGAGCGGCGCCGAGCGGGAAGAGCTGGAGGCTGAACTGGCCAAGGTACGTCCCGCCTGCTCTCACGTGCCCAATCCAGCAGCGTATGTGGCGTGCCCAAGAGACACGTGCGTGTACATATACACACTGTTGCTGGTCACCCATCTACTCACCATCCAGGCTGAAGCCTGCTTAGAATCCAGTGACATTGGGTGCATTCCCAGTGACCTGATCTTGAGCCCGCGAGATCGGATGATTGGCTATACCTTGTACCACCTTTCAATTGGCTGCTAAATGGATAAATAAATTTGGATACATTTTGAAATGGACACTTCCGAAGCTCACAATTGTTACGGCACACAGAGCGTCGCTGACTGCGCAGAAATGCCACGTGCCTGCCAGTCCCAGCGGAGTACAGCACAGGAACGCTAACCGCCTGGCAGTCCCAACGGAGTACTCTACAACAGGACTTCTCAACCTTTTCCACTTCAAGGCCCGCTCGGGTCTGGTCTCCACGGACCACTAGGTGGTGCTCGCGGTCCCACTGATGGGTCACGACCCACCGGTTGAGAATGATGGCTGTGCTGCACTGTACTTGTGTCACAGTTCTGTTTACATAACAGCACAGCTTGTGCCGTGTGTGTTGATAAAACAACTTGGGAGCGTTGTTTATGAATTTGTACTCACGGATCTTTGACTTGACTGAACATTCAAATATATCAGGTTTTAAAAAATCTGCAAAACAAATTTCAACCCCGTTAAACCAGTCCTCGAGATGCCGCCCGTGTGTGGCGCGCGCGCGTGGAGACACAAACATGTTATCAATCCACGGCTTGATGAAGATCTCCCTGCACTGTGCTGGTCATAGGTGGGCGGGTGGCATAGCTGTGAGAGCGTGAAAGCACGGTACAACAATTGGCTGCTCTGGCACCTCCCCTGCCCACGACGGAGCCGCGTAGCCAGCCGAGTTTTGTATTTGTAATTATAAGTTGCTCCTTTCCCATCGGCAGCGATTCCAGTGCCCACGTGACTGCGAGTGAACTAATTACTTGTAAGACTCAATGAAGTGGCCGATATTCTATGTCCACGTGGTTAAGCAGTGTTGTTTCTGGTTTAAAGGGCCGCTGTCCAGGTTGACCCCAGTTGGCTGGTTACCTCCCAACGGTCGGGGCATTTGAGCAGACTTTTATTGCCGGGTGCCACTCCTGACGCCAGCCTCCGCGTTATTATTTGTCCGTGGAACCTCTCGCCAGACGTACGTTAGCGGTTAATGTTTTTATTTACTTACCTGCGTGTGTGCATTGGCCGCGTTTTTGTTTTGTGCGGGCGGCCACTCCTCTGATGTCACTCTGGATGATCTTGAGATAATTGGAAGAAGACAAGGTTGCAATGGCTGCGTGCACCGCACGGTTGAGTGTTTGTACGTACGCCTGTCCGCGGGTGTGCGTGGGTTACAGGTGTGCGTGGGGAGCGGTGGCCCAGCGGTTAGCCCGCTGGGCTACAGACCCGGTGACCCGAGTTCGATTCCCGCTCACGGCCAACACCGGTCACCATTTTCTGGACCGCTCCTGGGCCTCTCCTAAGTCGACTCAGCCTCAAGTGGCTCCCTAGTGCAATGTGAAAATATTGCCACGAGGGTGATAATGGCGGCCGGGCGTGGTGTTGGACACCCACCCCTCGTGTGCCGTGTCGACCTTCATAGGCGCTCGCTAACGGCACTTGACCCTACAGTGTGTTGAGGCTATACGGAGGGCGGGATCTTTGTCTTTGTGGGTTACAGGTGGAGGAGGAGATCTCCACACTGCGCCAGGTGCTTACGGCCAAGGAGCGGCACGCGGCCGAGATCAAGCGCAAGCTGGGACTCAGCCCGCTCAACGAGCTGCGCACCAACCTGAGCCGCGGCTGGCAGGACATGCAGGCCACCAACGCGTCAGTGCTGCCACGGCCACGCTCGCCACGATGACCGCCGCAGTTCGCATGAACGCACGTTAAGCTAATTCGGTGCTCCGTGCTTCCCAGCTAAGGGTTAGCGCTTTTAAGACTGTAACGAGAGGGTGCGTTGACTGCTGTTAACGCGATCCCGTCGTCGGGTGTATTCCTGCCTTACGCCCTGTGTTTCCGGGATAGGCTCCGGCTCACCGTGACCCTATATA
>JAZEWT010000009.1:22563023-22578600 GCA_036362905.1 Mordacia mordax | reverse complement strand
GGCGTCCCATGGCGCCTTGTGCCCTGCGCCCGGATAGGTTGAGGCTTCACCGCGACCGCTATTCTCAACCGGCGGGCGCACACCTGGCGGTCCGTGGGGGCCAGGGCCAGGTGGGGCGACAGGCGCAGAAGGTTGCGTGCACGTGGCGTGGATGACACTGCGTGGGCGGAGAGAGTGATGGGAGCTGACGGGGATGGCTGCATGCTGTCCCATAGAGAACCTGCTGTTCCCCTGTGTTCTCACGCCGGCATAGCAACGCGAGCGTTTTTACTGCAGTGTGATTTTTTAAAATTCCCAAGCCACCGAGTCTCAGAGCTGTTTTTAAGGAGGCTCCCCCTTCGTTTTCGTAGCAGGGCGAGGGGACTATTCGTGCGATGTGTATATCCCAATTAAATTATGTGCGCTTTAGAAATGCAAATATTATTATTATTGGAGTAATTGCAAACTCACGCCCTTCGTGGCAGAGAGATGACAATAACACTACGCGAAATAGAAACAAAATAGGCCACGTTTCGGCCAATGGCCCTTCTTCGTGTAGAGATCGTCTCCTTCTGGCTCTTGACATTTCTTAGTAGCAGAGTTTGAAGAGGCACCATTCACCGAAACGTCGCCTGCGGTGTTTTCCTTGTAAGGCATTCCCCATTGTCGACAGACGCAATCTGCACCTTGGTCACCAGGGGGCAGGCGCCTCCTGAGAGCTGGAGCCCATGTTTACTCATAAGCCTTTTCGCGTTTAAATAACGTCTTTATTTTAAAGTGTTCTTTGAGATGTACCTTGGTCTCTTGTGTTGTCATCTGGTTAAAGAGTATGAAGTCGAACTCGTGACTCTCTGGATGCTTATCACTGTGCAGGCAACCCACCTCTCGCTGAACACGCAACACTCACCAAGACACCGCACCTGTAACACTCGCGACAATACCGGCGCTCAGACGGTACTCAACTCTCTGCTAATACCGCTCGCAACAGTCTTAACAGACACGACGCCAGCATCATCACTGCACTCTCCCAACGCTCGCCAGCCGCGAGCTTATTAACCAGACACTTAACGCACATGGTAACTCAAATCCCTCCTGTGACAACCCGGCCACCCCTGCACCAATAAGCATGACTGACGTCAGCCTCGACTGCGAGGCACCGCGGATAATAACGTTACCACTCGCCAGATGTCATTCACCAGAAACTCACCAGTCTGAGACATTTGCTGGACTCAGCCACCCCCGTCAGCTCCCATCGCCCTGTCCACCCACGCAGTGTCACAATTGTTTAATACAGTCTTTGTTGGCGTTCATCGCCAACATCTTGATCCAGATTTCTTTTTGGGTTAGGCCACGTCGTGATAGCTTTATGTCAAAATTATTATAATTAACCCATTACCACCTGCTAAGATTCAAATTTATTTATAAAACGTTTTAAGCCACGAGCTTTAGCGGTCAGAAATTGATCGATAAATTGGCACGTGTAAACATATGACTACCACATCCCGTTGGGTGGTAGAGGGTTAATGACAAAGGATTATGGCATAAGACGACCCAAGACTTGGCCCTAATCGAAAAACAAATTTACATCAGTCTTTATTTGCGAACCACCCATCACCTTGTTCCACTGCGCCCCTTGTGGGGCGTCGTATGCCCGCACTCGATGATGCCACCCGGCATGGTCCCACTGGCGCGGCGTGCCAGGTGCGATTGGCACAGGTGCGAATGGAAGCCACCGCCGCTCGCACCGACCGTCCGTGAATCCCCGAGCACAACAACGGACGAGGTGCCATGGTGATGGTTGACCGGACGCTCAATCATGGCATGTTATGTAAATACACCTGCCCTCCCCCCTGCCTCTCACTGCCACCACTGGTGAGGGCCATGGCCCTCATTTAACGCCGCTTAGTTTCGGCGCAAGCCAGGTATTTCATTACGCACAGCCTCCGCTATTTCTGTTAATTCCAAAGCCCTTACGGTCAGTGACCCTTGCTGTGCCAGGCGTCTTGATTTCCCGCATTTTTCGTAGCCAAATGTGTTGCGAATTCTTTTGCGGTGTGCGCTCATTCCAGTTTTGTGATTTTGACAATTAATCATATTTTTATTGAGCAGAGCGTGCAGAGTGAGCTGGCGCGGCGATGGTGAGGGTGTGTGTGGCCCTGCCGCTTGAAATTCTATGTGGGCCCCGACATAAGCTGAGAGAACAGAGGTCAAGGGGGGATGAGGGATGAATATCAGATTTTTTTTATGCATTCACGATTTATGTATATTTAGGACAATTTCAGAGGTTACTTTAAATGTTCTGATCATTTACAATGCGTAATAGTTTAATGTGTCCAATACTATGGTGCGTTCTCATTAATATTAAGGGTGAAACTCCAGCAAGGGTATCGATTGGAAAATGTGTTTAGCATTAGCAAAAGCAGCGTTGCCATTTGAGCCAGGCAATTGCCAAATAACTTTTGTTTTAATGTGACACATCCGTCAGTAATATCGCGGCCTTACAGGGAAAAATTAATCATGGATGTTTATTATTACAGCAAAAAAATACCCAGTGAGTTTGCAAGCTGTGGATGCGAGATTCCTTCGAGAAAGCAGACGTGTGAATTGAAACAGGCGACGTTTTGGACAGTGGCCCATTTTTATAGCTCATGTCAAGGGGAACTCTATCAAAGCACAACCATTTGATCTCTTTGGCTAGTTTTGTATACGTATCAATTGCATGGCAGCTGTCCCTATTTGAAGTGCATCGACAGGAAGTGAATGCACCACTTGCTTTAGCTCAACGGGGCAACCTGCGCAAAATTTGGCGATTGAAGTGCGTAAGCGTGAATCTGCGCTTTTACCGAGCATCCTTTTCAATTTCATTTCACAGTCGACGTTGCCCGCTGTTCTGTGCGCGTTTAGCAGAACTTGCTATTTTCAGCGGCGCCTGCTGGCTCGTCAAGCGAAATCGCCTGTGTGAGTGATGATTCCTCGCATGCCACTCAAACACAACGTCAAGACTTATATTGAACATGCTTTGTGTGAAGGCTTTCGTGGTCTGCCAGCAGACATTTCGCAAGTTCAGAGGTCACAGCACTGAGCTAATATCGCTGATATATGCTGGGTTTAAATCCAGGAATCTGTGCATGTGATGAAATTGTTTCGTGCGTTCATGTGTGGGGAGTTGATGGTTGCAGAATTATTACCAGTAACTGCTCAACAAAAATCTACGACGTTCAACCATACTTTAAGAAAAAAAATCACTAAATGTGCTGAGAAAATATATATCTCGTTTTAACTGTCGTGTGATGAACTTGAACCTCCGTGGCAGAGCCGGTGGGAGAGTTCTGCCCTCCTGTGTGTATCGGTGATCACTTGAAAGGATGTCAGCGGTGACTCCGTGATATCCACTTCCACGGGCTGTTGCAGATTGTCCCCTGGCCTTGGGACGTAACACGGATATCACCATCAGGATAAAACTGAAACAATGTACTTTACACATGTTGCTCAGTAGTGGACGTCAATCTCAGTTGCGCATAGAAATTACATACGTTGCGAGGAAATTGTTCTTAAGAGCTGCTTTTTAAAGGATAGACGTGTCCAGAATTCCTCCTCTCCCCTTCGCGATATTTCGCCTCCCGCGAAAACCCACATCGAGGTGTGTGGCGATGACGAGCAGGGGGGAGCACTTTCACCCATAAGTCCCCCTTTGAAATCACGTGGTCGACCCCTTCCCCCCAGGTCACCTTGTGCGAGAGAAACAGCTGGTGACTGATAAGTGATGGGCCGATGGTGAATCACCGCCAAGTGGCGGCGGTGTGCGCCCACGATACCCGCTGCTCCATCCGCACGTCCGGGCAGGAACAGCTCTCCGGGACCAGGCAAGCTGTACCACGTGTGCCTGCCACGAGCCTCGGGATTTTTAGGCGATTACTGTGCCGCCGTGCCTCCGCCATAAAGTCACCGTAATTCTACACCTCGTTGTGGCACGTTAAACACATTTTCAATCGCCCCGTATACGAACCAAAAAAACTTCCCCCCCAAACAAACAAAAACCCGTGCATATTTTGGGCGTTATGAGTGGTCGGTGTGATCTCATGAGTTAGTGTAACCCGAGGAGTTTGCCTCCTGCCCATGGTCGGTCAACGGGGGCAGTGAGGTCATGGATCATTTATTTGGAGTCTCGCTGTTGGTGGCCTTTTGTGGCTGGTCTGTGGCTCCATCCAGATGTCATGGTGTCACGGTGCAAATACAAATTCGATCAATAATACTACTCGCTAAAAGCGCATCACCGTCTTATGCACAGCTACTGCAGATCAACCAGTCGGTGAAACAGTGCGTTCGTGACAGCCTTGTAGCCTGAGCTTTATTGACTATCAGAATAGTGCAAGCACCGTATGGTTATTATGAAAGTACATCAATATGATTTATGGGGGTTTTAACTAATTACGTAATTTGTAAGTAATTTCCAAAATTGGAAAACGTACACTGTATCCCCGGCACTCAATAGCCTACTCCTCTTCGAAATGCACGAATGGCTCTTTAACCGTGGTGCCATTGTATTCCGCATTAATACACAACGCGGTTTCATCAGAGCGCGCCCACTGCGCGTGGATTGTGAATCGGTTGCAACGAGCGGCTGCGCTTATGCCATCACCATAAAATGCCCCAAACCACGGCAGACGTGCGCACGCTTCTTTCCGAAGACCAGAGGGCACGAAGAGAGCACGAATAGAGCACGAATAGGCCACGCCTATCGCTGCGAGCTGCTGTCAACTCGGGGCGTGCGTGCCTTTGCTTGGTCAATAAACACAGATCAGGGCGGCGCGGTGGCCCAGTGGTTAGCGCTGTCGCCTCACAGCAAGAAGGACCCGGGTTCGAATCTCTCGGCTCGGGTGCCTTTCTGTGTGGAGTTTGCGAGTTCTCTCCCCGTGTCCGCGTGGGTTTTCGCCGGGCACTCTGGTTTCCTACCACAGCCAAAAAGCATGCTGCTACATAGGTTAATTGGCTCGCAGGCTAAATTGCCCCGCAGTGCTCGGCGATGGACTGGCGTCCCATCGTCGGTATATCCCTGCCTTGCGCCCTGTGTCTGCCGGGATAGGCTCCGGCTCACCGTGACCCTGTATAGAACTAAGCGATTTCAGACAATGAGATGAGATCAACACAGATCAGGGCGGCGCGGTGGGTTCCGCAGTGGGTAGCGCAGCAGCCTTCCAGCAAGAAGCACCCGGGTTCGGTTCCCGACTCGGATGTCTTTCTGCGTGGAGTTTAAACGTTCTCTCTCCCCTTGTCCGTGTGGGTTTTCGCCGGAGACTCCAGTTTCATCCCACCGTCCAAACTCACGCTGCTGCTTAGGTTAATTGGCCTGTTGAGTAAATTGCTTCAAAAAGTGCCCCGTGATGTGCTGGCGTCACATCCTGGCTATAGCCCCGCTTTCCGCCCTGTGTCTGCCGGGATAGGCTCTGGGTATTGGGTACTGATACTGAACTGATAAACACAGCGATCGCTTTAGTTTTTCTTGCTGACTGAACTGATGAAATTAACGTGTGAAATGTTTTTTGCCACAAATACAGAGCGGTTGATTTCTGTTAACCTGATTACCGACGAATGCTTCCATTTTGTGAGATATTTATTTATAAATTTTGCCTCCGTTCCAAATACCCGATTGTTAATAAGACTGTGGCTTTGAAAGAGAAACATTTGTAATAGGTGACTAATCGGGTAATGACCCTTATTCAAAGACTCTAATATATATTGTTGTGCTTGTGTACCACTGCCAATGCAGCATCACTACCAAATAATATATTTGAGCACGTGGCTTTCCTATCTTTGTGGCGTTCGTATACGCTTCGAGTAATAGGGCCGTTCTTCATGGCACATAATTCAAAGCTGCCAGACAGACAGTGAGTGGATGATGATAGCTGGAGACCGCACCTTATAACCCGGCACAGTAGCGAAGTGTCAAGCGCTGCTGCCTCGCAGTAAAATATAATTGGGTTTCATATCCGGCTCGGGTGCCTTTTGTGTGTGGAGTTTGCGTGTCCTGCCCGTGTCAACGTGGGTTCTTCTATGGTGGTGAGGAGGAAGCTATTCTGATTAAAACATCCCGTACGGACGCTAAAATGAACAGAAACATTGATGGAGATGCCAGGTTAGCCTCCAGAAGGAGGCAGCAGTGTGTACAGCCCAGGCAGACGCATCTGGCGCAGCAGTAGATCTTCCACCACAACCACCACTACCAATGCGATGAATCACACCGACGTCATAACCCCAACCATCACCGCTACCCATGCCAGCTTCACTACCTTCATCACATCTAATGTCACCACCCCTTATCCCAACCAATTCCACCACCTATACTAACCCCCCCCCCCATCAACCCCACGCTTACCAACCCTATCAGCCCAACCACCCCAAACCCTACCAACTGCCCTCCAATAAATACCACCGACTCAGTCGCAATGCCGCTGACTTCATCCGTGCCTCTACCCACTCGTGGAAGTCCTACACCCACTGATGGCTCTTCTACCATTGGTCAAGTCACACACGGTGCGACCCCTCCACTAACGCCGCTGAACAAGAGGCTCCATCTCACTGTGTCAAGGGGGCTCATGCTGCTGCTCCTCTGTCCCGGCCAGAGAAGGATCACTCAGAAGCAGTAGATGTGGCTCAGACAATGTGCTAGAGTCTGCTGCTCGCGGGACATCGTTCTGATTGATCCTTTGACTTTGGGGGATCGTCCTCATCCCTCGTGATGCCGCATCTCATCTCAGTGTCAGAAACCGCTTAGTCCTGTACAGGGTCGCGGTGAGCCGGAGCCTATCCCGGCAGACACAGGGCGCAAGGCAGGGATATACCCACAATGGGACGCCAGTCCATCACCGGGCACTGCGGGCAATTTAGTCTGCAAGCCAAATAACCTATGCAGCAGCATGTTTTTGGACTATGGGAGGAAACCGGAGCGCCTGGTGAAAACCCACGCGGACACGGGGAGAGAACATGCAAACTCCACACAGAAAGGCACCCGAGCCGAGATTCGAACCCTGGTGCTTCTTGCTGTGGGGCGACAGCGCTACTCACTGGGCCACCGTGCCGCCATATTTCTGATTACCAGTTTTGGAATTATCACATTAATGGCTGTTACCAGCTTATTGTCGATGATACGATGTGAGTAAGAGCTACTAACGAGTCTTCACCTCTGGTCGCGATGATGGTGACACAATTGGGATGCAGGTGGGAGAAAAGTCAGTATGAATATTTTAATCGATGTACGGCCTTGAGGTGCAAAAGGTTGAAAACCCCTGCTGTCGAGGATCGCGTTGAGTTCATGGCCCTCCTGACACGGTGCAAGCAGGGCTATACCCGGGATGGGAAGCTATTCCCTTGATATAGTTAGCAGGACAACTAACAAGCAGCAACACGCGCCTGAGCTGCCAGATTACCTCTTTAGGTTGCTTGATTCTTTAATAAGAATAAGAATACTAATTCCACTTCTAGAGCGGGTTTAACCCGAGGGCCACATAGCGCTGCACTTCGAGATGCCCTTGGAGGAAGTTGAGCGACGACATTCTGTCTCCCGCCAGCACTGGACGCGGTTCTTCTCTTCTCAGATCACCTGCTCTCCCGCATCATTACAGCAGTGTCAGAAGTCCTTTTGATAACTTATCTCCACTATACTATCCTCCGTCCGGAGCTTGTGCGGGATAGATATGAGTTCATCAGCTCGTTGCTGGCACTTAAGTCTGCTCTTCTTATTATTATTATTGTATATGGCCTGTTGATTTAAAGTTCTGTTGTCCGAGGCTCCTTTCACTTTCTACATCTGCTTCGACCTTCTGCCAGGCTCTACCAGGCTCGACCAGGCTCGACCAGGCTCTACCAGACTCTACCAGGCTCTACCAGGCTCTACCAGGCTCTACCAGACTCTACCAGGCTCTACCAGGCTCTACCAGGCTCCTTCAAGGCTCTCTAAGGCCTTTTTTTCATGAACTCAAAATATGATGGGGGAGGACTCCAAAACCCCCACTTTATAGGGAATGGTGAACCCGGCTAAATTCCCAAATTTATTTATTTTCCAATTCCGCCCCCGTCTGTGTGTTTGTTGTCTTCATATATGTGTGTTGGAAATTGATGTTCGTGTATTCACTGCTTTAGTCATTTCAGTCAATCAGACATAGCACCTGGAGCCGTCCTGTCAGTGTGAGCCTTCGACACTTCACGTGGCCTCAAGGTGCACCTGGCCTGGCACACGCGCCACGGTGACGTCCCCGCCACTTAGCGGTGAATGGTGGTTGTTCTTGTGTAGAGCTGTGTAGACGTTTAAACGCACTGTGGCCACGAACCTGGCGACCCGAGTTCGTCACTGGCCAACGCAAGTGACGATTATCTGCACCGGTCCTGAGCCTCCCCTAGGTCGGCTCAGCCTTAAATGGGTATCTAGTGCAGTGCGTACACCGCAGCACTGGGGAGACAAAGGCGACCGTGGCAGGTGGTGGCCACCCACTGTTTCACGTGTCGTTCTGGCCTTATTAGGTCATCTCTTGCAGCACTCGTCCTTACAATGTGTTAAAGGCTACATGGGAATGTTTGTGTGCTTGGTGTCAAGCACAACGCTCAAGCTGCCCTTGCTAATGAGGCCACATTAATAGCAGTGGCACCTGTGCCATTCTCCCGCAGAGGAGTCACCATCACATGCGGTTTAAATGAATAAGGTGCTGAATAATCCATGCCGACAAACGCCAATGTGCTCTGGACAGTGTAACTTTGTACATACATCCGTCCGTCCGTGTGTCCGTCTGTCCACGTGTTTACATTCGTCTGCAACGACGAATTGTTTTTTTTTTACATGTAGAGGGAAGTAGACATCACTCGTTTTATATTCACGAAAGCGCTAACAATGTGTGGCCCGGTGAGTGAGGGCCTGGTGAATGAGGGCCTGGTGAGTGAGGCCTACTCATTGAGGCTGGGTCAGTGAGGCCGGGTGAGTGTTGCTGCATTAGCGAGACGACGGAGCGAGGCTGGATTAGTGGACGGTGAGTGATGCTGCTTGAATGATACTTGGTAAGTGAACCTGGGTGATTGATACTGAGTGAGTGGGGATGGTTGAGTGATATAGCTGCTAACTTTCTTGGTTCCCACCTGGTAAATGCAGTTGCGCATCAATTATAAGGGTTGTATGGTTTCTTGTTGATTCCGGTAAATAGTTGTCTTTGTCATTACTTATTTCCCCTGGATGATTGTCTCTGTGTATTTATTCCAATGTAGGTTACATATCAAATGTTGTGATTTTAAGCTTTTTGAAAATGGTATGCTAGGACAAAATCTGATTATGTTTAAAATCCATCTAGAATTTAGATTATTTCAGGATGATGTTAATAGTATCTTACAATTCACAATGAAGTCAGATTTGCATCTGGTAGATTATTAATCCGGGCGGCACGGTGGCCCAGTGGTTAGCGCTGTCGCCTCACAGCAAGAAGGTCCCGGGTTCGAATCTCTCGGCTCGGGTGCCTTTCTGTGTGGAGTTTGCATGCTCTCCCCGTGTCCGCGTGGGTTTTCGCCGGGCACTCCGGTTTCCTCCCACAGTCCCAAAAGCATGCTGTTGCATAGGTTAATTGGCTCGCAGGCTAAATTGCCCCGCAGTGCCCGGCGATGGACTGGCGTCCCATCGTCGGTATATCCTTGCCTTGCGCCCTGTGTTTCCGGGATAGGCTCCAGCTCACCGTGACCCTATATAGGACTAAGCGGTTTCAGACAATGAGATGAGATGAGAGAATATTAATCCAGGTCGAGAGTCATCTGGTCTCATGTTGTCTACCTGGATCACAGTTGACAGACTGTCTTATATGGTTTTTTATTTCTTAATGTTCTGTCATGCATCAGATTCCAAGTACAGAATACAGGGGCCGCTCACCCCCTCCCACAGCACAGTGCCCAACAGTGTTCCCCACTGCTTAACACACACGTGTTTTCATGCTCCAATAAAAAAAACACTTGTTTTTTTTTTAACGGATGGCAAATATTATTTTGGTTACGTTGCCAGACCGACAGAAATATGTCAAGAGTTGCAAAAACAAACCATTGTAAAATCGCGCTATTTATTATAAACCCGGCATAAACGCGCGTGTGGACCAGCACGGCATTCCCATAAATAACGGCGGCGTATTTCGAGATCCCCTTGAAACGTGAGCGTTTTCTACACAGTCACACACCAAGTATTGAGCCCCCAAGTATTGCCAATACCAACAGCAACTATATTTATAGGCCATACGGACCTCTGTTTAATTCATCACGAATGTTTCCACCCCGCACCCCCGTTGCTTCGACCATAATAAAACGCCACGACCGAGTCTCGGCTTTAGGAGTTATTGTGATGATTCTTGGTGCGGTGCGGTGAGGTATGGTAGCTGGGAGACATGGGGGGTGGGCGGACAGGTGCGTGGTCGATATATGGGGAGACTGTTGTCAGCGTCACCTGAAGCCCCATGGTGATCGTGCCCATCGTCTTGCTGGTGGTCACAGAAACTTTCACGTTCATTTTGTTTAACTCGGTGAGACCTCGAGAGGCCAGGATACGTCTCATTTGCAAGAGTGGTTGATCTGGGTCACCTGAAATCGCGAAAGCAGACGTAAATAAAGTACAGCGGCGAAGCAAATTTAAATTGGCGATGAAATAACTTTGTCACACGAGAAACGAAAATATTGCACACACATATATCAGCGTTAAATAATACATTCCCTGTAGAGTACGTTTGGCTCGGTTAGATTATTTGTAGATTGATTGCAGCACAATTCCAAATTTAAGTTCCAGAAACAGATATCATGTGACTATTTTACTAACAAACAGAAATTGATCTATTAATCAAATACAAGTGATGAAAGAATTAACAACTTATCTTCATACTTTTCGATCATTCCTGCCCACCCCTTTTGTTTCTACATCTCTCGTCCCAACCATCATTCCGCCCATAATAACGTTGCCTTAAATGATATAATAGGTGATATCAGGCAATGACCAGTCACTGCACATAGAAAGGCCAGGCAGGTAGAGAGTGTACAAACTCTGTGGCCTCACTATGTGCTGTAAAGCAATACCATTGCTTAAAATACTACCTGCTAATATGTATAGCCACTGCTATCAACGAGAGAGTTCAGTTGTGTTGTTGTTTATATTTGTGCGACATTGACTTATCTCAAGAGTCTCTAAAAATGGATGAACATGTCAACAGTGGACATTCGTTCGATTTGTGCGAAGACTATTGTCACCAACGTCCTGTAGGCTATGGTAGCTAGAGAGAGAGAGAGAGACCATTGCCGAGGCAGCATCATCACCAGGTCGTCACTCCTCCAGGTCTTCGCCTGGTCGTAAAGCGATATCAAAAAGAAGTCGACGCGACATTGTCTCGAGGGCACACGCGACGGCTCGTGTCACCGTGGGGGTCACGGCGCTTGACCCGGCTCGCGCACCGTGCGGCTCATGTCGGGAGTTCGAGCCGCACAACTCGTGGGCTCTGTTCAACCGTCTCTGTTTTCCCTCTCAATGTCCGTCCCCGTGCTGTTCATATTTACGTGGTTGCCATGTGGAAGCATCTTCTGGAGCTTTAAATAGCGCTTAAACGCGATACAAGTTCAAGAAATTATTATTATTCTGGCTACTATTTGACCCCCTCTCTTCCCGCGCCTGCAAAGTGCCTGCCAGTTCTTAATCGGTGCAAATTTGTAACTTTACAGACCGCGTTCCTGTAGCCAGGGAGACGGCCTGTGTTTTCACTTTGCCTTGAAACTCTCTCCGATTAAAGCTCCTTGTCGACGCGCACAACTCTCAGCAAAACTTTAAAGCGACCTGATTGCCGCCCGAGGCGGACTGTAATCTCTCTCTCTCTCTTTTCGTGCGGTAGACACATGGGGTGGTCGAGCCCAGGTGCTTGCCAGTCAGGAGTATCTGAGTGGCGATGATGCCTCATCCTTCACATTTGTGAAGAGGGCATGAATGCGTTTCATGGTGTGCTCTGAGTGACGACAGGCGCTGCACGCTGACCAGTGAGATTTTAACTTTAAAAATGTGTGCACCACCGAAAATTATCTGCTGCTGCTGCGGATTTTGTTTGCGAGCATGCGGGTTAAGGTTGTCGCCCACAAGCGTCACGGTTGATAAGCTCGACTTCACACAAAGAAGCACATTTTCCGCGTCCGCCTCCGATGAGGAGGGGTGGGGGTTCAGACCCCAGCGAGCATGGGGTGAGGGCACGGGGGAAGAGTTGCGTGGGCGGGATCTCATCTCATTATCTGAAACCGCTTAATCCTATATAGGGTCACGGTGAGCCGGAGCCTATCCCGGAAACACAGGGCGTAAGGCAGGAATACACCCGACGACGGGACGCCAGTCCATCGCCGGGTAATGCGGGACAATTTTAGTCTGTGAGCCAATCAACCTATCCAGGAGCATGCTTTTGGACTGTGGGAGGAAACCGGAGTACCCGGCGAAAACCCACGCGGACACGGGGAGAGCATGCAAACTCCACACAGAAAGGCACCCGAGCCGAGAGATTCGAACCCGAGACCTTCTTGCTGTGAGGCGTCAGCGCTAACCACTGGGCCACCGTGCCGCCCTGGGCGGGATGGGTTGGTGGGGAATTCTCGGTGTGATTTGGTTGAATCGTTTCGTACTTGCACGGGCGAGCTTGGGAGCGAATGCTGCGAGGAGGTCAAACGATGGCAGTAAAGTGATGGATTGCGTGAATCTGTACAGCAGCCTGATTGTTACCCGCTTGGTATGTGGTGGGTTTTCCCCAGGTCCCCCCGCATTATTCGCCTTGGCTTAAAAATACTTGAGACCGTGAAGTTTCCTTCATTGATCTCATCTCATTGTCGGAAACCGGTTAGTCCTGTACAGGGTCGCGGTGAGCCGGGGCCTATCCCGGCAAACACATGGCGCAAGGCAGAGATATACCCACGATGGGACGCCAGTCCATCACCGGGTACTGTGGGAAATTTAGTCTGCAAGCCAAGTAAGCTATGCAGCAGCAAGTTTTTGGACTGTGGGAGGAAATCAGAGTACCCGGCGAAAACCCACGCAGACACGGGGAGAACATGCAAACTCCACACAGAAAGGCACCTGAGCCGAGATTCGAACCCGGGACCTTCTTGTTGTGAGGCGACAGCGCTACCCATTGGGCCACCGTGCCACCCTCCTTCATTGACAAATAACATTATTGTTTAAGCTATTGGTACTTTTGCCAGTGTACATATGTACGGAATAGAAAAGGTTTTTACCATTTCTGCCAGAAAGTTTTTTTTATCATTTCTGCCACAAAAGGTTTTTACCATTTATGGCAGAAATGGTTAAAACCTTTTCTATTCCTTACAACATTATTGTTCATGGAGTGTCAGCGGGGGCCTCCGTGGGGGAGAGCGTGTCGTTGGGTCTGTGTGAGGTCACCTTTGTGGATATGATTTGTGCTGAGCTTGAGTATAATTAGCACGAATGATTGAGTCATCCCCACCCCACCTCCATACGTCAGCCCCATCACCCTCCCGTCATTCCTTGGTAATTTGAAGGATGACAAAATAAAATAATATTCGTCAATAAACAATGCGTAGCCTTAAAACAACAACGATCTTTAAATATCGGTGACATTTTGGGCAACGTCCATTCTTCAGGGCACACGAACAATATGGAGAATTATCACGACAATTCAGCAGCGTGCTTCAAATAAATAACCTCCTTTTTACGCTCGGTAATGCAGCGGTCGCTTGTGGTAGAAAATAGGTCCCATGGGACTCAATGCACGAGTCACGAAGCCCATGCACACGATTCGACTCACGTGCATCATGAGCTGTAAATAACGACTCGAATCCGAATCGATGAATAGCGCTTCTCTCACCTCGACCACCGACCTCCATCCCTCAGCCCCCCCCCCCCCCCCCCCCCCGCCACCCCACCACGTGCGTTTGGTTGGCTCTGCTTCTCAGCTATGGCAGCAGTCGCCATGGCAGCTGTGACGTTCATCTCAACAGTACTTTTAGTGTTTTCCTTCGACTACAGCTGACTTGTCTGCTATGCCACGTGCCGTGTACGTGGAATTCTATGTGCCTGGCGTTGCCTGCGCCTGCTGTGCCTTGCTGCAGGGGTGCTCTGTGCCTGGTGTGCTATGGGAATGGTTTGCCGTTTGGCTGCTGTGCCGTGCTGCTCTGTCTGGAATCTATCATAAGTAAATAAGCAAGAGACATATTTTCTCCACCCCCCCATCCACTCTGGATTTTCCGCTGAATATTTTTATTGATTAAAAGACAAAGATACCCGCATATCCTTTAACATACTGTTGGGGCAATTGTTTATTTGGTGCAGTTATGAAGGCGGTGGGTGGCCAGCCGCACACACGCCTTTGTCTCCCTGTACACACCACACCAGGTATTCTTTTGAGGCCGAGTCGACCTAGGAGAAACCAAGGACCAGTTCAGATAATTGACCCCGGGTGTTGTCCGTGACCGGGGAGAGATCTCGGATCGCTGTGTTGGCAGTGCAGCGCGCCCACTGCTGCGCGGCCGCTCGCCACGCAGACACGCGCGCGCATTCCAGAGAGCAACTCGCCAGCCTTTATTTAAATCCAAAATGCCCCCGCGAGTCTCCTCAGTAAGAGGCAGAGCGTTTGACCAGAGACCTCATGCCTTTCACAACTTGTAGCTCAGTCCGTCCATGACATAATTTCCCCCTTCCAGGGTTTAATCGCTGAAAATGCTGCTCTTGGCAGCTGACAAGACTCCAACGTTCAGAGAGCATCTTGCCAGAGAGCAACTGATGTTGTTGTTGATCGTTCTCTCCAGAGATCTCATTGTCAGAACCGCTTAAGCCTGTACAGGGGTCGCGGTGAGCCGGAGCCTATCCCGGCAGGCACAGGGCGCAAGGCAAGGATATACCGACGATGGGACGCCAGTCCATCACCTGGCACTGCGGGCAATTTAATCTGCAAGCCAATTAACCTATGCAGCAGTATGTTGTTTGGACTGTGGGAGGAAACCGGAGTGCCCGGCGAAAACCCACGCGGACACGGGGAGAGAACTTGCAAACTCCACGCAGAAAGGCACTCGAGCCGAGATTCGAACCCGGGACCTTCTTGCTGTGAGGAGGCGACAGCGCTACCCACTGGGCCACCGTGCCGCCCTGCCTGGGTAGCCAATCAATCGAATTACATCGATGTGCTATCGCAGCTGTAGAACGTCTCGGTCATGCCGAGACGCGATACCTGGGATGGCGAGGTCGCGACCCATCTGTGGTCGTCGCGCTGGCTGGCTTGTTGTGTCCTCCGTGCAGGGCTAAAGATAGCGTCTCTCGTACCACGTTTAACTTCTCCGTGTCAGCAGAGAAGCATTTTGTGCGCTCGCCCATTGATTTAATTAAAAATGCATGGAGGCTGGGGTGGAAAAGTCCGCACGATGGTGCGGCGATCCCTGAGCGAGCGAGGCTCAGAGACGCCCAGACGCCTTCGGTAAAGCGTTAAGGCTGCGCGATTCCGTCGTAACCGGCGATGGACTGGCGCCCTATCGTCGGTATATCCTTGCCTTGCGCCCCGTGTCTGCCGGGATAGGCTCCGGCTTCACCGTGACTCTGTATAGGACT